>KZ062055.1:69485-113974 GCA_002091835.1 Anopheles maculatus | reverse complement strand
CGCCACAAATCACGGCGCAATGCCCCGGGGCGGGGAGCAAATAATAAGCGCCACACAGAAAGCGCCAATTAGACAATTGACGCTTGTTGTTGGACGAACCGCCAACAAACAGAATGTACGATAAGAACGAACGTCACGGGGGCCATCCCAGCACGATACCATCGATACCGTCCAGCAGATTGTGTACAAGTGCGTACTTTGACCGTTCGCAAAAAAAAAATCGGGAACGGGAAGCTTGATTATGTATGAGGACCGTCCTGCGAATGGGGCGAACCGTAGCAAGAGGATACGAACGGAAGGATCACCCGTCGGAAGAAGGATGTGTGTGTGCGTATGGTAATTGACCGGTGCTAAATTAAGTGTGGTCAATCTATCGCCAAAGAACAGCTAGACAACGGTCACGGAGCACGCCATCGGCCGGCGCTCATGCGATGGTCTGAAGAGCAAAGGTTTTTTTTTCACTTGTGTTCCACCTGTCACAGTGACATAAACGATCGCAAATGAATTCGATCAATGTTATCGCAGATGGTGTTGGCTTGTGGGCTGGCTCGTGGTGCTTGTTACGCTGTAAGCATTACATCCCGATTTCTTATCGGAGCACTCAACATCTCCCGTACGTGGTGCCCCTATCGTTACTTTGCATAACGCGTAGTGAGCATTCCACGTTTGCAGTTTTGCGCCCAACAGAACTCGCAGATATTTCAATCTAGAGATGACAGACAGTTGATGGAGATAGGACAGGTGGATTGTTTCGGCCAGCGATAGGTAGGAATCCCTGAGAAACATACCACCGGTTGTGTGATGCAAATGTAGGTTAGACAGGGCATTACATGAATGTTAAACAGTAAAACACATTTAGTTAGAAAATTTTAAATAAAGGTGTTTAATAGTAAGTGAAGTTAGTTTTGCTCATGACAATAAAAGTAATTGTGTCATATCGTATAATCTATAATTGCAGCAGATATTAAAACACTATCAGGTCTATACATAAGTTTTGACGGATTTTTTACGGAGTTTCAAACCTCATAGGCCTGAATGGGTATCGATTTTATTCAGAAAAGTAATTTCCGTCACTTTGTACAACCTTTTCCCATCTTTTGGGTAGATAATGGATTACTTCATAAAAAAAGAAATCCGGTATGGACGCAATCCATGTTTCGGTCCCATTTTTCAGTTCGGCGCAATTCTGGAAGTAGGGGAAGGTGGGGTAAAACATCCCATTTTAGTGTCTGCAGGTAAGTGCGGACAGGTGCCGCAACATGTGGCCAACCGTGGTAATGCAGCCTGGTCGCGTACTGGGGCCTTCTCTCCTTCAATGCGCGACTAAAAACGCTTAGGTTATCGTCGTTAAACGTCACCCGTGATGGTTTCGTTTGGTTCCAGCAATTCGTGGTACACCACACCCAGCTGGTCCCACCAAATGCACCGAATGAGCGTTCTTCGTCTTCCATACTTAAATTTCCACTTGTAAACCGTTGAGACCAGCTCTGGCACGTTCATTCCGATAAAGCATGATCGCCATCGTTTTCCATGCGATTGGTCTCGGTGGACGAAGTTTTCATCACAAAGTAATGAAGAAGAATTCCCCACAAAAACACTTTTTCAAAAACACGAATGTATTCATTTTGCAACCACACGGAAAATTATTTGTTTACTAATTGATGAAATGGCCGATAGGGGCAAACAACCCCTGAAGATGACACTTTAAAATATCAGTGTTGCCAGATTTTACTAAAGTAAAAATTTTAAGTAAACGACGCATATATCAAACCCGTCAAAACTTATTTATAGACCTGATATAATTTTTGTTGTGTAAGTAAACGGTATAAAAATATTATAATTGCAGCATTTGTTAGTACACCGAGCTATAAAAATTATTATAGCATTGAAATAGTACAAATAATTGTAGCAAACGGCAGCGTTTAACATTCAATGTGAACCAATAGTAAAGTTGTATTACTTGTCGAAAGTGACTACGAAAAGAACGAAAGCTATTTTAAAGTTAGGAATAAAATATATCAAAATCTAGAGTAGAATAAAATGATTTGAGTAAATAACAAAAAATCTTCTCAAAATATCACATAAATGTAAATAAAATATGTGAGAAATTAAAGTGAACTAGTTTATTCTATCCTCTCCAGCATTTTGAACGTATTGAAAGTCTCGTCATTCTTTTCCATTTAGTCTTCTCTTTACTCAAATACGAATGCAAATTTAATGTTGTTCCCTAGTAACAAAACCAAATGTTTGCACACCATTAACTGTATCGAGTGTGTGTAAAGACACTGATTATCGCTAATTGATTGCACAACTATTACGTTTACGCTTCCTTCTGAGTACTTTCCACCGCTCTATGCAATCAATTGACGTGCGAAAGTAGCACCCGGAACTCAATCCCCCCAATCAACCTGTCGTCGCCAAAGTGTAACCATATGACACCTCGAGCGCCATTCAGTACCAGTGGAAAGGCCGGTATTTTGCTTTGATGAATAATAAACCATATAGTACCCTTATACTGGGCACAGCTCCCACAAGATCTGCTCAGAAACAGTGAAATTGGGTTCGTCCACTGACTGTTTGGTAGTGCTAAGAACTAACCCAACTGATGCTGATGATGCATCGGTATGTAGCTTAGGTAGTTTGCCCAAAGCTTACGATATGAATCTGACAAATCTTACTCACCACGCGCATGATGGATTGACGCAAATGGGTGAGTGACAGCGATCATGGGTTATTTTTAATTTGGTTCAAGTGTGCCACCTGCCCTGGATGGGACGATTTTGGGGGTGGTTTCCAGTTACCACCGACCAACCGACAGACGTCATCCTGCTTGCTGCTGCCCACCTACGAACGTTCGAATTCACGAACCCAATCCGACACTCACTTTGGTTCGACACTTCGGCAGGCTTCGATGCATTCTGTTGACACACAGGTTTTTATGGTGGATGCGACCAGGGTTGGTGGTACGCAGCTTAACCGGAACTGCTACGATTATGAATGAAATTGTGTGTGAATGTTTGCACGGTTGGTGATTGTGCGTGTCCAGCGGGCTCGTGACGGGGATTGATGCGTGCAAGACGAGTAAGATGCTCATCTATGCGCGTGTGTGGTATTTTTAGATGTGCTTTACCTGAGCATACAAACCGTAGGTAAGCAATGCAAAAGATCAAGAGGGATCTATTTGGAGTATGATTAGGTGAGGGTTCAACAGATCGATTGATGGTATTGATGAGCTCAGCAAGCTTAAATTAAGCACTGAGCTAATATAAGGTTGGAATGTCCTTGTTGCATTACAAATGGTAAAAATTTGCAGAAAATTATTAAAACTTTTGTCAGTTATAAGTTGCTGCACCATTTTGAACGACTTTCTATTGATTTATTTGTTTTAAAAACATTTTTTAAACTACAACAAAACTGTAACAGAAGGAAATGAATCATAAAACAGAAAAGGCTTTAAAAAGGTTACTAACATGTATACCTAGACTTTAGGCTTAAAAAAAAGTATAATTAAAAAGAGTATAAAAAGTATAATATAATATAAGTATCTAGCTTTTCTTAAATTATGTCATTCATATTATTCTTAATTCAATGGATGTTTAAAGCATCTCAAACTTTTTCGAAGTCTTGTTTGGTTTTTCATTAACTCATTGACAAGCACTTCGGAAAATACATCAAATACCTCTGTTTCATTTCTAGCATTATTTGCTACGATTGTTGGTTAAGATATTATTTGATCTTTTATTCCGTAATATAAATACTAATTCGATTTTCAGTAAATGATATTTGATTCATTTGATAAATATTAAAAATTTAATAAAAAATTGGTATTTTAAACAAATTATTTTAGTTTTTTAGAGACTTTGTGTCTTCAAGATTTTTCCTTCATTATGATGAAGGTCATTTTGAATGTTTTTTCCTATCTTGCTAATGTGCGCATTTCCTCTAATAAGCATTTTAAAATATTTATAGTATAGATTGGTGTCACCATGGTAAAAGCACATGCTTGAAACAGAATTTCTGATCCAACACTTCTGATCCGAAAACCTTGAACCAAAATTTACTATAAATGGTCTGACAGGTTGTGACATTTTCTTAGTACCGAAGCTGACAACTAAAGGAACCCTATCTCTGACGCCATGGACACGGATCACTACCAACCGGGCGATGATTTTATCGAGCTCGTCCAACGCAGCTCTTACTGGTTGCGGACAATGGCTACTACGATGGGCATCTGGCCCAGCCGGTACGTTACGATACGGCAACAGTGGTACAGAAGGTTGTACTACTTTATGCTGCTGATGCATTGGCTCAATACGTATCTGCAGACGGAGTTCTTCTTTCGTAATTTGGGCAACTTGGGATTGGTTGTGCAGGTAAGAGAAGGCCTGCCAATCATTACTTTTGATTGTAACACTTTCTTAACATTGCATTCGAACAGGGACTCTGCAGTTTTGTGAGCATCACCACCACCGGCATCAAGGTGATGCGAATGCATGCCTACGAGGAAGAGATAGTGCAGCTGTGGGAAGCTCTAGAAGATGCAACCTTTCTCAAGCAGATAAGACTTTTGCGCAAAAGTAAACCCGATTTCTTTATCGCGATTGTGTTTCACAACAGTTACCGTGGCTCATGAATCATATCCGGGTGGGTGTTTTCTGTGTGTTAACAGCCGACCGGGGTACTATTTTCGCGCGTATTAACAAGCTTCTCTCGGGCCAGTGGAAGGAAGTGCAGCTTAATTTACGATTCTACACATTTTTGGTAGCGCTGGTGGCCTCCAACTATTCGATCTTACCGGCCTGCAGCAATCTGTACAATCAGTACCAGGGTAATGCGTACAACAGGAGCTTCGGTACGAATTTTGAAGCTTCGGTACGGGTTTTGCTTCACAGTAGTAAACTAATTCCATTTCTTGCAGTCTACAACACATACTATCCATTGCTTGAGCCTATTAAACGTCAGTCGCCCCTGTTCGAGCTGCTGTTCTGTTCCGAATCGTTGTCCGGCTACACAACATGTGCCGGTGTCGTTGCGTTCGATGGGCTGTACGTTGTGATGGTACTGTATGCCACCTCGCTAATGCGTTTGTTAAGAGATTTAGTGCATGAAACAGCGAACCCGGCCCTCACCGATGCTGAAAGAGCATTCTTTCAACGCGAATGCATACTACACCACATGCGAACGATGCAGTTAAGTAGATTGTCAAGAAGCTTTTGCTACCTCACACCAGATGGCGCTAGTGGCTAAATGTCATAGAGATGTTTATTTTGCAGATTGATTGAAAGGATAAATGAAATATTTTCACCAGTCCTGTTGGTGCAACTGTTCACCAGTACGTCGATCATCTGTGTAATAGCGTTTGCGGCGAGCATGCATGCGGTTAGTAGCAGCGAGTGAGCTGTCCGCGTCGCAGTGAGTCAGGGCAAGCTCGAACGATAACAATTTTTGGTTTGGTTCGGTTTCATTTGCGTTCATTTCGTTTCGTCTGTTTTTGCGCACTACCGGAAGGACGAGGGCGATTCACAAATGATGTTGATGGTGCTCTACCTGATAGCGGCTATCTACCAGCTGTTCCAGTTCTGCTGGTACGGTCAGCGGCTTCAGAACGAGGTAATGGTGCTTGTTTGCTGATGATCCTCACCGCGAATTCCAAGTTTCTCCTATTGTAATCAGGTCAATGTGGACAGAATGAGAACAGCGTGCTCCAATTCTTTGCCTGTTCCCCCTTCACCCTGCAGCCACCTTACACTTATTTCCCGGTTGTATTTGTTTCATCCTTTTCTTTCCAAGAGTACCGAGCTTCCATTATCGGTGTATGACGTACAGTGGGAACTTTGTGAGGAACGTTTCAAGAGCTCGCATCACATCCTGCTACTATACAGCCAGCGGCAGATCGATATGCGTGCCTGGAGCTTTTCCGCCATGTCACTCGAAACGTTTTCCACGGTAAGGATCGCGGCCGGGTCTCGCACTGCCGTCCAAGAGCGAGTGCGATGTCGTCAATGCCACGCCTCCACGGACGAAACAAGCGTTATCTTATCGCTTACTACTGATTTCAACAGATAATACGAAGTGCCGCATCCTACTTCACCGTACTGCAGACGTTAGCCGAGGAATAAGACCGAGCATCGTCACAATGCGCTGCGTGTCGAGCCCCTTCGCTCGGATCGGTACCGAGCCGAGTTCCGGGCACCGGTTTGATGCAGATATTGGAGGTGGTATGCTAACGTGTTGCACGGGGGTACAAAGTACGACCAGACCGATTGGGAGGCTAAAACGATAAGCCACCCAGGGTAATGATCAACATCACGCGCTTTGGTAGCAGAGGTCGCCTCATTGTGGGATATTTGGGCGAAGGCTACGGTTACGGTACATCACACTTTCGCTTGCTTATCGCTTGCAAACTCATCCAAACAGAAGGCATACACATACACGCTTTGAGCTCAGCAATTAGTCAGTTCCGATTGTGTACAATAAGGGTAGCAAAAGGGCATGAGCTACTATGGTGTCTGATAACGGGATGAGCACTGGATTTCAGGATCATACGCTTCCGATAGCTTACCAGGACCACCAGGTGCTCGGAACGTTACGGACGCCAAGAAATCGAGAGTGCTCGAGGGATTACGAAAGGCGGGGCCGGCTAGGAAAGGTGAAGACACTTATTTGCAGGTCACTTTAATTAACAATAACAGTAAGCCGCGAGATCTTACAGCCGATCGATCCGAAGCCTATATCTCTGCAGTGACCGTGCAGGGACGTACGTACGGTGATTGGTTTTTGCTGTGACGCACAGTATCGATGACGCACGACAGTGGTACCGTTTTCCGTGGCACGGCATCAGGTGGAACACCCTTATTATAAGTTACTAGTTGCTCAATTAAACGGTCCAGTCCGATCTTGCGTTTTAGCGCGCTTAATGAGGGAGTGCGTTTCGTGCACGAGAAAGTTGGCAAATGAAATGACCTCCAAGTCACATGTGCAGGCAGCTGCAGTCCTCTTTTTGTGCCTTTCTGCATTTAACTGAGTGCATCAGTGTGTGGTAGCGGGGGGCATTTTTATCGACTCTTTATTATCTTTGCAAACGTAGCATGAATATTGATAGCGTAAATGCAGTAACGTGTGTTGATACTGCTTAGTAAGGATTAGTACGCTTAATCTAGTTTCAATCAATTAATAAATTGAAATAAACATGATTTCTTTAATTATTAAACAAGAGTTTTAATTTACAGCTTTATCTGATTAACTGAAAGATCAGAAACAATAGCTCATCAGTGGTTCTTGAGGTATCGAAAATAGTAATTTATCGTGGTCAAAACTAAAACTTCTTGAGGTTGTAGAACCAATGAAGCATATGTTTCTAGATGTGTGCAAAACGCTTATTGAAGATATAAGAATGATTAAACTGCAATAGATGAGATGAAATGATTCCTGAATGTACATCAATTTCGATGCCCATTTTTCCCTTCTTTCTATTGCTATTTTGGGATGCAACCTTGGTAGCCAGAAGTATTACCATTTTTACCAATAAACAATTCGCTTTTTGCGAAAAACAATCAATGTAAAAGGATATTTGCTTCAATTTCCATTTTTAGCTACTCCGTTTGTTATACACCTGTTTCACGTGTACTGTTCTACCGTCGGTGCATCCACAACAGTTGTTCTACGCGGTGTCTTGGATAAACACCCTACCTCATCGCTACGCACCTTGGTTGAAGATTCGGATTTTGACAGCGGTTTGTTTACATCTCATACCAACCGGCATAAACAAAGCGTAGCTCGCGTATTTCATTACTCTGTATTATTTTAATAAATTTTAGCTAATTTCAAGATGAAACTGGTAAGTAAAGCAAAGTTATGATATTCAAAATTGTGCTAATGGTTGTTGTTTTGCATATTTTGTGCGCCGATATACAGTACGCACTGAGTGGTGATCCGGCAAAACCGTGCTATGTGCTCAGCTACAAGGGATTGATGATTATGCTGGATTGCGGCCTTTCGATAAGCTCGGTGCTAAATTTTCTACCGCTCCCGCTAGTGCAAAGCCCAAAGTTTCAATGCTTGCCCAATTGGAACTGTCGGGATTCGGATATTCAGCTGGAAGATGGGGTAGGTGTGAAAAACTGCACCGCAGCGTTCCATTTGCCTACATTCTGTTTCTCCCTTCCTGCAGGAAATAAAAGAATGCTGTGGATGTGCGTTCGTTAATTCTGCACCAGAGTTTGTGCCACCGTTAGAAAAGCTGATCGATTTCTCCGAGATTGATGTGATCCTTATCTCGAACTACACCAACATGCTTGCGCTGCCGTACATTACCGAAGGAACGGGCTTCTGCGGGACGGTGTATGCGACAGAACCAACGCTTCAGATAGGTCGCTTTTTCCTCGAGGAGTTGGTGGAATACATCGAGGCATCGCCGAAGGAAAGCACCGCTAGGATGTGGAAAGAGATCCAGCACCAGTTGCCGGTACCGTTGAACGATGTGTTTAAGCCAAAGAACTGGCGCCATCTGTTTAGCATGGATGCGGTAAATAGGAGTCTGGCGCGCGTGCGGATGACCGGGTACGATCAAAAGCTGGACATATTTGGTGCGCTGCAGGTAACACCGATTAGTTCTGGCTTTTGCCTTGGATCGAGCAACTGGACGATCGTATCGGGACAGGAGAAAATTTCTTACATTAGTGGTTCATCCACACTAACCACACATCCGCGTCCGATTAATCAGACTGCACTAAAGTACTCCGATGTGGTGATAATGACAGGGCTGACGCAAGCGCCACATGTGAATCCGGATGCAATGCTGGGAGAGCTGTGCATGAACGTGATGATGACGCTACGGAATGGAGGATCAGTGCTGATACCTTGCTACCCGTCCGGTGTAGTGTACGATCTGTTCGAGTGTCTCTCGGTCAGTCTGGACAATCAAGGCTTCACACAAATACCGATGTTTTTCATCTCCCCCGTTGCGGATAGTTCGCTGGCTTACTCGAACATCTTAGCTGAGTGGCTCTCTACGTCCAAGCAGAACAAAGTTTACATTCCCGATGAACCATTTCCTCACGCAAGCTTGGTAAAGAACGCAAAACTGAAGCACTTTAAGCACATCGACTCGGAAGGCTTCAGCACCGAGTTCCGACAGCCGTGTGTTGTGTTTTGCGGTCATCCGAGTCTACGCTTCGGTGATGCGGTACATTTCGTAGAACACCGTCCCGCAGAAGCCCGTTCCTTCGGTAATGTACGGCAGCGCAAGCATGTTGGTGTAGTTCGAGATAAGGATCACATCAATCTCGGAGAAATCGATCAGCTTTTCTAACGGTGGCACAAACTGATAAAGGAACTGAAACCGGGCGTGCTGGTAATACCGGAAAACTATACCCAACCTCCGGCTATAGCACCGCAAAAGTTGGATCTCGTCATTGACCCAATTCCGGACAAAATGATCATAAAGTTCAAGCGGGGAGAAGTAATTAAGCTACCACTGAAGCGAAAGCGTGGACGCGTCTACCTAAACCCTAAAATGGCGAAGGCAATCGTACCGCAGGAAGTACAGCCCGGTGTTACCGTTTCCACCATTACCGGTTTGTTGCAGGTGAAAGACAACATACACGATTTACTTCCGCTCGAACCGACCAAGGAAGAGCTGGCCGAAGAACACAAATCGAAACCATCCGGTCCACCGCAACCGTACAGTCAGCTGCGAACCG
Source organism: Anopheles maculatus (assembly GCA_002091835.1). Classification (NCBI taxonomy): domain Eukaryota; kingdom Metazoa; phylum Arthropoda; class Insecta; order Diptera; family Culicidae; genus Anopheles; species Anopheles maculatus. The sequence goes on along the minus strand of KZ062055.1, from coordinate 104,273 downwards.
TGCGCTACGAATGGGGCACGCTGGACATCAATCTGCTGCTGAAAAAGCTGGCCCAGGATGGTTTTACGGATCTGAAGGTGGAACAGGGTAGCGCGGAAGAGGTCACGCTTGTGCTACCGTCCGAGGATACGGTCATCAAGGTAAGCGAGAAAAGTACCGAGATTGTGTGCGGCGGTAAGCAGAGCCTTCGGTTAAAGTTGCGCGATTTGTTGCTACAGTGTGTGCAAAGTTTTTAAGCAGCACGAGTCCGGTACAAATTAGTGTAAGCTGTATATTGTAACTATTTTAATTTGAACACACTTAATAAACTGTCGACTCGGATTTTAAGCCTGGGTAGGCTGACCACGTGTAAATTTGCGAAAAATAGTATGCGTCTTGATGAGAAAATGGTTTCCGTAAGTGAGTTATGATTCTGGCATAGATGACATTTGAACTTCACGAATGGAGTCGAGCAGACTTTCCGAATAGTCCATAACCCTTGCTAAAATAGTCAGCACATTCAATAGTAATAGATAGCGATATCTATCTAGCTGTCGTCTGCCAATTGATGATCATTCCCAGTAGTGACACATGCCTCCGTCCAAAACTGATACACTGATGGTCTCCTTGTATCCACTGCAATCGACGAGATAGACTAAGTCCTGATAGAGCTCCTCAATCATGAGCAATTTAAAAAAATCTTGTAGCAACCCTAAATCATCTGCAGCAGACCCGGCCGAAAAAGTAGAGTCAAAAATGTAATCCTACTCTTTCGAACTATAACCTCTGAAAAGCTTGGCCCATCAATTCTGGTTTTAATAAAAGTTCTGCCGGGAGAAGGACTAGCAAGAGGGCTGATGACAAGGTCTTCGTCAAAGGGACCTCGTTTAAAAGACCGCACTAAAGTTATTTCGTCTACTGGGGTCATTCGAGAATCCTAGCCTTATGAGAGGCCTAGTGACCGTAACGATCCACCGGGCCAACTATATTCTATCCTGAAATTAAATTACAATTAAAAATGACGGGAAGAATTTAGACCTTTCATAAAGCAATCAACAGAAAATCAGGTGATCGTAAATATTGAGGATGAAAATGTTCCGGAAGTTAGAAAAAAATGAAATTTTATTTTATAAAAAAGCTCTTTCAATTACACTCCAAAGGTAAAGACTTTCCGTTAGCTATACTGCATACGAACTCAACGTGTCAGTATCTTGGAAGCATATCTTCCCAGCTGTAGACGAATAGTTCAATCCTTATGCAAAATACTCGCTTACGATCACTCTCGCCAACGAAATCGATGCGCCAAAGTTTGCTAACATGCGGTGAAAAATATCTAGTAAAGAAATGTTGCCTTTAGAATCATTCGGACAATCCACTGTTGTTGCACCTACACTTACCGAAACGGTTTGTAATCCAATAGAGCGTCATTGATTCTATGCAACCCCTTTGCAAAAGGACACTCCAACGGTGGTACACTGCGCCCCAAAACATCTCCCAACGAACTGTTGCGCTGCTCGTCAAGAAACCTACACACATCTCCAATGTTAACCGGTGGATCTACAAACGGTCGGCAGTGAGTCGCGTTCTGACAGATCTCGATCGATACGGTGCCCGTAGTCGCTTGCGTGATGTTACGCCGTACCCGCAACACACCACTAATCACGTAATGTGTGTGATTTCGCTGTACGATGCGCATATCGGCAAGAAAAATGGCCAAATCAGGCTGCCAACGACACTGGCCGATGCGATCGAGAAAGAGCGAATGCTTCAGATCAGGTTCGAGTCCGGATTTGATGCCATTGTAGAAGTACTGTTCACTGAGCCGTACTATGCTGGCTACTATTACCACTGTGAAGAGTGTTGCGGTGCTCGATGGGAACATAATTTCGGTAATGAGACACGGTAATAGCTGTACCAGGTATTTAACTCAATTCCACCGCTCGTTAGACTGATGGCGAAAGATAATCCGGTTAATTACGCAGAATGGTTTAATTGAGAGCTTACAAGCAGCCGAAAATCGGGTACGCTGGTGGCTCATTTGTACCAGGGTCATCGTCATGGTCAAACGCACGTGTTTTGTGTTCCGTGCGCTACTTTGCCTGTGCGTTGGTACAATTTTCACACCAATCGATGGAGCTCAGGACATCTTCTCCATCCTGAAACCGGGCAATCCGCTTGGAACGATCGGGCGAAAGAAACTGTTCGTAACCCGTGTCGGACAGTGTGTGGGAAAGAGAAATCTTCCCGTGTACGTGCCGGATATGCGTATAACGGCACACAACCGTACCAGTTACGTGGTCAGCGGTGAGGTACACTTCCGGGAGAACGTTCCACAATATCGGCTGTCGGTAGCCATAAAGCAGTGTGACGATATACGGGCAACGGTTAACTGTCGACCGTTTCTCAGCAACATCGTCAATACGGACGGTTGTGCGCTACTGCAGGCATCCGGTGCAATGTACATCGAATATCTGCAAAACTTCCAACCACCGCTCAAGTGTCCCTTTTGGAACGGGACGTACGTGATGGGTGCAACGATGGTAGATGATGCATTGGTGAAGTGAGTGCTGTGAGCTTGAATTGGGGATCACCTTATTAATAAGATGTTTTGTTTTCATCCCACAGATATTTACCAGGTTCCGGGAGCACATTTTGGGAAGTGCGAATGACGGGAAGGGTGAAGGAGCGTTTAATGTTTTGCGTCGTAATGCAGCTAAACGTGAGACCCAAAAAGATGGCCAATAATCGCAACTGAGCGGAATGATGATGCAGGAAGATTTTACGTTGGTCAGAGGAATTGCACCACAATAAAATGCATCTTTACATCATTGTCAGAGATATTTAAAATAATTGTCTACATAATTTAGTTTACAATGTGTTATTATTAGTACTAAATAATTAGTCAAGGGTACGGAGATATGGTCCAGACGGAATTCTATATCTGTTCCTATCGTAGGAAGACCAGTGCGGCTGTCGCTTACGTCACCAGCCCGCCAGATATAACCCACTCTTCAGAGATATATTTGAGCTTTTTTGTATTTAACACATGCTCGGAAGCTTTCCACAAGGCTTAGACTTCATGCTAAGGTAGCTGCCTACCTTTGCGCACTTTTTCTGATCTGCACAAGTCCTTCAAATCTATATTTTAGGCTGACTGTCACACTCAACGCTATCAAAGTACTGAAATCCGTTGAGGTTTTAAGGATCAGCACTTCTTTCTCCTTGAAGTCCTAGAGAGCGTGATCTCTTTGTTTAACAATACATTTAAAATATCGCTAATCCAACGGTGGGGTGATCTTTAAAAAACTAAAGAAGCATGGTCGCAATCAATACCAAGAGAAGATGACGTCGACAAGGTGACAAAATGATGGACACATAACCCACTACAAAAGACACTCAAACTTAGGTTATGCGGCGTAGTTCATACTTACGAAAGTATGCAAAGTAAACGCCTAAAAGTATGCAAGTTCTGTAGCAAAACGAATCTCTCTATTTTAAACCTTTTCAACACCGTTGTCTTTGGTTTCTCGCGCACATTAGCAACCCGTTGCAGCCTGTTAGCAATGGAGTAGGCTGTGCCGCATTATAGTTAGATCAGGTGCATTGTTTTGTGGTTTTCGCTATCATCTGGAACAGACATTCTGAAACATTCAAAATTCAAAATGGAAGAAAGTCCAATTTGGGTAAGTTTTCATTCGAATGTACGCTTGAATAACTGACTTTATGAATTATGTTATTTGTAGAACAATTTTGCCGAAATGTTCGAAAGAACCTTCATCTCCGAATGGCTTCAATCGCTGGACGTGGTGGCGGTAATGCTGTTCACCTGCGGTGTAGTACTGTTCTACCTCGTAATGAACATGGCCCTCCGTATCATGTCGCTACTATTTTGGCCAACGGTAGTAGTGATCGGTTTGCTGGTGGGTACGTTATACTTGCAAACCAAATGAACTGATTTACTTACACACTTCATCAATATTTTGTTACAGTTTTTTCGCAATGAAACCTTCGCCGCATTAGTAACGGAAAGTGTGAAACGCATATCACAATCGGCAATGAACGAAATACTTCCCGCTCAATGAGTTGGATGGTTTGTTTTTTTAAATAAATTAATTTTATTACACTAACAATTTCGTACGATGACTGTCTGTTGCGGTAGGGGTTTTCATTTTAAAACATTGGGCACAAATAAATCGTACCCGGATAGGTAATTCACGACAAAGTACAACTTTTCCGCACACCATAGAAAGAAGTACTGGAAGCCCATTACTACCAGTAGCAACAGTTCGATAAGAGGCTGGAGAATAAATGGAGAAAAATGATACCATTTGATAATGTTAGGAAAAATGGTTCGAATGGTTTTACCTCGGAAAGCAGCAATGTTGAGACGATTATCTTTTCCGCACAGTACAACAAAAATCCGGCACTGGTCACTAACAGAAAGAGGGTAAGGGCGGCCGAAAACTCCACCAAACGGACAGCAACCGGCATTTTGAAGGAAATGCCGAGTTACGGAAATGGTTAGGATGCTTCAAATTGTGGGTTAATTTGCTGGTGTGTCTTCCTTAGCGCTGCCTACTTGATGTGTTTGAAATCGCATACTTAGAAGATGCTCAGTTAACGTTAATTTTCGAATATTTTAACAGAACATTCGAATGTCCTGGACACCGAATGTCAGTTCCCAAATCGAGTAGTTTCTATCGAGCGCATTGCGGTGCAACAAGTTTCGTCTGTTTATCTCCCACCAACCCAGGACAGCTTTGAACCAGTTTCGTATTTCTCGTGTCTCCCTCGTGTGAAGGAAAATCCCTTCAGTCACCGAGGAGATGGCGGTATACCATCGTCGGGCAATCCCTACTAACCCGAATACGAACCGCGCAAGTCCTACTAGAACTGTTCGCGTACGCGGAATGTAAACAAATGGATACCACCTCCAACAGCCCAATATTATAGTCACCCACACTTACCACGCAGAATCGAAATGGCACGTTGTTGTCATTCGCAGCCGAGCACGTGTGCTGGAACCGTGTTTACGTTTCGTTTCGCGCGCGCCTTTTTTCGCAGCTGTCACACATGTTGATTGTTTACCACACGTTTCCACACGCCATGCGTACGGTGGGTAATGGTGGGCACGCGTGTCCCGCACTTTCCATATACACACACACACCCACACACATTCACAAGCTACCTGGTGGAGAGCCCCATTTCGAGAAAGCTCCGTCGCGTTCGTACTGCGCAGGACCGACCGAGAATCGAGAAACTTCATTTGCACTACCAGCAACCGAAGGAGCTGCTGTCGTTCGCGAGAGCTGTCTTGCGAACTGTCAAAGTTTCCATATACACACACACCCACACACATTCACAAGCTACCTGGTGGAGAGCCCCATTTCGAGAAAGCTCCGTCGCGTTCGTACTGCGCAGGACCGACCGAGAATCGAGAAACTTCATTTGCACTACCAGCAACCGAAGGAGCTGCTGTCGTTCGCGAGAGCTGTCTTGCGAACTGTCAAAGCGCACACACACGTACGCACGGTGTGAGAGCATAGGAGAAAGCGGTGAGGGCTAGTGTGGTGAGCGGGTTTGCTGAGAAAAAAAGATGGACGCCATTGTTGAAGTTTGCTGCTGAACGGGTTGACAAAACTGATACACTGATGGTCTCCTTGTATCCACTGCAATGGACGAGATAGACTAAGTCCTGATAGAGCTCCTCAATCATGAGCAATTAAAAAAGACCCGGCCGAAAAAGTAGAGTCAAAAATGTAATCCTACTCTTTCGAACTATAACCTCTGAAAAGCTTGGCCCATCAATTCTGGTTTTAATAAAAGTTCTGCCGGGAGAAGGACTAGCAAGAGGGCTGATGACAAGGTCTTCGTCAAAGGGACCTCGTTTAAAAGACCGCACTAAAGTTATTTCGTCTACTGGGGTCATTCGAGAATCCTAGCCTTATGAGAGGCCTAGTGACCGTAACGATCCACCGGGCCAACTATATTCTATCCTGAAATTAAATTACAATTAAAAATGACGGGAAGAATTTAGACCTTTCATAAAGCAATCAACAGAAAATCAGGTGATCGTAAATATTGAGGATGAAAATTTTCCGGAAGTTAGAAAAAAATGAAATTTTATTTTATAAAAAAGCTCTTTCAATTACACTCCAAAGGTTTTTATAAAAAGCTCTTTCAATTACACTCCAAAGGCTTTCCGTTAGCTATACTGCATACGAACTCTACGTGTCAGTATCTTGGAAGCATATCTTCCCAGCTGTAGACGAATAGTTCAATCCTTATGCAAAATACTCGCTTACGATCACTCTCGCCAACGAAATCGATGCGCCAAAGTTTGCTAACATGCGGTGAAAAATATCTAATAAAGAGATGTTGGAAGAAATCATTCGGACAATCCACTGTTGTTGCACCTACACTTACCGAAACGGTTTGTAATCCAATAGAGCGTCATTGATTCTATGCAGCCCCTTTGCAAAAGGACACTCCAACGGTGGTATACTGCGCCCCAAAACATCTCCTAACGAACTGTTGCGCTGCTCGTCAAGAAACCTACACACATCTCCAATGTTAACCGGTGGATCTACAAACGGTCGGCAGTGAGTCGCGTTCTGACAGATCTCGATCGATACGGTGCCCGTAGTAGCTTGCGTGATGTTACGCCGAACCCGCAACACACCACTAATCACGTAATGTGTGTGATTTCGCTGTACGATCCGCATATCGGCAAGAAAAATGGCCAAATCAGGCTGCCAACGACACTGGCCGATGCGATCGAGAAAGAGCGAATGCTTCAGATCAGGCTCGAGTCCGGATTTGATGCCATTGTAGAAGTACTGTTCACTGAGCCGTACTATGCTGGCTACTATTACCACTGTGAAGAGTGTGGCGGTGCTCGATGGGAACATAATTTCGGTAATGAGACTCGGTAATAGCTGTACCAGGTATTTAACTCAATTCCACCGCTCGTTAGACTGATGGCGAAAGATAATCCGGTTAATTACGCAGAATGGTTTAATTGAGAGCTTACAAGCAGCCGAAAATCGGGTACGCTGGTGGCTCATTTGTACCAGGGTCATCGTCATGGTCAAACGCACGTGTTTTGTGTTCCGTGCGCTACTTTGCCTGTGCGTTGGTACAATTTTCACACCAATCGATGGAGCTCAGGACATCTTCTCCATCCTGAAACCGGGCAATCCGCTTGGAACGATCGGGCGAAAGAAACTGTTCGTAACCCGTGTCGGACAGTGTGTGGGAAAGAGAAATCTTCCCGTGTACGTGCCGGATATGCGTATAACGGCACACAACCGTACCAGTTACGTGGTCAGCGGTGAGGTACACTTCCGGGAGAACGTTCCACAATATCGGCTGTCGGTAGCCATAAAGCAGTGTGACGATATACGGGCAACGGTTAACTGTCGACCGTTTCTCAGCAACATCGTCAATACGGACGGTTGTGCGCTACTGCAGGCATCCGGTGCAATGTACATCGAATATCTGCAAAACTTCCAACCACCGCTCAAGTGTCCCTTTTGGAACGGGACGTACGTGATGGGTGCAACGATGGTAGATGATGCATTGGTGAAGTGAGTGCTGTGAGCTTGAATTGGGGATCACCTTATTAATAAGATGTTTTGTTTTCATCCCACAGATATTTACCAGGTTCCGGGAGCACATTTTGGGAAGTGCGAATGACGGGAAGGGTGAAGGAGCGTTTAATGTTTTGCGTCGTAATGCAGCTAAACGTGAGACCCAAAAAGATGGCCAATAATCGGAACTGAGCAGAATGATGATGCAGGAAGATTTTACGTAGGTCAGAGGAATTGCACCACAATAAAATGCATCTTTACATCATTGTCAGAGATATTTAAAATAATTGTCTACATAATTTAGTTTACAATGTGTTATTATTAGTACTAAATAATTAGTCAAGGGTACGGAGATATGGTCCAGACGGAATTCTATATCTGTTCCTATCGTAGGAAGTCCAGTGCGGCTGTCGCTTACGTCACCAGCCCGCCAGATATAACCCACTCTTCAGAGATATATTTGAGCTTTTTTGTATTTAACACATGCTCGGAAGCTTTCCACAAGGCTTAGACTTCATGCTAAGGTAGCTGCCTACCTTTGCGCACTTTTTCTGATCTGCACAAGTCCTTCAAATCTATATTTTAGGCTGACTGTCACACTCAACGCTATCAAAGTACTGAAATCCGTTGAGGTTTTAAGGATCAGCACTTCTTTCTCCTTGAAGTCCTAGAGAGCGTGATCTCTTTGTTTAACAATACATTTAAAATATCGCTAATCCAACGGTGGGGTGATCTTTAAAAAACTAAAGAAGCATGGTCGCAATCAATACCAAGAGAAGATGACGTCGACAAGGTGACAAAATGATGGACACATAACCCACTATAAAAGACACTCAACCTTAGGTTATGCGGCGTAGTTCATACTTACGAAAGTATGCAAAGTAAACGCCTAAAAGTATGCAAGTTCTGTAGCAAAACGAATCTCTCTATTTTAAACCTTTTCAACACCGTTGTCTTTGGTTTCTCGCGCACATTAGCAACCCGTTGCAGCCTGTTAGCAATGGAGTAGGCTGTGCCGCATTATAGTTAGATCAGGTGCATAAAGTATGCAAAGTAAACGCCTAAAAGTATGCAAGTTCTGTAGCAAAACGAATCTCTCTATTTTAAACCTTTTCAACACCGTTGTCTTTGGTTTCTCGCGCACATTAGCAACCCGTTGCAGCCTGTTAGCAATGGAGTAGGCTGTGCCGCATTATAGTTAGATCAGGTGCATTGTTTTGTGGTTTTCGCTATCTGAATAACTAACTTTATGAATTATGTTATTTGTAGAACAATTTTGCCGAAATGTTCGAAAGAACCTTCATCTCCGAATGGCTTCAATCGCTGGACGTGGTGGCGGTAATGCTGTTCACCTGCGGTGTAGTACTGTTCTACCTCGTAATGAACATGGCCCTCCGTATCATGTCGCTACTGTTTTGGCCAACGGTAGTAGTGATCGGTTTGTTGGTGGGTACGTTATACTTGCATACCGAATTAACTGATTTACTTACACACTTCTTCACCAATGTTTTGTTACAGTTTTTTCGCAATGAAACCTTCGCCGCATTAGTAACGGAAAGTGTGAAACGCATATCACAAACGGCGATGAACGAAATTCTTCCCGCTCAATGAGTTGGATGGTTTGTTTTTTTAAATAAATTAATTTTATTACACTAACAATTTCGTACGATGACTGTCTGTTGCGGTAGGGGTTTTCATTTTAAAACATTGGGCACAAATAAATCGTACCCGGATAGGTAATTCACGACAAAGTACAACTTTTCCGCACACCATAGAAAGAAGTACTGGAAGCCCATTACTACCAGTAGCAACAGTTCGATAAGAGGCTGGAGAATAAATGGAGAAAAATGATACCATTTGATAATGTTAGGAAAAATGGTTCGAATGGTTTTACCTCGGAAAGCAGCAATGTTGAGACGATTATCTTTTCCGCACAGTACAACAAAAATCCGGCACTGGTCACTAACAGAAAGAGGGTAAGGGCGGCCGAAAACTCCACCAAACGGACAGCAACCGGCATTTTGAAGGAAATGCCGAGTTACGGAAATGGTTAGGATGCTTCAAATTGTGGGTTAATTTGCTGGTGTGTCTTCCTTAGCGCTGCCTACTTGATGTGTTTGAAATCGCATACTTAGAAGATGCTCAGTTAACGTTAATTTTCGAATATTTTAACAGAACATTCGAATGTCCTGGACACCGAATGTCAGTTCCCAAATCGAGTAGTTTCTATCGAGCGCATTGCGGTGCAACAAGTTTCGTCTGTTTATCTCCCACCAACCCAGGACAGCTTTGAACCAGTTTCGTATTTCTCGTGTCTCCCTCGTGTGAAGGAAAATCCCTTCAGTCACCGAGGAGATGGCGGTATACCATCGTCGGGCAATCCCTACTAACCCGAATACGAACCGCGCAAGTCCTACTAGAACTGTTCGCGTACGCGGAATGTAAACAAATGGATACCACCTCCAACAGCCCAATATTATAGTCACCCACACTTACCACGCAGAATCGAAATGGCACGTTGTTGTCATTCGCAGCCGAGCACGTGTGCTGGAACCGTGTTTACGTTTCGTTTCGCGCGCGCCTTTTTTCGCAGCTGTCACACATGTTGATTGTTTACCACACGTTTCCACACGCCATGCGTACGGTGGGTAATGGTGGGCACGCGTGTCCCGCACTTTCCATATACACACACACACCCACACACATTCACAAGCTACCTGGTGGAGAGCCCCATTTCGAGAAAGCTCCGTCGCGTTCGTACTGCGCAGGACCGACCGAGAATCGAGAAACTTCATTTGCACTACCAGCACCGAAGGAGCTGCTGTCGTTCGCGAGAGCTGTCTTGCGAACTGTCAAAGCACACACACACACGCACCCACGGTGTGAGAGCATAGGAGAAAGCGGTGAGGGCTAGTGTGGTGAGCGGGTTTGCTGAGAAAAAAAGATGGACGCCATTGTTGAAGTTTGCTGCTGAACGGGTTGACTTTTCTTCGCCCCGTACACTCGATGGCGATGGGTGCAATTTTCCGCTGAACAGTGCGTACGTAAGATGGTAAAACTGTGCCGAATCACTTGCGGACGGTACGTGCTAGTGCGATAGGGTCGAGTTTGCCGTCGCGGATACGGGAATTTTCTGTTTTCGTTACGATTTGGTTCGGGCTCCCATAGCAGTTAGTGGCGTGCGACCCCCCGCGGAAAAGCGAGCGTTGGAAGGGCGAGAAGGGAGCACCAGCAGTGAACCAGCTTGCGCCAACGAGCTTCAGGAGTGTCCAGTGCACAAAAAGAAAGTGTGTGGTGTAAAATAGATGCAATCCTTTGTTGCAAACGCGTAGCTAGTAGCTTTTTATTACAGTGCTCGCAGGTGATTGCGTTCGTGTGCGGTTTTGTGCAAAAAGTGTGAAAATTTCACACAGCACTGCAGCACCCCAGTTTTTTCCAGCCCTGCCTACATGACGCACCACAAGCACGCGCGCCTGTGTGTATGTGAATCTGTGCGTGTGTGCGTTTAGTGGTGGAAAATTACTTCATAATTTCTGTCACTTGCGCTGTGTCCCCATCCCCATCGGTTCTGGTCGCCCATTTGCTGAATGTGTGATGTCCGTGACTGGCGTGTTCTGTGTGACGATCCTTAGCGTACTACGTACTTCGCTGTAGCGCAGAACAAAGTCCCGAACGTCACCATCGTCGTCCTTCCCCAGCAGTGACCGAACGAGTACCACTCGTGTGAAGGCAACACAAAGGGTTCCGTGTTGGTATTCGGTAGTGCGAGGCTGTCCGGAACATCCGATACCTGGGTCCATCGGCGATGATGTTGTACATAGGCGGCAGGAGTAGCTGTGGCATACTAGCTTTCACGTTTCTACTGTTCTTTGCAATCTCCATAACCCGTAGTGCCGATGAGCCAACGACAACAATCAAGTACAACGTGTAAGTACTTTAGGTCAGCTCCACCGACGCACGAACATACGGGCTACATCCATTATCTGCTTTCTGTGTCTCTTCCAGTGTCCAAGCCTGGGCGGCCAAACTCGGCGGTGAACTGTGGCATTTGGGAGATTTTATAACTAGACGAAAGGAGGTAGAAGAGGTACGCGTCAGCTGTTTGTGTGCATAAACGACCACTGCCACACAAACACTCGAAGATAGCGGTTGAATTGGAGGAAGCTTGTCGTTTTTATTCATGAGTAATCATAACGCTATGCTCCAATAATAAGCTCGAGCTAGAGCGGGACGGAATGAGAAGAGCCATCCAAATCTGACACCTTATGATGTGGTGTATCGATTTTTGGTCCGTCTAGCTCGCTCACAGCTTGACAAGCAGGTCGGGTGGTCGGGGAGCATCCGTATGGCTAGGTGGCCCCCGTACGTACGCGCACGTGCTTTTCGTGTGCGGATTGCACGCCGGACTGGACTGGAGTGTTCCGCTCAAAATTCATCCGCTATCTTTGCGTGACACCGAACAAGCAAACTGTCCGTAAAGAGCTGCTGACACTGATGAATGGTCTTTTCTTCTTCTACTCGTCAATTTGCAGAGTTTTAAACAAGCACAAGTAGTTAGCAAAAATGGACAAAAAATTGTCGAAGAGATGGCCAAGGATCTCAAGTACATGATGGATGCGAAAGTGAGCGCCGTGAAGGTAAGATTTTGGGTTTTTGTTTTGTTTCTTTTCTGTGATTGAAATGCTCGACGCTACTTACAGAAGTCTGTTGTTATCGATTTTAATTTGCTAATGCAATTGGCTTTTCTTGCTCTAGACAACTAGAAAAATGGGAGCTTCTGCTTTGTAATAGCGTTGACCATTTCAAGTACTGATACGTGATGGTACTAGTAATGTGCCCTATTTAATGAGAGATTATTTGAATAACGTAATGTTTGTCGGTTTGGGCGGCCCGGTGGTGTATACGATAGCGGCGCCGGTCTTCACACGGCAGGACCAGGGTTCGAATCCCGTCGGACCGCCTCCCCGTACGCAGGACTGACTATCCAGCTACGGGTAAAAACAAAGTCACAGAGAGCTAGCAATAGCAGGCCAAGACCTCACGAGGTTGTAGTGCCAAAGAAGAAGAAGAATGTTTGTTTTCCTCGATGTGGTTGAGTACTTCAGTAATTTATCTAACAACTATATGTGGGAGCTGCAATAATGAAAGCAAATTGGCATGCAGCGATTAGGAAACTGATGTAAACTCAATCTCACAATTGCTTTATTTCCTAGTATGAGCCATAATCAGACAAACAATTTTGCCTATCTAAACAAGCTTCATAAAAATCTAAAATTAAACCCAACTGCTTAGTAGCTTAGGTCAAGCGTGACTTCTCGCACAAACATGTTCTTTTGATGCCCTTCTAGTGAGCTATTTACAAACTCATTCGCCATACACAACAAGCATGCAGATTAACTTGTGGACATTCCATACCATACTTTACATTTCGCTGGTGGCACATTCAGCCCATAGCGACGTCCTACGTGTCCTGGGCGCTGGATCAATTTTGGATGGTTTCATCTCGAGAAGGGTTGTGCCGAAACGGATCGGACAGTGTGTCGGGCAGGAGAAGTTACCCATTTTTCTGCCCGATATGCGTATTGCAGCTCACAACCGAACTCATACGACCATTGCCGGTGAAATTGTGTTTCGCGAAGATTTCCCCACCGGATGGGCTGTGGAGTTATCGGTTAAACAATGCCCAGACCTGCAGGAACCGAGTGGCTGTCGGTTGTTTTTGAGTCAGCTCCGCCATAGCGACATTTGTGCTTGGCTTGCATCGAAGGAATCGTCCTACGGGAAGTACTACAGCGCAATCAGTCCAAAACCAAAGTGTCCCTTTCGACAGGGTTTGTATAATGTGGCGGAGCGGCTAGTTGACGATGAGGCGAGTAAATATCTTCCAGGGGTGGGAAGCACCTTCTGGGAGATTACTATCACCGGAAGTCAGAAAGATCGGCAAGTTCTTTGCATCGTTGTGCAGCTGAACATCCGACCGAGAAAACGTACATGAGGTGGATATTTTATGATGCTAAGCACAGTTTGAAATAAAGATACAATTTATATATGGATTGAAGGGCCAAGGTGAATGCCTTAATGGAATTGCGGTAATAAAGTTTTATTGATGCATCTTAATTGTATCCGTTTAAGTTGATATTGTTTGTTCACAATTATTATCTGCCTGTGGATGGAATTATCCGCTGAAGCGCATCCATCTATGAACAGGCAACTGTAAAGGAGAAAACCTGACCTGATTTACTCCTAAATTCTTCTATGACCTCAGAAACTCTCGTTGATTTTAAATATGTTTAGTTAACAAGTTAGATTTAATCCTCGTAAACCTTTTCTTGTCCCGTAGCGCATCATGGATACGGCGGAAAACACTGCCATATCGTTCGACGAGGAACCGGTCAACCAAAGCTTCCAGTACTACAACGCGAAGCAGATGATCGAACCCGGTGAAATCATTACCACACCGATCCCAATGATCGACGAAGATCCGGCCGACATCACCACACCGATACCGCCGAAAGAGATCGTACTTACCAAGAAGCGTCACTTCTTCAACGAAGCCGTCAACACAACCGTCAGCTCGGTGCACGTGCCGACGAACGTGTACGACCGGGCGACCGAGGTGATCAAGGCGATCAAATGGTCAGAAGCGCTCGATTCCATCTTCTACAACAACTACATCGGCGATCCTACCCTAACGTGGCAGTACTTTGGCAGTTCGAGCGGGTTCCTGCGCCAATTCCCCGCGACCAAATGGGAACAGGACCCGGTCGATCTGTACGACTGCCGGTTACGGTCGTGGTACATCGAGGCGGCCAACAGCCCGAAGGATATGCTGATCCTGGTCGACAGTTCCGGGTCGATGACGGGCCAGCGGAAGGACATCGCCAAACACGTCGTCTCGAACATCCTCGACACGCTCGGACCGAACGACTACGTCAACATTTTCACCTTCTCGGAAGAGGTGGCGGAAGTGGTGCCGTGCTTTCGCGATACGCTCGTGCAGGCGAACATGGGCAACATTCGCGAGCTGAAGCTCGGTATGGACAACATAGAAACCAATGAGATCGCTAACGTTTCAGCCGCCCTCACGAGGGCGTTCGAGCTGCTGGAACAGTTCCGGGAAACCCGTAACGGGGCCCGGTGCAATCAAGCGATCATGTTGGTCTCGGATGGTGTTCCATACAGCTTCGACGAGGTGTTCGAGCAGTTTAACTGGAAGGAGCTACCGTTCATACCGGTGCGCGTGTTTACCTATCTGATCGGGCGCGAGGTAGCGGACGTGAAGGAGATCAAAGAAATGGCCTGCCGGAACCAGGGTTACTATGTGCATCTGAGCACGATGGCGGAGGTACGGGAAGAGGTGTTAAACTATATACCGGTTATAGCGCGCCCGTTGGTGTTGAACAAGCGGGAACATCCGGTCGTCTGGTCGGAGATATATGCGGATGTTGAAGTGAGTGATAATCAGCAATTTCCTTATGATTATGATGATGCTTATGATCTGCTTGATTATGTTTGCACTTGTTTTTAGGATCCCAAAATGACCGATTGGTTGTGGGAGATTAAGGAAAGAGCAGAGCAGAAGGAACGCTTCATCGATTATCGGAAGAATCGCGTGTTGTTTTACTCGCCGGAAGAGCAACATCGTCGAATGATCATGAAGCAGCGCATGGTATGTATTTTTATTCATTGCATTTGCCAGACAATATTCAGAAACAAAATGCTAGGTCTAAAAAGGAGTTAAAGAACTATGAACACGGACTAATTTGACCTCAAGTTTCTTTGATTTGTTATAAAAAAGATATAATATTTGTGTAGACTTTTCTCCTGAGGCGCCATCTAGAGGAATCACGTAGTACTATCACTGTAGTCAGGGATCAGGCACCACCAACCTCAACCAGTATAATTATAACGGGGTTTCCTTTTCTTATTCTAGAATCAAGACCCGTACTCAAACAATCAGAAATACAACTTCATGACGACCGTCTCGGTGCCAGTGTTTGATCGGCGAGAGAATGCGGTAAGTGCAGTACTAACAGCTAAGCAATTTACTAGGATCAATTGCAGGTTATTGTATACAAACGTCATCCGTAAACGGGAAAGGTAAATTCTACCAAAGGGGAAAAGGCACATCTGATCATACTAACGCTTTCTTTTGGTCTCGCCAGTGAAACAATTTTTTTACACATTTTTCTACTACCGTTTTGTATTTCACTTTTTAAATCATTCCTACTTCACTCACCATTAACAACGTTTCGGCAGCTTCTTTACATTGAAATTTATCTGATGTTTTATTTTCTACAATAATTTATTAAGCATTTCGTTACAGTTGATCGACTTTTGATTGCGTTGTCTGGTCTTCCGTTTCGTTCTGCTTTACTTTTGAGTTTTGATCTATCTACGTTTGTTTTCCTTTTTGATGCTTTAATGATTCTATATTCTTCCTGTTTTTTTTTGCGATACGATGAATCTCTCCACACACACGTTACACTTTTCCGAACGTCCGTATTTTCACATAATGCTATTTTTGTGTACGGTCGCTATCGTGCGGGTACGTGCTTACAAACGCAAACGTTGAACCTACTAAACACTATGCGTGGATAACGTTCGACTGAACTTAAGAACATCACCGAAGACATTCTGATGAACGAGGCATACTGGGTGACGATCACGCGTGAGGTACATATACCGCTAAGGAGCTGTTTAGACACACATAAACACATAGTTAACTCTGTATCGTGCGAGCAAATCTAGAGACTTGCCAAAATTGTGTATCGATACGTTACGAGTTTACCAGTTGGGCAGTATGCAGATCCAAACCGTATAGTTGAGTTCGAAGTTTATCCCCTTTGTTACACAGTTACACCGTTTGCCGTATCCTAGTACAGTTGTTTGAAATCAGTTTTGAACTAGGAAAATAACGAACTATAGTATCGAAAGTATTTTAATCTATTTAACATACATTTAAACGTGTACTGCCGTATACTGGCCAGTTAAAGTTGCCGTTGCAACGTACGTCTAGCGCGTTAGAGTATATTTGCTAGAGTATTTCACGTTTCTTTCCCTCACGTATAGATTTAGCTCTACATGTAAACGTAAGCTCACATCTTAGCTGCAGATCTTAACCGGTTGATGGAATAACGTTTGACTAAATCCATGCGTATAGAGTAATAGCTGCAAATTAAAGCATAAACCAAACAAAAAAGTAAAAACAGTAACGTTCAAAAAGTTTTGTACTAACTAACTACTAACCACTTAGTGGGTACGTGCTCATGCTGAAGCAAGTTGATAGATAGGTTTGGGTTTAATCTTATAATCTTTGAGTAGTTTCCAGTGACAATGTCTTTCATCATGCGTGTGTGCTGCGTTTCAATTACATATATACATATTTGCGTGTGTTTTGTGTGTGCGTACGTACGTGTTTTATAAAGTTTCACAGTTACTATAGAGGTACAGTGTTCGAATGAGTTTACTTCTCCCATCCTTTCTGTATCGGAGTGAATATCCCGCTCAAAACCAAAAAAACAACAATAGAAACGAACATACTAAACATACACAAGCGTCAAATAGTTGCTAGTGGATGACATTTGACGCACATTAGTTTACACTTTACATCTTAGTAATTTTTATGGTAAGAATTTTGCTACCATGATGTCTTTCTTTCAATTTTATTTCGATAGTTTTTCAGCTACACAATGTGGTCATACGATATCTGTATATTTTAACATATTAGTTGATTTGTTTTAAATATCTGAAACCATCTTTAGCAATTGACGAAACGATCATTATCTGTTGGAAACAGCTGACAGCTATTTATTAGACTATACTTAACAGCTGAGAAAGGCTTTCATAAAGTGTCCATAGATGACGCTGCAATCACTGACTGATTGCTAATTTTTAAACATTTGTCTTTTAACCATATTTTTAAAATTTTTTTTTTGTTTTACTAAACATATACAAAATCATTAGACTTACCAATAAAAAGTGTTTTTTATAGCACATTATACAAAAATTTATTTTATTTTCATTACAATGCATTACATAGTTTTGGCACACACTACATCAAGATCATTAACAATCGCTATCACTTTCCTCATCTTTCGTCACTATCCGCCATCCTCCTAAAGTACATTAAAGTATAACGTTTCTCACCATTTTGTCATGACAAATGTTTTCGTTATGGATCGTTTTTATCTTAGAATTTCCCCTTTTTGTAGTGCGTTTTTGATTCACGGGTATGAAACGTTTTGTATGTGTCCCAAGCGCCATTCCTTCATTAGCAGTCCCGTTTCATCTAGTTTTAGTTTGTTTTTTATTTAGCAATATTTAGCAATGTTGAAGTTTCACTAACGTTCATCAAATGGTTTTTTTAAGAATATAAGTAAATTAGTATACCATATTTTTGACAACCAAACGGTCTAGAATGTAGCAGTGCTAGTATTAAATTTGTAAGCTAAACACGTGCTGTGATGAAAATGCTAAACTAATTTCGTTTTTGAACCCATGCAGACACGAGTGGCCAATATACTTGGCGTTGCTGGAGCCGATGTGCCAATAGCGGAAATTAAAAAATACCTTAAACCTCACCTGGTAAGTAACACTAGGAAGGTGCTTTGTTTTCTTGGCGTGTTTTTTTAACTGACTGGTGGTGCGATTTCTGCTTGCAGCTTGGTGTAAATGGATACGCCTTCATTGTCACTAACAATGGCTACATCCTGACGCATCCAGACTTCCGTCCAGTGGTAAGTAACAACGATTGCTTTGGGATACGAATGTGTGTAACGATTGTTTCTATTCCTGTTGCTGCACAGTTTCAAGATATTCTCAAGCCAGCCTATAACACGGTCGACATGATTGAGGTCGAGTTGACCGATGACGACCAAGGGCCACGAGATTTCAATAACATGCTGCTTAATGTAAGTTAGCACAAGCATTTTTTCAAACGACGTGCAAGAACTAATGATGTCGATGTTTGTTTCTTTTCCTGCTCCACAGATGCGTGAATCTATTATCAATCAGTCTACTGGAGCCAAGTGGATACGTGTGAAGTACCACTTTGATGAGATGGTACGTGCTGTTGAAGTCTTCCCGTCCGAACGATTGTATCATAGCTTCATTTTCTTTGCATATTCCAGAAACGGGTTTCTCGTACCAAACGCCAGTACTACTGGACACCAATTAAAAACACCCCGTTCACGCTGGTGGTAACGTATCCCGAGACCTACGGCGTCAATCGGCTGCAGATACGTACGGAGGACGAGATCCACCGTATTCACGCAAAAGGCAGCAATGTGGCCAGCTTCTTCAGTGGCAACAATTGGAAAATTCATCCAGATTGGTAAGTGCATATAGATCGGAGTTTTCATCTACACAACCTAATATTGCTAATGTTCTATCCTTCTCTTCTGCAGGGTGTACTGTAAATATTTAAACGAACACCCGAACGAAACGTTCGGCACGCCGGAGCTGGAGTTGAAGCATTTTCTCGAGCGTATGAAGCTCGGTGGCTGGAAGTGGCCGTCAAACCGTACGCCTCCACCACCCGAACATGCCATGTTTTGTAAGTGTGCGCGAACATGAACGTTCGCATTCAACCATTAGCTTAGTGATGTACAATGTACATGAGTCGATCGTGAGACTCTTCTCTCGTGTAATCCGTTCGGAAACGATGTCATTTCTGTATGTGTGTGTTTTTCCTACTGTCTCTGTTGACTGTTTCTGCCTATTCTTGTCTGTTGGTTTACGGTTTATGTTTTTTTGTTCTTATATGTTTATCTCCTTCGTTCCTCATTCGATGGGTCGTTACATTCGTTTGTGTTTCATTATCAACTTTACATGTTATTATCATTTTTATGTTTATACAACGTTTAGTTTATGTTTCAAAATTCTTTTCCATGTTTCATTTTATGTTGGCTTTCGTTCCGTCCGTGTTCGATAAACATGTAGCGCGCTCTCTCCTCTCTGCGCCTTGAGCGTCATGTGTATAAGTTGTAACGCCCCCCCTTTCAACATCCATATTCCTATGTCTGTATTGCGTTCCGAGATCGAGTAATTAAAATGTGCTTTCTTTTTTCCCATTCTTTTCTCTTCTCTACACACCTCTTCACGTTTCCGTTTCACGTATTCATGGACCATGAAACTTGAACTCGTGACGCCTACTTAACCTCAACATCATCGTCATCATTCGTCGGTTTCCTCCAACAAAATGTTTATAAACAAAAACCAAACCCACAAAAAACAAAATCGATGTGCCATTCTTCTGTGCCTGTTGTTACCTTCGCAAACAAACAATCAAACAAACAAACAAATAACAAAACCATACATCAACCTTCACGCAACCGTTGATCCGCGTGCGATCGTTACTGTATACTACATGTTCATGCTTTTCTACCGATTGATGTCATCCGGCGTTTTTGGTGTTAAATATTGCATTGCTATCTATTACACTCGTGTTACGCCTGTTGATATTGCACCTTCTCACGATTGTTTTTTCCCCGATTGTGTACTTACTTTGTCACGCACACCCATACTACCTATACCTGCTATACGTTTTGTGTGGTTTTGTGATCGTTCATGGTTTATCTGTCCTTCTATCTCTTTCTTGGTTCGATGTCGATGTCTATGTCTTTCGTACTACTTCTGCTTCTGCCGTTCGTTTCATTGTGGCGTGTGGTTGATGAAATCTTTAACTCACTGTGGCTTTTGCTAATGCATCTCGGCCACAATTGTAATAAAACGTGATTTACTCCCGTTTTCATTCGCTTTGAACGGCTCATCGTAATGGCTAAACCATGCAGCTAATATAACGGGCAAATTGCCAGAGAAGGATTATTATTACTGTGAGTAAAACAAAGCGCATCGTTGATTTGATTGCCAAGCACGTATTATTCACGAGCATTTTAACACACACCATCAGAGTCCGTTACCTTATAGGGAGATTTGTTCCACTAGCTACAATGATCTTTTTTTGAAAGTAGAATTATCCAGAGTACCAACTATGATGTTAAAAACACGTATTTTTGATTATATTTTGTCATGTATTTCCTTATATTTAATATTAAAAAACTAAGTAGTTTTTCTAACGTTAATGCGAGTAAAACAAATCTTTACGGTCATGATATTCGAATATAGGAAAAATTTGTTCTATTGTTTAAATTTCTGGTACTCTTCATATTTAACGATTGATAAAAATGAAAATGTTTCCATTATTCAATGTGGATGTTTTGCAACAACAAAATTTGTTTTATGAAATGGAGACGCCTGGTGTTCTATTCATTAAGTACCGTGCGCCTCCATTAGAAAATAGTATGGTTGAAATATTTACTTTTAAATGAGATTGTCAAAACCTTTTGAGCTAAAGTTTACAATTTAACATAACATACAACAATTGCACAATCTGTTTTTATTCGAATGTTATCAATAGTTTCTGATGTTTAGCATGCAACTACGGTTCTTAGCGGTTTTAGAGTGCACAACAGTTAGTTTCACCCCAATTCCGAATGTTCCTTAGGTCACCATGTTACGTAGTTGTTCACTCTCCTCGTATCTATTGCACATTTAATGTCCTTAAATCCTCCTCGTTGTCACCTTCGCTAGGGAGGACTGTCTACGGCACCTAAAACAGCACCCAATGTGTTTCATTATCCCACCCTTTTTGCGAATGTGTACGACCAAGTGTACAGCCGGTTTTATCACACCCAGTCGAATAGATGTGTATGATCACCTAATCACCTGTTTTTATTATACTATGCTGTGTATCCTATCTCTCTTCACTGTCTCTATCTCTCTTCCACCACCGATATCTTTATAATATTTTTGTTTTGCATTTTGTGTGAGCACCATCACCATTTTTTAAAATAAGCATATGTGTGTGCGTTTTTTTTATTTTGAAAAACCACCTTCTAGTGCACCAATACAGGTCACAAATCACACCGGTAGTGATAAATTAATTTTGAACTATCAGTTTCTGTAAGATAATTGTTTTTTTGTTTTTGTTTTTCCTGTATTTAAGTGCACCGATTTTCCTCTATTCTACCCTGTTTTTTCAAGTCACTGAATCACCGGCTAGATACCCGAAATCTAGTTTTGTTTTTGGTCATGTTTTACCCTAGTTTCGCGTTTGGGTTTCTGTGTATTGATCGTTGTCGTTCATGCGCGGCCATTTTCCTTCTTGATCTTACAGGCGATCGCGGTTTGATGCAGGCGCTCGTATATGACGCCAAGGTTACGGAATGGTTCTCCAAGAACGTTAGCGGGAGCGGTGGAAACAAAGACGAGAAAGGGTAAGTAGCAAAGATTGGCGTTTTAAATCCTTTCATTTGTATAAAGGACTATTTTATCCTATTTTTCTCATGAAACACATGAAATGTATTGTGTTTATCCCTAGAAAATGTTGATATTCTGTTGATTCTTTTGTTTTTCGGCTAAATAATGTTTATTTTTACTGTAAGTTAGCTCTAAATAATCTTCATATTAACACAAAAATTCTTTCTTTTCATTTCCCTATTTCCCTGTATTTTATTGCTAATTCTTGCACCGTCACAATCACACTTACTTACACAAATGGTCATTTCCCGGTTTTAAAAACAAATCCGTTCCGCTCACTTCTACTGCGATCGCTTGGGTAACATGTGTATTTTGGGTAAACTGATTAATATAATGCTGTGTATAAAACATATATCTTTCTCAATCATTTACTCTAATCAACGCTAACGCTAATACGATTTTTTGTCCCCATTTCGTATAAAACTTCCCTTATATCCATTTTTGCACAAAACATCCTTTTTTTTCTTGTACAATTGCCTTCATTTAACAATTTTTAAACGGAATAGTCCAAGTCCTATTGCTGTGTTGATGGGTTTGCTGCCAAGGTAATTAAAGGTCGGGTGGCAGAACATTTCATATCGTGGATAGTGAAAGTAGATATATATGGAACACAGTACTACTCCGAAGTTTGATTATCTACCATCCCCTGCTTTTGTAAAGAAGTATTTTTGAGTATTATAAGTAGGAAACAGATTGAAATGAAATCAAACATGCATTTAATTCACATACATAAATAAACAACAAAAAAACCGTATTAACTTGTTCTACTAAGTCTGGAAAAAAATATCCTGATTATAAGAAAAGAATAGCAAAAACATTAATTTGTCAATGCTGCAGGATAATTAATGTAAATTCATTCAGAACAAGGTTGTAAATCGACGATTCTTCCAGTGTTGGTAATATTGTAAGGCTTTCTAGGAGCGACATCAATTTTACAAAGCTGGGAAATAATGGAATTAATCGCATCTTTATGCTTTACTAATGGTTTGCGTTCTATTCCATCCCTTAGGAACGAGTTCAAGCAACGCTTTGGAATTACTGTTTCCTTTCTGGCCACACATTCGGGTCTGACACGATGGCAAGAATACGCGACCGGTGCGGATGAATCCAAACAGGCTGAGTAAGTTCCTTCAAAACTCGTTTTCTTCTTTGTACAATTTCGTCTGAAACTTATTTCCATTTGTTCTGTTTCATTCTAGACCCGATTTTAGCGAAACACACAACCGTGCGATTGACGAGGTGTGGTACAAGCGTGCGGTAGAGCTGTACTACAGCAACCGCAACCGGAAGGGTGCGGACGGTGAGAACGGTAAGGACGATAGCGATCGTAACAGCTTCGTCTACTCGGTACCGTTCGATGCGGGCAATCGAAACGATACGCTCGTCACGGCCAGCCATGCCATTTTCCACACGGACGGGACGCGGGAAGCACCGGTAGCGGTGGTGGGCTTCCAGTTTCACCATTCCGCACTGTACACACTGTTCAAAAACATCACCAGCCAGTGCGGACACGGAGATCCACGGTGCGAAAAGACGTGCTTTACCGGTGACTATCAGTGTTACGTGATCGACAACAATGGGTTCGTGGTGATCAGCGAGCAGCTACAGGAAACGGGCGCATTCTTCGGTGAGGTTAAGCCCGCCTTTATGCAGCGCCTGCTAGATGATAGCATCTTTCGCAATGTGACCGTGTACGACTATCAGGCGGTTTGCTTCATGCCCAAAGGTTCGATCAATTTGGGCACGGTACTGCAGACGCCGCTGCGATTGATCTGGTGGATTCTTACCAACACGCTTTCGTACTTGGTGTGGGTCGTGATGCAACTATTTCTTAGCCTGGCACAAGCATACGATGAGGGTAAGTATCGTGTGAGGACCATTGGAAATATTTTAAACTCCCAAATGTATGCAATTTCACGTTTGTATTTGCAGTATACGATACCGGTGCGTATGATGTGGTGCCCGAGCTGGGCGATTTAGACGATCCGACGCTGAATCGCTACAAGGAACCAGAGTTCAACAAGGTTCTGATCAATCGTACCCGGCCGGAACCGTGCGATCACGTGATCACCCTGTACGAGCTCAACATGGACGTTGATCCGTCAGTGTACACTAAAGAGGCACACCAGTGCGAACGGTACGTTATCTCGATGCTCTCCGAATCGTCTGCTCTTCCGGTTGTAGCTAATTGTAAATTCTGCTTTACCTTCCCCTAGACCGTACGTGGTGCTGCCGATACCGTCCAGCAATCTTCTGCTGCTAGTGCTGGACACACTCTGCCCACTGCCCACCCATGTGCCACAGCTGTCGACATGGCCGGTGGAGCACGATTATAATGCTTCGCTTGCTTGCCATAAGGCCCGTAGCGATCCGCTCCCGAGGCGAAGACCACTTACCTGCATCAACAAGCATGCAAATGTAAGTGCCATGTTTGGTTGTATTTCTTTGAACAAAAAACTAACACCATTTGCTCTACCCGATATGTATATAGGAAAGTGTGATCGAGCTCTGCGGAGACGGTAGCATACCCAGGTACAACGTTGCTTTACTGCTTGCCCTGCTAGTGTTCGGCCAGTGCATAGTGCTGCGGTGCACTGCCGGTGGCATCTTTGCTTACCTCTGAGACGCGTCGTGAACGTCGCTTTCCGTGCGTTCCCACTTTGTTTGTGCCCATTCTTTTGACAACAGTGTAGAGAGCCGTGTAGCGTGGTTATTCTGACGGCCGAGCGGTGAATCAATTCCTCCGGGTTAGGGCGAGTAGGCGAAAAATCGCAATCGCTGTCATATACAGGAAGAAGAAACAAAAAAACGCGATAAACCAACAACCGGGGATCAATATTATCTGGTGAGATTCAGTAGAGATATTTGTTACATCCGGTCCGTTTCAGGAGGCAGCATAGGAGGAATACGTTTAGGGTGCTGTGATGGGATAGTGTGACACGACAAAGCCGGCTCTGGTCAGGACGTTATATTTGTTGGGATAGAGAAATGTATTAGTAGTTGATTCTAGTTTCATGTTGTTTAACACGGATTCTATTACCTGATTCCCACTGCTGAATCAAACTGTTATACCGTCAACTGTTAGTATGAGTTTAAATCTATTGCTGTGTTGTTTTACATCATAAGAAAATAATTTGAAGTTCTAGCGTAATCTTGTTATTCATTGCAACTATTCTTTCGTGATCATGTAACTTGTTCGGGTATCGAGTATGAAGTCGATTGATGTAGCACACTATGGTTTGTTTTGAGCTGTACGAAATTGGATAATTCTTTAGTAACATTTTAGATGATAAACCATATGATAGATTTTATTACCAGCTATCAAAGACCAGTTATCAAAGGGACAGTAAAACTATAGGTTAGGAGGGACTCACCACCAAGGGTTATGTTTGCAATATGTTCACCGGTTGTTGGTTTCGCTGTTTTGTGTTTGTTCATTGAACCAAAATGTACTGTTAGTGAAAAAGAGTGCAAATGAACTACCAACCAGCGCAACACATGAAACAAATCGAAAAAAAAAACACACACGCAAATACTCATACAAAAACAAAAAAACGGATCAACTTATAAGGTGAGAAAGAGGATCGCTTAGATAAACAAACCACTTGTTTCCATAATGTACACACACACACGACGAATCCACATTTACACACACATTTATCGTGAACCGTTTTTGCTTTCTTTTTCCTCGTCTTATCGCAAGTTTATTGCATGGAAGAATCACGATTGTTATAAGAAATGGGGACACTTACTCTAGAGTAAACGAGCGATCATACGGGGTGAAAAAAACATAATAAGAAGACAGACAGTTTTCTTATCTTTGTTACGATAGTAATACGAAACATGTCGGCCAAGTTTTCTTACAGCCTTGCTCTCCAACACACGTACGCGAATTTAACTCCCGCTACACACTGCTTTATTGCCATTCCTTTTGTCCTACTGGTGCTTAAGAGTGTGGAAAAGGTTCGATTGAAGTTAGAAGAGTGCTTGTTGAGCAAAAACATAACGATAGATTCAGTTGATTATTGAATAGTGTTTAATTGCTACTCGTTTGTCATTTGTACGGCAACAACTACAACAGCAACGTCACGGGACAGGGATCCTTTCAGATACTTTACAGCGTATGGAGAAGGTTCAATATATCTAGTTACACGAATTTGCCATTAATACTACTACCATTACCAACTAACTATTTAACTACTACGAGCGCAAAAACACGAAGTCATTTTGCTGTTGTTCTTTCGACGAGGGACATGTTATTACGATCCTCCCGGGGTTTTTTTTACGTTGTTTCTAGTGAAAGAATTTTAGTCAACTACCGTAAACAATCGCTTCGTGCGCTCGCATACTCAATCAAAAAAGGAAACCACTACTACGGACGTGTGCGTGTCCCGTTTCTCGTGTACGGTGTGGTTTCAGATTTAGTTGATCAAGCGATTTAGTTGTTTTGTGCATCGAAGAAACGAAAGCATTTATAAGGTATAATCGAGACAGGCGAAAACGTAACGCGAAATCCATTCGTAAAACATAAAAAATCGAGCTACTAACGGGAAGTCAGGTAATAGCTGCATTGCTTGGCCATCCCCATTTTTCCCCCCCCATTTGCCTATGGACCTTACCCATGCCTACGTAAGAGAGTGTCTACCTCTCATAGCTGTTGCGCAAAGGTGTTAGCGGAAAGAAACCAAAAGAAGGAAGAAGTAAAACCAACCAATTGTTAATATGTCATCTTTTTTGCATCTAGGAAGGGAATCGTGTATGGAAGTGTGGAAGGATTTGTTTTTTTTTTTCTTAGAATTTAACAGTAATCAATCAATAAGCAGACGAGCAAACTTTGCTTCCCGCGACTGTTTGTGGTTATTATGCGTAAAGGTGTGACTAAAAACAGTGGGTAAATGAACAGTGTGCGAACACACACGGATGTTGAATGATTCTTTTTGATAGTAGCAATCGAACTAGGAACCACGTTTGTGGTGGCATTGGAACAAAATGCATAAAGAAGGAAATTAAAGTTTGTAAAAAAAAGTAAAGAAAAACAAACAAACCTTAAAAACCAGAAGAAACTTTACCATTGTCCGCTATAATCTAACTCGCAATGCAGATCGAAACACCGGCTAGTGGCCCGGACACAGGTCAAACGATGAACGGGAGGAGTGCAAGAAGAAAGCTAGCTTAGAAGTAAAAACAAAACAAAAAACATTCTATTTAACATTTGTTTTGCCTAGATGAATGGCTGCGATGTAGTGAAAGACGAACCATCTTAGGCCAGAAGGAAACGATTTAATTCCTTCCCTTACAATACAGCAAAAACAAAAACATACGAACCTGTTGTAAATTTCACACATAAACGTCGCTCTCGAAGTTGTACATTCACAACACAACACTGCGAAGTGCTAAACTTACAGACAAAAGAGCATTTCCGATTGCTTCTGCTCCGATTTACACTAACAAAGAAAACAAAAGTAATACAATCTCCTATAGTTAAGACAGCAAACGAAAGCGAGACAAACCACAAAACGAAAGCACACACACCCACACTAGAAGACAACATCAACCAAAAACAGAAACACTAGACACACTAGCGCAGAATGCAAAAGAGACAAAAATGCAATGAGTGCGGAGAAATCATCTAAAAAGAAAATCCGTTTCGGTTCGTTTTTTCAAATGCAATTTTTTGGTAATAAAATAAATCTGTGATAAAAAAACAAAAACAGAAGCGAAAACAAAACGCGAAGGATCACGCGGCGAACGGTGTAAGTTTTCGCAATATCACACTGAACAGCTGGGGAAAATAATCTGGAAAAGCGCACACAGATGCAGTTATCGTTTCGCAATCGTTCCTTATGGAAGGATGCCAATTACGTTTCTCCTATTACGGAAGTACTAAAAGAAGACTGAATGCAATGCACTTGTGTCCTTACAATGTAACCAATCATCGGTCGTCTAGAATTTAGAGTCTCATATACAAACGAAAAAGCATCATCAGTCGATTTCGAACAACTATATCCAACACCTGCGAGGAGGTTAGCTTGTTGATTGCTATCCACGCTACCCTTGAGCAAAAACAATGGAGATCGTGCAGCTTTTCCGATCACCGATATAGCAGGTTCGACGCGATTCGGATTGTATGACAAAATCTTACTTATGAAGAAGACATGTGGACAGCCTAAAAGACAGACTTTACGGGTTGGGTCGTCCGGTGCCAATCTCATGACATGACCAGCCCACCGGAGCCTGGCGAGCCTAATACGGCCAAGAGAGTTTCGTCAGTTTTGGACAGAGTCCATGTCCATGTCCATGTCTCAGGGGTGTATGTGAGTACTGGGATTATAAAGGTTCTCTAAAGTACTGGGATTATAAAGGATATTCTCTAAAGTATACCAGAAGCTAATCAGGAAAAAAGAGGGCGTAGAAGTTCATCTTTCAGTACTGTAAACCCAGATGGCTTGAACTAGATAAGCCTTATTCGACAAAATCCCTAGTCAAAGCCATCCACATCTTATTGATCTGAGAGCAGCAGCAGAGTTCTTAGATTCGCAAGTCCTCTAAACATCTATCCCTATCAACTATCAATACCCAACAACAACTCTTACTACAGGTAAAGCTGATGAAGAATGGAGAAAAATTTCCTAATAACTAAACCATCGCTTTGGGATATCTTCGCACATCTTCGGACAAGCAAGTAAATCAACAAGTAACTTTATAATCATAAAATTGCTATTACATTCTTCAACAAAATATTTCGGAGATATAGTGGAAAAAAGTTACACAAACCCACCAAATTACTATAAAAGAAAATTTTATTTTCTTCATCATCCACGATCGCAAACGATCCTCCGTTCTTCTTCCGCTCTTTTTAAACGCGCCATCCCTAAAGAATTCGGAAGCCACGTTTTCTATACATACACTTTTATATAAATCGAGAAGAAAAGAAATGATTACGTGTCAAATAGTGTAATACACCACCTAGCTTCTTGTTCGTTTGTTTTTGCCTCCTTATGTTTCTTATTCGTTCCTTTACTTCTTTCTTTAGTTTTGTTTTGTTTAATTTCGTCTGTTCGACTTCCAAAAGTACAGCGGGATTGGTTTTGCTTTTTTGCCTTCTCATTCGTTTCGATCATATGATCTTAAAAAAAAATTACATTCATCATTTGCTTAGCAACTACATACTTGTTTCCCTCGCTCTCTTTTGCTCTCGATATACAGTGCGGTGCTTCGTTAGCGTACCAGCAGTATTGCACACTTCACAACATTCTTCCCGCGTTTTTAATGTTATTCGCACGTTCACTTGATAAATGTTTCCGTTCTTGTTTTTTTCGCTTTCGCTTCCGTTTCTCCTACATATTATCACCGTTTTTCCTTGTTTTGAGTATTGTCCATCGCATATCGTTCCTTTGCTATGGGGGTTGTTGATTCATTAGTATTTACAAAAAAATAGAAAACCGTATTTTTCGCTTTACGGTGGTGGTGCGCCTTTTTGTCTGTCACCCTTGCGTCGTCGTGAAACACGCTAGACGATGTAGGTGGGATCCCTCCTTTATGCTGCACTCTTATCAGGGCACGATCAGGTGTGGGAGATGTGGGTTTCAAAATAAATTAGATCTTTTCCAGCGGGATTAAGGGGAAAGGGAGTCGGAGGAAGGGGAAGGGTAGTTATGGAAGGTTTTGACGCTCGCTTAGTACTCGTACGTGCCGAACACATGTGCACCCCGACGCTGGGAAGTGGCGGACGAACCCGCCTCGATGGCAACCGGCCCATGGTAGAGCAATGGTGCCGGTGGTCTGGCGACCGCTGCCCGACGGAACTCTGACGGTGCGTACGACGGCTCGAACGGCACAAACTCCGTGTCCGGCTGATGCACGTAACGGTTGCGGAAGAAGTTCTGGGGTGCGCTGCGCGTCAGTGGCTTAAGCGTCGGATTGAGCGCATCGTTCAGCGTCACATCGTACTCATCGTCGTACAGCTGGTCCAGGGTCTTCACGTTCACGACCTCCGGTTGCTGCGGAGCGGGCGATGGTGGTGGTGGGGCCTGCTGTTGATTGCGCTTACCCGTCACGGCTTGCGGTGTAGTGCTGCCGTCGATATCGATACGAAACGGTGCCGGTTTCTCCGGTTCGGATGGTTTGCCGCCCGACGGCTGCTTAGCGACACCAACCGGTTGAAGACCACGCGCTAGATATGGATTACCGCCGCGGCTCGGTAGAAACGGTCGCTTCGTAGAACGCATCGGACCACGCGTCGTGCTAGTAGCGCTCTCAGTCGACGGAGACTCTCTCTGTTGCTGGTGCTTCTTGGATTTGAAGTTCGCGTACAGATTCGCCTGTGGACGAGCGATCACGGTTGGACGTGACGCTGGAACGTCATAGTCGGCATCTTCCTCCTCATCGACAGTCTCCGGCAGCACATTTCGGTTTGGTTTGGCAGGTACCTGCTGCTGTTGATGCTTCGTATTTCCACGCGAACCCTTGGCGAGTTCCGAATTATCCCTGCTATTGATACGCTCCGTTTGCTCCGGTTTGCGTACATTCCCCGGCACCGACCGTAGGGGTAGATCTTCCTTCGCAATAATCACATCATCGTAGTACACCACGTCAGACGATGCGCTCGGTCTTGGTGGCTTTCCGTCCGCCTCCTTACGCTTATCATCACGCCGAGCAGGAGGCAACTCCTCGTACTCATCGTAATACTCCGGATCCGACCCCCCCGATGGTGCTGCCGTGGTGGAACCTTTCGAGGGCTTTCCATTGGGCGCGTCCGAGCTGCCGTACGCGTACTTGCTCTTCTCGTTCAGCGGAACCGGTCGATTAATGCGTGGTGCTGCCCGTGGACGATCGTAAATGCTCGAGCCGGATGGTTTCACCGTCACCACATCGTTCTGCTGCCGGCCTTTGTCGGATGCTCGCCGTCCACCGCTTCCGTACGATGGTGCCGCTGGTGCGTCATAATCGTCCTCCTCCTCATCCTGATACCGTCGATCATCGTACAGCGGACGCTTGGCTGGCACTTTTCGCTCATCCGCTACCGATCCTCGTCGACTTTCTGCGTCCGCTGGAAACGAACGACGGTCGTCACCGACCGGTCGACGATCGGCCGAAGGTCTTGGCAAGCGCCTCCGTTCGTTCATCATCGCCGGACGCTTTTCTTCCACTTCCTCCAAAGGCAGGGGACGCCTGCGATCATCTGCCATCGGGCGTCGATCACGATCCCGACGCCGATCGTCATAGTATCGTCGATCATCATCTACCACCGGACGTCGATCGGCACTGGTACGTGTGCGGGTCTTCATCCGATACGGCCGGCGATCCTCGTAGTCCTCTTCATCCTCATCGCGATCACGCTCCCGCTCGCGGTAGCGTACCCGCTCGAATCGCTCATCCTCCTCGTAGTCATCGTACAGCGGTCGGCGATTCCGTGGACGATTCTTACGACGCCGGTTGCGCTCCTCATAGTAATCCTCCTCGTAGTCCTCATCGTAGTAGTAGTAGTCGACCTGCGGACGCCTTCTCCGGACCGGTTTGCGGAGCGGTTTCGGTCGCGACGGAACCGTCGTCGGGGCGGCTGTGGTTGAAGTTGTCGGCGGAGGTTTCACCGTTGTTGTCGTTGTCGCCTTATACAGTGGCTCGTTTCTGCAAGGGAAAACACAACAACACTATTATTCTTGTTCCTTACTCTCAACAAACACAACTTACCGGAACCAGTATTTGGGCGAGTTTTTGCAGTCTACCTCCGACGCAAAATGGCAGATGAAGGTCTTCTGGTCGAAGGCCGTATAGTTGGCGCACAGGAAATCGTACCGTATGCCGTGGATACAGTGATGGTACAGCTGAGGGAAAGACGGACATCAAACACATAATAACACATAAACTGGTCAGTTCTTCAAGAGCGCACTCTTACCTGACAGTTGTACTTGATCGAGGCGTAGAATCCATCGTGCAGCTTCGGATCGCACGTGAACCCAATGTCCTCCTCTGACGGTACCGAGTCCAGGAACGGATAAGTGGATAAATTGAATCTGTTGAAAGAAGTGGAAGCGTTTCCATTAACACGACACTGCTACTGTCATGCTGTAACGTGTAAAGCGGTGGCTAGACTAAAGTTGAGGCAAGCGCGATCTATTTTTTTTTATGAGCGAACTGTCAAATTTCGCGCTCCTGATTTCGCGCTCCGATCCTGCATTGCAGGAAAAATGAAGCGTTCGCGCATTGATCGCGCTTGCCTCAACTTTAGTCTAGCCACCACTTAACACGCCGGTTGACTTACCCTTTCAATTCTCGAGGCAAATTTGGATCCCAGACATAATCGACCTGCGGTATGCCGGTAAGTGGAACCTTTGTGACTGCATCTTCGCCTTGATCGACGTTCTAGAATGGGTGAAGAAAACAAAAAAGGTGGAGGAAACATTATTAAGCAACAATTACTACACAATTGAGTTCTTATGATACATAATTAAACAATTTTAAGGCACATTTGAAGAGGCAATTTCGAAGCAAGGCTTTTGTAATGATCGTACAGAGTTGTACGCCTATCATCCCGCATGCGGAAGGCCCCATTATAGACCCAAACAAGATCTAATAACAATTTGTAGAATAGAATAGGGCAAATGTACAAGAAAGCCATGTTAATCATTTTTGTATTTTTATAGGAATCAACTTGGTTTTACTGTTTGAGTAATTTATGATATGAAATTCATCAGCACACTAAGTAATGAAGTAGCTTGAGCTGGGCTGGTTAAGATCTCCTTCATCCGTGCCCTTGTTATCCGGCCGTCCGGTTTATCCGTGTGATTTTAAATCAGCAGTTATTCGAATGTTTTTTTTTTCATTTCATACTTCGAAAACTGTTTCATTTTAATGCATGTGTATCTATCTTATTACATTATCGCACACCATTATCATTATCGCTGATCGTGCACATTATGTTTCTATTATTGCTTTTCCCACCGAACCATACCGAAAGTCGTTAATTGCCGATGGAATCATACGTTTGGCCACAGCAATTGGAACCGTTCACAGCGGAACGGCACACGTTACGAAACACGGCGGTCGAACGAAGCGTGGATCAAACATCCTCCGACCCGACCGCTACATCAACCGTACACACTCATTCGTTTTCGCTTAACATTAACAACTGACGGAAAATCTGCATCCCTGACGGGGGATGGGTAGCGCGTTAATGACGAAAGAAATGGTCATTTCCTCTTCTTTCTCATACATGGCGCACGCCATGGTTGCGATGCATATCACCGGAAATGATCGTGTTGCTGCACTGGAACGTTCCACTTCCGTTCCGCCGGAAAATGGGTTGGAATAATACGAGTGATGCTAATTATTTGCTTCTGATTTCATCTCCCGCTCATACTGTCTTGCTTCCAGTTTGCCAAACACGTAACCGGACAGACAGAAAAGAAAAAGAAACGACAACAAAAAAAAAACACACACAGAACAGCACATTAAATGCATTTCCAAACAAAAAAAAAAAAAACACACACAGAACAGCACATTAAATGCATTTCCAAACAAAAAAAAAAAAACACCACACAAAACGAAACAAAAAGAGATGCAACCGTAACAAAACAGAAAAATACCTTCACGAAATGAAGAAAAATTGCACACTCATCGATGATGAAAAGTAAAGAGTGAAATTTCCCTTTTTTTTGCGTTGTTGTTGGCGGCTACTCTTGCTGTACGAAAAAAACGAGCATCTTCGTCGATTAAATCCACCAGCGCCACGAATGCCAATGCCAATTTTGCATGCCGGTACAGTACGGTACAGGCCGGTACGGCATTATTATCGGAGCGATGCGCTATTACCACCGGTGAGCTTTCTATCTAGCCGGGAGGCTTCACCCGGGAGGCATACCGTCTGTTGAGGTTAATTAGTGACGGTGAGCAAGGGGTTTTTTGTGTTGTTAAGAATTATTCGATGCTGGGACTGGCGGTTCGGTCGGTTGTTGAACTGTTTCGTAACAGCGTGCCGACCGCTTGTTGTAACGAAGTTTACTTTAAACTTTTTGCTTTTCCTCACTTGCATGATTGCAGCTGGAAGGCCTTGACGGTGAAACAGTGATGGATGTGTTTGCCATTTTCAAAGGAGAAAAACAGCAGCAAAGATTTGTTTTGGGTTTAGGAAGATGAATAATTAAATTGAGTTGCTATTCCCGAGGGACAACAGAATATATTTATTCGGGAATTGATAATCAAATAAAAAAATAAAAAAGGAGTTTAAAAATTAAGCGAAATTTAAAAGAATGTTGTATGATTTGTTCCTCATAGCGTTGCCATTATTAAATAAATTTATTCTCGAGTCCAGATTAATTTATTTTAACAATTATTTATTCCAAACAATTTTGTAAGTTCGTTTTTAAATATGTCGTTTATTCTAAATTTGAAAATTACTTATTGATCGGTTAAGTAGATTTGTGCCATAATCCTAGCAAATTATCTCGTTTATTCGGGCACCGTTCAACCGGCCATACGGTTTATCCGTGCGCTATCAAAATGGCAGTTATTCTAGTATCCTGTGTTCTATAAGCTGGTGTGGTAGCAATACTGCACTGGTAAGGTATGGATCCGAACCCTCTTGAAGGTCAACAAAGGCTCTCCATACCCTACTTCGACTCAATACGTCCCCGGCGTATAGAACGGTAACATGTCTCTCCAAATATCTGAGCTTGGGTATACGGGGAAACCCAACCCCTTGGGAAGATGGGTGATATGGCTAAATTGAGCGGAGGGGGACAGCTAGCGTCTGTTCTCCATATTAGGGGCGGCTAGCTGTCCTTTCTGTCCTGGCTTCCTACGGGACTTTAAACAGCTAGGAAGCGTAGGCCCTCCGACGAGACAGGGGGTTGGGGGAGAGGCCTTGCAAGCCACCCCCAATACTACCGCAACGAAT
>KZ062055.1:26023-66697 GCA_002091835.1 Anopheles maculatus | reverse complement strand
TTTTTTGTGTTGTTAAGAATTATTCGATGCTGGGACTGGCGGTTCGGTCGGTTGTTGAACTGTTTCGTAACAGCGTGCCGACCGCTTGTTGTAACGAAGATTACTTTAAACTTTTTGCTTTTCCTCACTTGCATGATTGCAGCTGGAAGGCCTTGACGGTGAAACAGTGATGGATGTGTTTGCCATTTTCAAAGGAGAAAAACAGCAGCAAAGATTTGTTTTGGGTTTAGGAAGATGAATAATTAAATTGAGTTGCTATTCCCGAGGGACAACAGAATATATTTATTCGGGAATTGATAATCAAATAAAAAAATAAAAAAGGAGTTTAAAAATTAAGCGAAATTTAAAAGAATGTTGTATGATTTGTTCCTCATAGCGTTGCCATTATTAAATAAATTTATTCTCGAGTCCAGATTAATTTATTTTAACAATTATTTATTCCAAACAATTTTGTAAGTTCGTTTTTAAATATGTCGTTTATTCTAAATTTGAAAATTACTTATTGATCGGTTAAGTAGATTTGTGCCATAATCCTAGCAAATTATCTCGTTTATTCGGGCACCGTTCAACCGGCCATACGGTTTATCCGTGCGCTATCAAAATGGCAGTTATTCTAGTATCCTGTCACTTTTAGCTTGGAAAATATGATTTGTTTTTGCTAGAGTTTTATTTATTAAAGCTGTAAATTAAGATGATGCGAAAATACGTGCATAGAGTCTAGTATCTAGTTAGGGATGAATAAAAGGAATCTGGAAATGGTATAATAGAATCTCCTGAGGTTGTGTTTTCAAGGCACAAACGTATAAGAGAAACTGTCTTCTTGTAAGGCATACACATACTTTAGTTTATTTTCTTGAAACAATGCTCTGCTCGAGATAGTTAAAAGGCGTTGTAAAGTACAATCTTGCCGTTTATTATTGCACTTTTTATTTGCATTTGTGGTTGTTGGCGGCCCGGTGGTGTATACGATAGCGGCGCCGTTCTTCACACGGCAGGACCGGGGTTCGAATCCCGGCGGACCGCCTCCCCGTACGCAGGACTGACTATCCAGCTACGGGTATAACTAAGTCACAGAGAGCTAGCAATTGCTAGCAGGCCAAGACCTACAGAGGTTGTAGTGCCAGAGAAGAAGAAGAAGATACTTTTGTGGCTCCGCTATCTTTCATGCAAATAAAGATAACAAAACGATGAATACCGTATCCGACGTCAAGCCATTTTCTCATCGATTGTTTTTCGACACCACATTACACATCATTCTCATGCAAAATTGCACCCCAAAAAAGGCAACCGGTAAAGAATTTTAACTCGATTAAAGTTACCCCCAAAAGAGAAACGCCAAAACCGTGGACCCAAATAAAAAGCGCATGACCATCTTCCACCGATTATCTAACCGTGTGAAAATATTATCTAAGCGCTAAAAAGTTCGTAAAGCTCTCGATTCTCCCTATACACCACCACCCACATTCATTCGTCATCCGAAACCCGTTGCATTCGTCGAAGGTTTTTGTGCGTGACGAAAGTGTCATTTGTCAGGTTTTAATTTTATTTCATTCGTGAAGAAGAAGTTCATTATCCATTCCGGGCGGCATCGTCGTTGCCGTCGGTGGTGTGGTGGGGTGTTGTGGATTTTGTAATAAATCGAGAGAAATTAGTTCACAATATCAAGCGCCAGGTTGCGCCGGGGGTTGAGTACATGCTAGTCACCCTTCCCATTCTGCTGCATCGGCGCACTTCCGCTTAATGCATGATCGATTGCCATTTTCAATAACGGTGTAGTCACCCTTCCCATTCTGCTGCATCGGCGCACTTCCGCTTAATGCATGATCGATTGCCATTTTCAATAACGGTGGTGGTTTCGTGGATTTGTGTTTCATTTTCTTTACCATTCCACGCCATCCCGGCCGATCAACATTCAGCTGGCATGATCGCTCGATTTCCACGTAGACGGACAGGCGTTTGCTTCAATTTCACTGTGTCCGTCGTCCCTGGGAAGTGTTCGTTCGATGAAAAAATTAAATCATTCACATTGGTGGCACATATTTTTGCTCGGGGTGGCCGATTTACAGCAGCACTCGGCGTGGGTGAAATGCAATGACAGATAGCGATCGTTTCGTATGAAGTGCGTGATATAATTGGGATCAGATTAGCTTTTTTTCAGTTTTTCGGCGATGGAATACAAATTTTATTTCTCCTATTGCATAAAGCATTGATTGTTTGAAGCCCGCTTATTGCTGTACACCATTAAATGTTCATATGATATTTTTAACTGAATACAATCTTTAAAAACACGTTCTTCGTGTAATCAATCATCAAAATAACTGAGCATGCCCGGGATAACGCAAATTACAAGGAGGAAAAACCTTGTAACTATTATAGATGAATTATGTTAAATCACCTCTAGCGGTGGTGAAAATACGGCGTCCAGTCGTCATATTGGAAAATAAATAAATAAACAAATAAATAAACAATCATCAAAATTATTAGAAGATCAATATCATTATTTGAACGAAGATTCATTACTTAATCCGTTGACATATGCAACACCAACAATGCAGAATTTTAAAATAAATTTAAGATTAATTAAACAAATAAACACAGTATCGTCATGGTCATGCTCGCAAATTATTTATTGCCAACATCCTGCTTTCCAACATTGACTCCCCCGCCCTTCTGGCAGCTATCCCTTTATATGTCCCTTCCCACCGCTTACGCGTACGTCCTCCCCTGCTTATCCCTTTTTGTCGTACGCGGTTTTCCCAGAGCGATCCATGGATGCGCGCGTTACTACCATTCAATTCGGTTGGTGATCTGTTTGACCACAATATCTCTATTAATTGTTTCCGCTCCCGTCTTTTGTCTTCTGCATCCTAAAATCTATTTTTCTTTTCTTCATTAGCCATCCCTGCCTGCTCCCTATATCCTCCTTATGTGTTATGTATGTTTAGTTATAAGATAAATTGACTTTGTAAAGCCCTTGAGGCAAACAATTTGAATAAAGGAGAATAAGAAAGAATAAGTAAAGAAATAAAAAGGCAACCTTAATATGTTATTTTAAATTACAGTTTTCTGTACTATATTGAAATTTATGTACATCTTGTAATAATTTATTGTTCGTTCAGCAAGTTTTGAATCAAAAACATGACGTTAAAAGGCAAAATATTACTACGTTAAGCAAGTCCAATCAAACTTTTATAATAACCGAAGTCATTCTTGCTAAAGTTATGGTTTCTCTTGTTTTACATGAAAGCTAAAACGAAACGAAAGATTTCTTTGATTAACGCAATAATATCGTCGTATTCTGAAGAATTTTAGCTAAGTGTTACTAAAATAAAGTTAGTCCAGTTAATCTGCAACCAAACTTTAAAACTTTTGCTAAATTTGGTGGTCTAATTCTACTGTCTGTCGCTGTACAAAATTTAATAAAATATAAGAGAAATTTTTTAAAAGTAACAATGAAAAATTGTTCAAGCTATATAAGAATTGTTGGTAAGTAAAGGTTGTTAAAAATTGTAAATGTTTTAACTTTGTTTAAAATAAGAAATAGAAGTTGACAAATAACAAATCATGACGAAATAGCAAACAGCATTACCAAAGCATTTAAAATACCTATTATTCTTGAGAGTAAAAGAATAACATTTAACAAACATAGATAACATTAAACAAATAAAGATAGAAACGCAAAATATTATGAGATAATGTTTCAAGATCAAGTTCACGATCGATGAAAGCCCTTTTTCCCCGGGTTCCAGAAAATCCACACACGCACCTCGATGAATCATACTTCCCGCGTTGAGGTCACCGGTTTTAGTTCCACTTCCGGTCCGTCTACATCAGCAACCAGTAGCAACAATAAACGCAACAAAGTAACCACCAAAGTCCCCATCGAATGCAAATGGCGTTGCTACTGGCATGATGCTACGACGAATCCGAATTGATAGTGGCATTTGCCGCTTTCGTTCACCATAAAAGGCCACCCAACGACCGATGGGCAGACCGTCGCAGGCACGTGCGCTACACCATGCGTGTGTGTGTGTGTGCGTGTACGGGAGAAAGGGGGTTTATGTTGCAACAGTTCGTGCTGGTTAACGATGGTGAATCCTCTTTGTCTACGGAACGAATGTCCGTGATTAATTAACAGTGTGCGCCCGTAAGACCGTTAGGTTCGCTACCGCGCCGAATAAAACGGGTTTAGGAGGGCCAAACGAAACAAAAGGGCAACCTGTCGAGTGAACTCGGTGGACTAATCCGTCCTGTCAGGTGTACCCACAGAGCACCGTGGCGTTGTTATAGGCGTTTTGTTATAGGTTAAGGTTAATGGAAACGACCGACATGTGCACAGGTACGCCTTCGCCTTCGGTCAGCTAATGGGCGCTCGATAACGTGCCGGTAAGGTAAGTGTGTCATCGACACCAATTATCAGTCACGCAAGCGACTATCAGTTACAGGTCGCCCTCTAGCGGAATGCGCTGGAAGTAGATTCGTTTACATTCGTTCACACACCGTTCAGCATCGCTCAGTAGGCGGAACGATGGTTTGACATTTGGAGCTAACCAACAACAACGATGCCGTGGGATTCTGCCCAAACAACCAGCGTGTGTATGCGTGTGAGAGACCGGTAGGCGTATACTGTCGGAACACTTAGAACGTTTTTCGCGTGCGATCTTACCCCAACCGGGGGCTGCTTACCTGTAACCTCATTTATGCTTTCCACACACGCAGCAACATACCGAGCTATCTGATTGTAGCAGTACCGTGTTTGGCCGTACGTTGTGCATTGTAAGTTATGCGTTTCTTCTGGCGGCTTCTAACACACCGTCCATGCCATGCGATTTTGCGCAAAAAAAAAGGTTACCGATATTTATCGCACGCTTGGAAGGGAAACGCAATGTGGAACCGAACGCCAAGAGTCACGCAGTCCGGTTGCGGTGCGAACGGAAAGTTGAACTTTGTGAAGCATCCAGCCACCGTAAGCTGTCGACATGGAACCGAGAACTGACTGTATGGCATTCAGAACAGGTTTAAGAACTCGCTTGT
Organism: Anopheles maculatus; assembly: GCA_002091835.1. Classification (NCBI taxonomy): domain Eukaryota; kingdom Metazoa; phylum Arthropoda; class Insecta; order Diptera; family Culicidae; genus Anopheles; species Anopheles maculatus. Next base: position 61,663 of record KZ062055.1, on the reverse strand, counting down.
TTGCGACGGCAGCCCCAAAACCGCTAAAGGGCTTTCCGCTAATGCAGCCGATTTTGCAACCCACACACAATAAGACAATGGGAATCTCAAAATCGCACGTCTAGCGTGAGCGATTGCATTGGACACTGGACATACCGCCGGTAGCCGGATAACGAATTTAGATTTATTTGTGGTGCAAAAGCCGAACGACTTGAAGCAGCCGAAAAGTGCCAATGTTGCTGGCGTGGTGAATGGTATCGTCGGAAATCACCGTTCCACGGCTCAAGGCCGGCTGGATTAATTGCACCCGGGCACGTAAAACGTGATAGTCGAAATAATTAGCCAAAGTCGAACTGGTGAGCGAACATTTCAATGTTCGTTGATGAAATATAGAGCCAACAGCGTGTACCAATTTCGGTGGAGCGTTAGTTGCTGTTTTTGTGGTGAGTTTGTTTCTTCACTGGGCTTCAAATGTAGTCAACGGGTTAGTGTTGCCGTCAAACAATAGAGCAGAGATAGAATGGATAAGGCCTGTTTGCTGTGAGAACCATATTGAATGGTACACGAATTAAAATTCCAATTAGTAGAGCACTATTTAATGTTGCAATTAATTTATTTAATATTTAAAATGTATTTATAAATTAATTAACAAAATTAAGCTTAAATTGAGGTTGGAGAATTGGAACACGAAAGAGATAAACGCATAGAAACTTTGACTAATTTATTTAATAATTAAAATGTATTTATAAATTAATTAACAAAATTAAGCTTAAATTGAGGTTGGAGAATTGGAACACGAAAGAGATAAACGCATAGGTCGTTGTCCAAAGTTTTATTAAAAATAAGAGAAAATTTTTAAAACTAATAATGAAAAATTGTTCAAACCGTATAAGAATTGCTGCTAAGTAAAATTTGTTAAAAATTGTAAATGTTTTAACTTTGTTTAAAATAAGAAATAGAAGTTGACAAATAACAAATCATGACGAAATAGCAAACAGCATTACCAAAGCATTTAAAATACCTATTATTCTTGAGAGTAAAAGAATAACATTTAACAAACATAGATAACATTAAACAAATAAAGATAGAAACGCAAAATATTATGAGATAATGTTTCAAGATCAAGTTCACGATCGATGAAAGCCCTTTTTCCCCGGGTTCCAGAAAATCCACACACGCACCTCGATGAATCATACTTCCCGCGTTGAGGTCACCGGTTTTAGTTCCACTTCCGGTCCGTCTACATCAGCAACCAGTAGCAACAATAAACGCAACAAAGTAACCACCAAAGTCCCCATCGAATGCAAATGGCGTTGCTACTGGCATGATGCTACGACGAATCCGAATTGATAGTGGCATTTGCCGCTTTCGTTCACCATAAAAGGCCACCCAACGACCGATGGGCAGACCGTCGCAGGCACGTGCGCTACACCATGCGTGTGTGTGTGTGTGCGTGTACGGGAGAAAGGGGGTTTATGTTGCAACAGTTCGTGCTGGTTAACGATGGTGAATCCTCTTTGTCTACGGAACGAATGTCCGTGATTAATTAACAGTGTGCGCCCGTAAGACCGTTAGGTTCGCTACCGCGCCGAATAAAACGGGTTTAGGAGGGCCAAACGAAACAAAAGGGCAACCTGTCGAGTGAACTCGGTGGACTAATCCGTCCTGTCAGGTGTACCCACAGAGCACCGTGGCGTTGTTATAGGCGTTTTGTTATAGGTTAAGGTTAATGGAAACGACCAACATGTGCACAGGTACGCCTTCGCCTTCAGTCAGCTAATGGGTGCTCGATAACGTGCTGGTAAGGTAAGTGTGTCATCGACACCAATTATCAGTCACGCAAGCGACTATCAGTTACAGGTCGCCCTCTAGCGGAATGCGCTGGAAGTAGATTCGTTTACATTCGTTCACACACCGTTCAGCATCGCTCAGTAGGCGGAACGATGGTTTGACATTTGGAGCTAACCAACAACAACGATGCCGTGGGATTCTGCCCAAACAACCAGCGTGTGTATGCGTGTGAGAGACCGGTAGGCGTATACTGTCGGAACACTTAGAACGTTTTTCGCGTGCGATCTTACCCCAACCGGGGGCTGCTTACCTGTAACCTCATTTATGCTTTCCACACACGCAGCAACATACCGAGCTATCTGATTGTAGCAGTACCGTGTTTGGCCGTACGTTGTGCATTGTAAGTTATGCGTTTCTTCTGGCGGCTTCTAACACACCGTCCATGCCATGCGATTTTGCGCAAAAAAAAAGGTTACCGATATTTATCGCACGCTTGGAAGGGAAACGCAATGTGGAACCGAACGCCAAGAGTCACGCAGTCCGGTTGCGGTGCGAACGGAAAGTTGAACTTTGTGAAGCATCCAGCCACCGTAAGCTGTCGACATGGAACCGAGAACTGACTGTATGGCATTCAGAACAGGTTTAAGAACTCGCTTGTTTGCGACGGCAGCCCCAAAACCGCTAAAGGGCTTTCCGCTAATGCAGCCGATTTTGCAACCCACACACAATAAGACAATGGGAATCTCAAAATCGCACGTCTAGCGTGAGCGATTGCATTGGACACTGGACATACCGCCGGTAGCCGGATAACGAATTTAGATTTATTTGTGGTGCAAAAGCCGAACGACTTGAAGCAGCCGAAAAGTGCCAATGTTGCTGGCGTGGTGAATGGTATCGTCGGAAATCACCGTTCCACGGCTCAAGGCCGGCTGGATTAATTGCACCCGGGCACGTAAAACGTGATAGTCGAAATAATTAGCCAAAGTCGAACTGGTGAGCGAACATTTCAATGTTCGTTGATGAAATATAGAGCCAACAGCGTGTACCAATTTCGGTGGAGCGTTAGTTGCTGTTTTTGTGGTGAGTTTGTTTCTTCACTGGGCTTCAAATGTAGTCAACGGGTTAGTGTTGCCGTCAAACAATAGAGCAGAGATAGAATGGATAAGGCCTGTTTGCTGTGAGAACCATATTGAATGGTACACGAATTAAAATTCCAATTAGTAGAGCACTATTTAATGTTGCAATTAATTTATTTAATATTTAAAATGTATTTATAAATTAATTAACAAAATTAAGCTTAAATTGAGGTTGGAGAATTGGAACACGAAAGAGATAAACGCATAGAAACTTTGACAAAACATCGCCGTTATCCGAGCTGAAGAATTAGAAGCGTGGCCCGAGTAAGTTATAACAATTTTAATATTTGTTCAACTGTTATAACTGCTTTAACTTTGCACAATATTTGACATTAGCTGCACATATGTTCGCTTACGATTAGAGGACCGAACACATACATCTTTTGAATGATTATTTTGTTTACCTGTAAATTTTGACTAAGAATGTTCTAAATTATACAAATTCGTACAAATTAGTACGCTTCAAAACTGACAGAATTGTGTGTCGGGGAGACATCTTAAAAGGATTCTAGAGAAACCGAGAATTCGTATAAAGAATAGATCGATCGATTTCTCAAGCTACTTTTTGTAGCTACTCCTAAGAGGAGCTACCTGAGCTTTTCGCAAGTAAATAAGCTTATTTATATAACAGTATAATAAATGTCAGGTTTATATCATACCTACGTCCAATATGCTAAATACTTTGAGTCCCGATATAGCTTGGAAACCGGTATAGAATTCGATGATTGGATTGATTCGAAATCTCTATTATTAGTACATAATGAACAGCGCCATCTATGAGCAAATTGGCCAAAAACAAATAGCTAGACAGTTTCCCAGACAACTGCCCATAAATACGGACTAGACCTTTCGTCGATCCACGAAGATTCTTGTCTTGAAGGTCTGTTAAAATGCTTACTTACGCGACCATATTTATTAATAGAGGATGAAAATGTTACAGCCCAACAACTTCCCCGGTCGCAAATGCCAACCGCGTCGAATACATTAATGTGACACACAAGAAATAATCTCCGGTTTGCCCATAAAAACCACTCAACAACATACACCCCCCCGGTAAGACCCGAACGCCGCCAAAGAGCCAAAGAACCGATGCTCACAACGGACCAACGCTTGGCTCGGAGTCCGGTGACAGCATTTGCATCTTAATTATGCCATTACGACCCATTGTCCCGACGCGAGACACGTTGATAGTGGGGTTAGTGAACCGCCCCAAAACGTCCTCAAGATGTCGATCGTTCGGACCCAAGTGTTTGTTAGTGTGTGTGTGTTTGGGTATGTGTCACAACCATCCTCTTCACTGGACTCACCCATTCCCGTTCCGGCAGGCTCACTTTAAAGGTTAAGTAATGCTACAATCGACATTTATTTGAATATACACTACCGTGAGTGGACATTTGTGACACGGTATCTATGTGTGTGTGTACTTTCACCCTTCTACCTCTCTCGTCAACCTCTTTACATGTTTGTTCAACTTTGTGTGTGCGTTGGTAACCCTCACGTAGCCATCCTCCATACGTTATGAGTTATAAATAATTGCTCATCCTTCGGCCCTGGCGTCGGGCAACCCTTACGCGATGGCAACTATTACGAGTGGTCTATTTAATTACCGATCGACGGACGCAGACGATCGAGCACCGCACACACCGCAAGACCGCAAGTTGAGTCGGGGACGGGGCCTTTTCGGTCAGGTGTTTGTTGCTTTGTTTTGCTTCTACCGCCACTCAACTTGCCATTTACCAACGCTAACAACCTGCCACTCTGTGCGTTTACCGGGCCCAAGATTGAAAGGTTTGCTTACCAACCGCCTGCCAGACCGTCCATCGCCCGGACGTCTGCCGTTTGCCGGGTTCTTATTACGCAAGGTGACGTTGCTACTGCTCAGCCGGTGTTTCGGTAATGGCTGGTGACGGTAATGCTGCGTAGAAAACAAAAATAAACCTCCCGAGCCCCGACCGATTGAAGCTTACCGAGAGGCTCAAACACTAAGCCTTAGCCGCTAAGTGTGAACAAGAAATAAATCTTGCGCGCGAATCTCGCACGCTGTGGATTGACATTTTCCATTAATGGTTTATTTTTGTTCAGCGAGCGAGAATGAGCGAGAGAGAAAGATTTGTGGGATGTTTTATGGGTGGTTTCGTTGTCGTTTAAGCTTTACGACGGTGCAGTATGGCCTTGTAATAAGGCCAAGTTGTTTACACCAACAGGGAAATTAATCATCACTATCATAATGGGAAGGGTTTTTTAATCCGGGCTTAGCAGTTTGCGATGGTTTTGCTTAATGATGCAAATGTTATGTTCAGGTTGTACTATTTATTACCATTAATGAGGTTTATGATAGCATAAGTATTCAGAAAATTGAAATTTTATGCCGCAATCTGTCGATCTTATGAACACTTGTAGAGCACTAATGTTCGAGACTTTTCCGCCTTTTCTAACTTACTCAGGCGCTTCTACTGCTTCGAGGGCTTGGTCTGCTGTAGTTCGCCGTGCAGCTTGTAGAGCAAGTCATTCCAAACATACAGAGCCAAAAATCTTTCTAAGCATCATCCTCTCGAACGAGGCCAGTTTTAGACAGAGTCCATGTCACAGAGACGTATATGAATACTAAATGATTTTTCCGTCACGACAGGTATTTTGAGTGGAGAAGTATCTGCCAACCGGTCAGCACCTTTTCGCGTATTTTAACGTCTATCTAACGTCTAACGACCTTAGAGAGGGTACGTTCTGGACGACTTCAAAATTGTGATCAGCTGTCTGCCACCATCATTTTGGTTTTTGTCTTGTTAATCTCTTATCTAATGTGACTTTGGTAAGCTTCGTAGAAGAGCCGCATACCTATGATGACTATGTAATTAGCGTACGGCAGGATCTTGATTGAATCAAGGCCCTCTCTAGCGCCAGATTGAAGAGAAGACACGGACCCTTGATGATCCACCTTCATCTGACATATGCTGTTGGTCATTATTATTCTTAGAAGCTTGTTAATCTTGGCCTTGTTCATCTACTGTTATATGCGGGTTTTAATTCAACGAGGAGATTACAGGAGTGTAACCTCAGCTCGGTCATTTTCTCCAAAATTTGGCGCATGTTGAAGCATGACTTTCAGTTAGTTACTGTATGTTCATTGGGCCATTTACAAAGTTCGTTACATAGAGTTCATCGTTGGAGTTTATTCGATAGCTCATGGTAAAGTACTTCGTGGCTGCCAACGGTTTATTCGTTGCTATTGATGTCGAATATCAATAACCATAATTATTTGTATTAATTTTTCGCTTAAATTAATATGAACATTCTCCTCAATTTTCAAAAGTCTTCGTCATATCCCGCTGTAAGTATCGCTTTGACAGCTTGTATCAGTAAATAAAACCCGTCGTTCAGGTTACTGCTTGAGAAGCTCGTGGATCTAGTTATAAACATCTAGAGCAGATCACTGCAGCAGATATTTGTTTGAAAATACATTATACATAACTAGCACGACGATGACGATCATAAACCACGCGTCACGCTACAATGTTGCAGTAAGCTTTACGATTCTTAACACCAGTAACACCGCAACAACGGTCATGGAATGTTCATTGAACGCAGCTACAGAAAAAAATGCCCATCTTACATAAAAATCCACTTTGTACCGTTTGCTAATTCCTACAGACGCATTTTGTGTTTTTCATTCTCTACCCATATACCCTTCTACGTTTTCCTTTTAAACACCATTTTCCATTTTCTACTTCCTTCATCAGCAAACACTTGACCGGTTGCCGGCACAAACTCCACTTACATGAATGCCGTTTGGCCGACGAGTGGTTCCATAATTTGTTCAAATTGCAACCACAAACAAACGCAAAAACAACCACCCAGGCACCTGGCTGCCTGGGACCAGACACTCTTCGTGCAACTTCGTATACCGGTAATGGAAAATTACAACAGCACTTGGTGTGCAGACCGCTGCCACTGCTGCTGCTGCTGCTGCTGGACACAGGACACAGAACGCAACCAGCGAAGGACAGTGTCTCGGTAGCAAAGGCGGAATCAACCGTGGTTTGCACCGTTAATTAACACCCAATTAGAGGCCATCGCCGGTTGCGGTCATACGCTTCACGATCCGCACGAATTGGTTTCACTTTTCGGACACCGGGCCTTTAGGATGACCTAATTCATGCTGCTGATATGGCATTGGCACAGTTAGTGCAAACACTGTTTGTTTGTTGGCCGAGTTCTTACGTAGCCGTGACATTAGATAAGAGTGTGGAATAATGCCAAATCAATTGCTTGTTTACGCGCATATTTACCTTCTCCTTTGGAACTGTAACCTCAGAAGGTCTTGCCCTTCCATATTTGGCTTCCTTGACATTTTATTTGCTCAGTTCTGCGGTCGAAGTGAACGGTCCGAATGGTCCAAATGAATTTGTTTATGGATATTTGTCTAACAGAAGTTGCAAATTCTTTCCACAGATTCGCATATCTAAGTATGCGATTCTAACCGTTCACTAGCGCCATCTATTAGAAAATAATACAAACTTCTCTATTATTTTTTCTTACTGCCTAGTAGTAAACAAAATAACAGGAGTAATTTAACGAAAATAAAGAAAAACATATCTCAGATAATTTGATTCAAACGATCAATTCTTCCAACTGCTTGAATACAGCGGATCGATTTAAATGGCATATCAACGTCTACACGTGTACCCCTACTAACCTACTCCCGAATCCCGGCTACTTTCCGGTTTCGGATTCAACATTTCCAAACAAACCAAACCCATGTACACACGCATCCACAACCCCCCAACAAACCCTTTAAACACTTGTATTCATCAGCCGTTATTCATGCGGCTCTTCTCCGTATACTTCAGCAGACAACCGGACAACAACCTTTGTTGGGTGCGGTTTGCCCTTTTCACTCGCATCGACCGGTTTGACCTGTGCGCAGTTTGATTATGAATGAACGCCCAACGTACCCGGTGTTTAACCTCAGCCTCAACGTCGAGAGATCCTCTGTCTGCGAGAAGAAACACACACACGAAAAAACCGCCCCAAACTTAGTCCGATTATTGGCTGGCGTGGTTGGTTCGGTACGACGGGTGTGACACCACCACACTGGAAGCGCAGCTATAAGCTGGAAATTACGTCACCGTGGTGGATGTTTCGTCAGTGTCACGTTGGACTAGTTTCCAAGACGAAAACCGGGAAACGCTAGCTGTTCGCCCAGCCGGATTGGTTTTTGGGGCGACTTTTTGACTTCGTTTTGTACACGGTTGCTTCATCGAGGAAAGATCGAACCTTCGTTTGGGGGCTGGGGACGAGGATGCACTTTTTTCCTGTGGCCCATAGCTGCCAAAAGTCAACAACAGCTGTTTCATTATCACATCACCGATACGAAAGTGAGAGTTATCCGTGAAGCGTTGGTCGGAATAATCTGTGTTTTTTTGCGAGTCGGGTTTTTTTACAGTCTTAGGTGGTCCAGGAGATAGTAGCTAATTGAGGAACGTTGTTTGACACATTTTTGAATGTGTTGAAATTATGTTTGTGTTCGTTTTATCGATGGCAAAAATACATCGGGACATGGATTGAAAATAGCAAGCTGCATACCTTCTAGAATAAAACTAAAATGGTCGATAGGTGCATCAAATTCAAAGGCAGACAAAGGACACAGTAAAGGCCTGATGATGTAGATATCTTCTTTGGGAGACTTTGGCATCAAGATAAATTATTCAATTAACAAAGTCATATAATTCACCCTTGAAAAATGTTATTTCATTTCTGCAATAATTGCAACTAAAGACAAAGGATGTCTGTTCTACAAACAGTAAGTCCAGATTCTGGAGGTTTGATGACAAAGTTCGCTGCTTCATCTATAAGTGTCCGAAAAACATGCAAGAAAGTCATATATTTAAAGCTTCGAACATGTCGTTTCTTCATAGTAGAGATGTGCACAATGAGTAAGAGTGAGTGAGTGAGTTTAATCTTGCAAAGGAGTTTATAGTTTCAACTTAGCATAAAGATTTTTTATGACTCTCAATCTTTGCGCTGACTAGTGACTTCTTTTGGCTTCAAACTCACTCCTTTTGGCTTCAAACTCACTTCTTTTGGCTTCAAACTCACTCCTTATGGCTTCAAACTCACTCCTTTTGGCTTCAAACTCATTCTCACTCGCTGCGCCGACTAGTGGCTTACTCCTTTTGGCATCAAACTCACTCTCACTCGATGCCGCAACTATTGACCAAGACTGCCTCACTCTTATTGAGTGAGTTTGAAGCCAAAATTAGTTGGTCACTAGTTAGAAGCGAATGAAAGTGAGTTTGAAGCCAAAAGGAGTGAGGCACTAGTCGGCGTAGCGAGTGAGGGTGAGTTTGATGCCAAAAGGAGTGAGTTTGAACTCAAAGGAGTGAGTTTGAACTCAAAGGAGTGAGTTTGAACTCAAAGGAGTGAGTTTGAACTCAAAGGAGTGAGTTTGAACTCAAAGGAGTGAGTTTGAACTCAAAGGAGTGAGTTTGATGCCAAAAGGAGTTACTAGTCGGCGTAGAGAGTGTGAGTGAGTTGAAACGTAGAAAGTAATTTAAGAATAAGTTTCGAGTATTTTTTTTTTCATGAATCTTTAAAGAGTGAGTCAAAGATTCAAATCCTTGTAACCACTCACTCACTCTGATTCGACTCTGCGAAAAGAGTGATTATTCTCATCTCTACTTCATAGAACAGAATCAACACAGAAAACAAATTCCTGTAGGGGTCACAATTCTCAATAGAAGTAGCTCTAGTTCCAGGCTCTTAAGATTTAATTCTTGACACTCCGTTCGGAAGTTAATTTACAGCTTAATTTTATAGCTGCGAATGTTTCAATCCTTGATGCAGAAAATCTAAACACAAAAAATTCAACAGAGGGCGCAACTGTCACCAAAAAGATGGCTATGTCTCCTGTGATTAAGACACTTCAAGACACTTTTTGTGCTTCAAGCACTACCCGAAATCAATCATTTTTTGTACAAGACATCACGTACCGTACAGACCCTATACATCGGTAGCATAAATTCCATTACCAACCCATTACCACATCGCGTCACATTCAATTGCGTGTTCCATATGTGCAACCTTACGTCAGTTGCTGTTCAACAACATTAAAATGCCAATTTTTTTTCCAGGACACATACGTCCGATGTCAAACGTCTCGGGAACGTCTGGGTTCACCCTCGCGCCTGTCAACCCTACTGCACGAGTGACACATTTCTGGCACACTGGGTAGGATGGCATCCAAATCGGGGCCACCGGCGACTGGTCTATGCCACAGAAAAAAGGGCAACTCACCGCCCACAACTGGTGGCACCAATTCGGTGGCATACTGTATGCAGCCTAAGCGAAAGGCAAGCTCATATTACACCTACCACACAGGTTCCCATTCGTCGACAAAGCCCTTGGACAGAACCGTGTTTCACAATCTGGACAGGAAAAGGGCAGACAAAAAGTGAACACAACAACAACAGAGACCCATCACTTCTGTCGCTGGTGACGAACAGTGTGCATTGCGCAAATGGTGCAATTCCAATTCTTAACAAAGCACCAACCAGAAGTCTCTCGGGCCACTCATAACTCACACGTCACCATGCATCGCGCGCGCGTGAGCTTTATGGCTAAGGGTTTCCGCGTGGAGAGTGTGTGGCGTTATGTTTATTACATAAAACGCTTCTACACACTGTCGAAAGGCACAGCTCGAGCTGGCCACAGCTGGAAGCATAAAAACCCGTCAATGTTAAATCGATCGAACTGCAGGCTCTTACTGCATAATTGGGCCAATATAAAAGCCGTTCGCCATTTGCATTGCTTGATTAGAAACCTTTCCATGCACGGTTGTGGCGTGTTTCCTGCTTCGCTTATGCGCGTAAAAGCAATCATCCACTCGAAAAACCTACCTCATCCTCTGCTTCGGCAGATTCTTCTGTCGTCGATGTGGCGGCGGTCGTTGTGCTGGTGGTCGTGGTCGTCGACGTGCTGGCTGGACCGCGTCCGAAGATCAACGACGTTGCCTTCAAACCGTCCACTCGGACCATCAGCGCTATTATGACTGGAAAACAAGGGCGAAAGAATGAGGCGGAAATGGATTAGAATGGTCAGAATGGGTGTTTGCAGTGCGTCAAGGTGAACCGTTTGGGTATGGATGGTGTTTTAGATAAAACCTTGCAGCTGGAATTTAATTATCGGTTGTGAAAAGAACGGAATAGGGTTTTGAAGGTGATCTAGGTGATCGAAAATAGTATCAGGATGAATCAAAACTATACCGTAAAGTGTTCTATTTTAAGCAAACGTTGACACTCATTTGATAGTAATGAGTAATTAAATCAAAGCAATTGTGCATCGTTATAGCTAATATGATTAAGAAATATTAATATATTTTTGGATATAAATTGATCTCTACTGTGAATAAATATTAAAAACATTATAAATTATGTAAACAAAATTAAGTATTCGTTGTTTAAATACGACAAATATACGTAAGAGCAGCCGCTAAGCATTGAAAATATAACAAAAAATACTTTTATGTCAAATAAATGAAGTTTTTCAATGAGAACAGTCCTGTTCACTTAAAAACAAATCATTTAAGAGCAAAAAATCATCTTCATACCAGTTCTTTAAACATGTAACTGTAATCAAATAAACAAAACAACAAAAACCGATTTAAATACCTTAAAATGCAATTTCATGTTCCGATTACATTCTTCGATAAAGAAAAACCTGACGATAATAAACGCGGAGTTATTTAGAATTGCTAACGAGTCAAAAACGGAATAAATACATTTGCTAATCAACTTACCCGCAAACAGTAGCAGCCATCGCCGAATCTTTTTCATAGTGTTTCACCCTGTAACGAAACACAAACAAGCAGAACGAAAATCAGCACCAGAGCAGACGTATGAATGTTAAAGATTGACAAATATGAGCATGTTAAAAGCAAAAGATCATCTACGGTTGAGCAATTTCGATAAGCCCGCTCGCGTGGCATCCAGATACAGAGATCCCCAGCCCAACCAACCCAACGTTCGGATGACCTTGAAGGGGACCAATACGTGTACAATGGCTTGCAAATTAAGCACAGCGAATGACTGAGCCTGATGGTGCAACAACGGTACGGACTGCAACCGCTACAACAGATGCGGCAATGGATGATCAATGTTTCGCCCTGATGATGATCGGCCCGAACAAGATAATGGACGAGCCAGGGAAGACGCGTCAATCCATTTATAACCTCCGTTGGCTTCTCGGAGTAATGGAGTAATGGGGAAAAGTGTTGCAGCGCTGGTGAAGGATGGTTTGATAAGCATGGATGATGTGATTACACGATCGTGGTCGACAGCCAATCGATCGACCTCTCGGCCGTGTATGGTGTGCGTGAAAGCTGTACCACGTCCGTTCATTGCCACGGAAGGTGAAGATTAATCGAAAATCGAAGCTGCTCGAAGCTGACCACTAATTGACGTTCGATCGTTGAGATATGGTTAGCATTAACCACCGACGATGACGTGCAAATGATAGTATTTATGGTACATTGGGGAATATTATGATCAGTCTTTGTAAAATAAAATCTACAAAGAAGCGGAATAGCCTGAGAACATGTCTCTATTTAAATCACGAGTAAATTTTGATTATATTAAGTAGATATTCTAATAATTCAACCTTGGTAAAGCGTACCATTGTTACATCAAATCAAATGAAGTCACAAGCATTACGCTTCAACCGAATGGCGTAGTAAATTAGTCAGCAAAAGTCGGTCCCCTACTTCGCATGACATTTATCGGAGGGCAATCCCAAAATTATCACCCACATTGCACTACCATCTGTAACACCGACGCTCATAATTCAATCGCACCAGCAACAGCCCTCAAATGCGTTGCCTACGCGGAAGTCACCGGCCGGACGGACGGACGGATCGGTCCCATATTTGAGCCAAACGCCGTTCGCTGTCCGTCGACGATCCGAACGACAGACTAACAAACGGCAACACGGAAACGACACCAAACCGTCATCCGTGGTGGCATAATCAGCAACCACGCCACACAGTACTCCCATCGGACAATCACTTCCTTGGCACGGCACAAAACGACGCCTTGCAACAGAGACGTTGGTGCGAGACGTTCTTCCATTATATGCTTTTATGTGCTGGTGCGCGAAAGTAACCACCCGCCAAGAATCGGTAGTGATTCCTTTGTGGCTGCTACAACGATAACTTTTAACCGGTCATTAACTTGACAGCTCTGGTCGCCGTGTGGACCACTGCGAAACAGAAGCGAGCATGACGACAAACGAGCACGCAGCTTTGTTGTGTACGCAGCCGTACCGTACCGTAGCTCGCGTTACGGTCATACATTTTGGATCGCTTCTCCGTACGCAGGCGCAAGTAGCCAACTTGTTGAATGTCTTTGCGAACCCGACGCAACGCAGACACAATAGAACTGGGTAAGGGTGGCTGTAATTTACAGCTGCCTCTCGCCTTTTTATTAACATCTTGACGCACTTCCAGCATCCGACCGACCGAAGGCAAGCGGCCTTTTTTTTCTAGCTTTGTCATGCTCGATTGCCGCTTATCTTCATTGTACACGGCTGGTCTCGGAGACCTGTGTACCATAAAACAAGCGGTTGGGCCTCCACGAGTCTTTGGCATAGGTTCCTCCATGAGAAATCACACCACCACCCGCGTGACAATGCTCAATGGCACCGTGTTCTACCCCGGGAGTGGCCTCCTGCTACCGGAAACCTGCCCATGGAAAGCTTTATAACTTCATTTCGAGACTATGTAAATGTCATTGGCTGCAAATCGTGATCGGATGGTGTATAAACGGCAACAACTATCGGTCATGTAGCGGGGTTTTCAAGTAACCGAAGGTCATATGGAACGAGATTTAGAAAGAAACAAACTAAGTGCAATGATTTGCTGCACAAAAATCATAATATAAGTGGTACAGTTAATTTAATGAAGGTTCGTCGCTTAAAAATGGCGTTGGAGTCTTTTGTACTGCATTGAGCTAAATGTGATTTAATTAGAATTTTAGTGAGCTTGTAAGTAAAGCAAGCACGGGATATTTTTTATAACCTAAAAAAATTAGCAACAATTGATAACAATTATAAAGACAAGTTTTTCTTATTACATATTCCCATTAAAAATTGATTTAACATTCTTTTGTATGGTTGATTGAGGGTTCGTCGCTTAAAAAAGGTGTTGAAGTCTTTTGTTTCAAACTATTGAAAAACACACAAAAATGAGTAAACTTGGCTTTTTAAAACTTAATTTTAACAATGTTTTACTTGTACTACCTGCCATTTCTATTGAAGCGTTGTTATCAATCAATTATTACAGTTAAATCACTACTAATTACAGTGATTTAGCGATTTTTCTGCCAACGCTCGTCACACTTTTAATGCACTGACTACAACAAGGAGGAGTTCTTACTGGCAAAAACACACACACACACACACACACACACACACACACACACACACACACACACATTACACCCGTCCAAAACCGAACAAGAACCAGTCCCAACCATCAGGACCAGCTTTACCACCATCGTCAACACGCTTACCCGACACTGGACGTCCTTCACACTGCAAAAACATTCACTTTTCCCGACCCGGCACTGGTCTGCTGCAAGTCCGTGGCAGGCCGTTGGAAGTTTTTGCCGTTTCTATTTGTTTTCTTGTTGCTTTTGCTCACTTCCTCGCACAAAACTGGATAGTGTCACCATCAGCAAACAACAGCAACAACAACAAACGACAACCATTTTTCCAAACCTGCCTGCTTGGATGTGTTGTGGATTTTTCTTAATTACTTTTCATGCTGCGTGCGCGTGTGCATTGACGGGTACGACAGTTGGTTTTATTTCACTCAACACAGTTCGAATGAGATTTTCTTGCCGTTGCACTGTTACGCCCCATATGCTACCGACACCACGCAATTGGTCACGATAAGATGCTTTGGGACTGAGTTCGGTGCACTATTTCAATGGTGGCGTGTGTGCATGGGAAATGGTTTACCTTGGAGCGAAAATGCATGCTTACGGTTCCGTTCGTTATGGTGTGGAAACGAAACCTGGCTGAAAGTTGTTTGTTTCTGTAGCATATGTAAGTGGTGGTGACTTCAGCTAGGCTACCGATTTGTGGACGGTGATAAATGGATGAAAGACGTTAAATGAGCACATAAAATTGTGTTTCCAAGGGAAAACTTACATAGAAAAAGAAAACTGATGCCAAAGATCGTATCGATGATTGATGATTTTGTGTTCTTAAGAAACCATCAATTTAATGTTAAAGCATGTCAAAAGAGTCAAGCAGAATACACATTGAAGAGATTTTTATAACAGTCTTTTAGAATTATTAAAAAATATCACCTGAATTTGGTCAATTAAAGGAGGGCTCGTCGCTTAAAATGAGTAAATAAATCTTTTGTTGTTTTTTTTTAAATAAAACATATTTCTTCGTAACTGCAACTTCCTTCGTGTGCTTGAATAATTGAACAAGACTTAGTAACAGTACAAAGAAAATATTTTACCCTAATTTCGTATCAAAACAAGCTTAAACCACAATTTAGTCAATTGATAGAGGGTTCGTCGCTTAAAAATAGATGTTGAAGTCTTTTGTTCAAAATTGGCTATAAAATCGCCTAAAATTGCCGAAATGCAAGCAAAAACTTTTGTTTTGTTATCCTAAAATTGAGAGAATACTTCCATGCAATCACTTTCCATAATGACTCATTAAGCAAACGAAAAACTGATTCGTAACATAGAACTTTACAGTTTCGCACCACAACGACATTTGATTTTGAGCAAAGAAACAACAGAAACACTAAACATACTCTACGGCAACAAGACACGAAATGAAAGTGTTGCACACACGAAAGAATACAATGAAACAATAACGATCAACCACATGAAAGATCGCGTTGTTTTCTGCAGCGATCAATTGACAGAACCCGATTACGTAACATTCCACCTCAAGATTGCGTAGGATGAAGAAGATCACGACTCGATGATCGATCGCAAACAAAACAAGAGATATCTTCCTTGAGGATGAGCAATTTTTAGATGCATACGATCACTATTGCATCACAGTTCCATTCTAATCGTATAGCACGAGAGGACTACTAGAAAGGCGAAAAAAAGGTTATGGCAGAGTTGTAGCTACAGGAACTGTTTCGTAAGGAGTCCCTTCACAACAAAAAGTGGCAAATCTTTGTAGGCCAACCATATGAGAGTGTTACCAATCAACAAAACATGATCGCATCCTTTCGCTAACATTTAAGCACATCTTTTCGCGATCATGTACGCTAGATTAACGTGCTTCTCCTAGCAAAAGAATAAACAGCCTAGCTCGATTTGAAGTGGTAGACATGATTTATCGCATCCAAATTGATTCTGCTTCAGCCGAGGCTAGGCTAGACTGATTGAGAAGCGTGAAAATAGTAAATTAACATCGCCTCCATCCATCAACCCGAAGATGTAGTAAGATTCGTAGCGGCGCGTTGTTAACATGCATCCGAACATCCGAAAAGCGACCGTTGAAGATCGAAAGTGTTTGTCATGCAACCGAAGCTGAGCATATGGTATGGGCAGCATCTCTCGATCTTATCGGCATGAAGGAACGATTTTTCAACCAACGATCTTCGGCGCGATAGCTTGTGTTTTGTTTCTTTTGAGGTTAAGGCGCTTATTTTTACACTTCGCATCATGGGTTTTTTTAGCACGCGCACGCGTTGTGCTTTGCAGTCATTAAATTCGGATGTCAAGGACTAGTCACTGGTGATTGTTGTGGTGGTTTGTTTGTTTTATGCTATTTAAATCCTTCCTTTTTTGCACTTTTTGTGCTAGTCAGCTCACATGACGGTGACGTACAAAACATCCATCTATTAAATACACAAACACCCTACAAGGAGAACCTAATTCTGTTACGAATCACACCACACCGTTAAGTATATACGTGTACGATCGGAGTGTATGATTCGCGCGGGCAAAACTGGAGCATGCGCAAAGAGATTGTGCAACCTTGTGCATTTACCGCAGCGACAAGTACACGGACGGCTGTACCACTGTACCCGTAGACCAGTCCATCAGACCACGGGCGACTACCGATTCAGCCTTCCAGATTACACTTGCACTCGGGCATTCGTGTGCTAGGCGAGGGCGATTAATCAAGAAAAATGAAACAGAAAACGAGCAAAAAAAAATACAATATGCAACCGCAAACAGTTGCGCCGGGTTATCCTGTGTGTATGTTGTGCGCTTTGCAGTGCGTCTTGCAGTATCATATTTTTTTTCTTCCGTTTCTGCAAAGCATGTAACAACGATCATGTTATGCTGACCCGATCATACGTTTCGTGCAAGAAAACATCAGCACACTTAGCTCCACGATACACGATCACTCAAGGCTTCACACACACCCAGAGTCTGGCCCATTTTGAGTCGCAATCGTCGTCCGTATCGGTGCACATTACTGGCAGCGGCTCGATGGGGACATTGGTTAGGAGTGTGATCTACATGCAGCCCACAGACCCGGGCGGTTGATTTCGTGTTGTTGCCAATCGATCGGATGAGAAAGTAAACCAGTTCTCCCTGCTCCAGAGCCCAGGGAACACGCCAATCTAAGGGATCTAAGTAAGCATTCAAACCCTAGAGCTAGAACTCTTACAGCAACAGCGCTGAGCTCCGCGTTCACGCCATAAGACGCGCCTCAAATGCTACTTCTAGCAGGATCAGCAACGAGATTAGTTAGAAGGAGACCCTTACACCACAAAAGGTGTGCCCCATTCCGGAGCAATCGTACGGTTTGTTAATTTGAATGAATGGTAATTTTTCTCAAATCATGCCAACGCTTTGTTTTTTTCTTTGGTGTGTATGAAGCAGAAGGCGACCGATCACACGGGACGGGATTACGCAAAACGACCTTCAAATCGGTGCCGGTGAATGTTGATTTTTAGGAATACATTAGCGCTGAACTTTCCACTTCCGCTGCCCGAAAAACCGAACGACCGTTTCGAGGCTATCAGGCCCCACCAGCCAGCGTCTGGTTTTGCGGCCGGGTTATGCTGATTACGAAAATCATGCTGACGATCGTTTAGTAGGCCACACGATAAGACAATAGATTTGAGATCTGGGGAAGTGTTGGAACGGCGGGAGGGCGAGAGGTTTGTTGTTTTATCTCTTAAAGCGTTAATTAATTGCTTCGTTGTTTTTTTTGGGCGGTGTATTTTGACAATGGTTTCAAATGGTTTTAAAATTGTGAAGAAATAGGTGAAATTAACTTTTGAAAATTGTTTTATTTAAAAAACTGGGTTGAAAGACAGTGTTTTCTCTCTTAGGAATAAAGTAACAGGATGGTTTTCTAAGACTTTGTTCTTGTACATTGTTTTTTTTTTGCAAAATAGCTGCCTTATAGAGCAATAAACTGATTATAGCGGTTTTACAACTTTTCGAAGCCATTTTTGTAGCACGATTTGTATTACCAAAATCGTCTCTATCTGTGAGCTCAAAATTAATCTCTATACATGAGTCTGGCTGTTATCTATAAGGCTATTTTTTAGTTTTCGCTGTAATTGCTCATCAAATGGTAGTGATGACAAGGAAACACCAACATCTTTTGTAAGTTACAAAAATGCTGAAGCTTAGGCAATTATAATAAAATACTGGAACTATCTATTGTGAAAGGCTAAAGACTTATTGTTCCTACTATAACTGAGCCAGGACTGGTCTTGATATAAACACCCAAACCTAGGAATCGCTGTTATAACAAGAAAAATATGCAATTTATGTAACTGATTGGCCAAAAAGACGCAGGCTATTCTCGGTACAGTAATTGAACCAATGTACTCTTGAGTTATACTTTTGAGTTAAAACCCTTCAAATGTTATAAAAACATATGTAATAAACGCCTAATTTATATGTATGAAATAACTCGGAAGTAATGTTATATATAATATTTAGTTATTAAACACTCCTCGATAGTTGATTGAAATTCGATGCTATCGTTGGTGCATCACAAAACCGAGGACTTCTCGAATATTTTACCAAAAAAAACATTTTAATAATGAAAATGCGAAACAATGGAATATAATTAAAGTAAAATGCTGTTGAAAAGTGGTAAAATTCAATAAATGCAATTTTTTCACTGAATTAAAGCTAATTTGAAACAAAAGACTTCAACGTCTAATTTCAAGCGACGAACCCTTATTCAAAAATTTGTTTTTTGCTCTTTTCATGGCATAAGAAAGCAATTTAATTTCTAATTATTGTTTTTATATGTAATTACTTATGATCTTCAGGTATTTTTTTAAGTATTAGTATCAGTTCAGCTCTATTAACAAAACCTTTTGCATATTTTCCTTGAGAAAAATTCCGACCCTACTTTCACTGTTGACAATAATTCATCAAACAGCCCAATTGTGTAACACCTAATGACTGTAATAACAATGTACTTTAACAACCAACTTCTCCATCATCATCCACATCATAATCCACCACAGCACAACAGGTCCATTTGCATTTTGTTCTGTTGCTTTCCATTTTCCATAAATTCCTAACAATTAGCTTTACCAAGCGTACAAGCGTACAATAGACAAACTAATGCATACCGTACCGTTCGCGCTAAGAATTAGATTGTTTAGTGCTTTCAAATCACCCCGACCCGGCCACATGGGTTCGAATGGGGTAGAGAAGGTAATTTATAATCAAACAACGCTCAACAGTTGCTAACCACGGGTGTGGCAAGCAGGAAAAAAGTGAATGGCAGACAGCCCGGCTGTTTCTACACCCTTGCGAAGTGTCATTCGAACAAATGACGTCGATCGCCATTAAAAACCTCACCAGAAGAAGTGCTAATAAGAAAAAAACAATCACTGTGAGGTATCTTACCAACTGTGTGATCTATAGAATGTATCGAAAAGCGGCGAACGTAACCAAGCAAATAAACTACCGGCTTTACTACTTTAAAATATTTTCTTACACTCGCTACTTCTAATGATCTGTTTTTTCGTAATGATCCTGCAGCTTGTGTGCGCGCTTGCTTGTCTGTTGAAATACGCCCCGAATAGCTAATCCACAAATTCGTTCACATTTTGTAATTTGCATGTCTCGTTCACACCGAAGCTCGAACCAGCACGGGCAAGACAAAACAAAAACAGGCCCAAAATTCAATCTCATAAATGTGTACAAACAGTCGATCGTTTCTAGAGCTCTGAATTGAATTAAATGACCTTCAGCGGCACACGGACACGGTTAAATGAAGCGCACGAAATGAAAGCTCAATTAAAGGAGTCGTTAGTTAGGTGTGCGTTTTTTTCTCTCCTTCTCTTTCGAAGTGGCAAAATGTGGTTTCATTATTTATTTCACACATATCACCTAAAGAAACATACGGAGCATATCATGAATAAAAATAAAACCCCCAAAGTCTAACCTCACTCGCGCTCAACCGGAACAGATGATGAACAGTGTGAGCATGATGGTCATGTGCCGGTTGCCGGCCACCCTTTCGTCCAGCTTCTCACTTTTCCGGGAGTAATCTAATGTGAATCGCGCTTGAAGAAGCATGTTCCGCTTCCCATCTCTAACGAGCGATGACAGCCCAGTTTCCCCACAGGTGGTGCCCATGTTAACATGTCGTTTGCGCGTGTTATCTTGCCAATTTATTTTGTTTTAACAGTTTCGACCGTCCGCATGGGGTGGCACACGATTTCGATTTCCGAGTTAAGTTTTGTTGTTTTGGAATGCAAACGTTAGCGAAACTAACACACACATACTCGTACAGGCAGAGTATCGAGCGCACACGTACGTCTTAGTTGAGTGTGATGAAGATGAAGATGATGATGGCCGACATCTAAGCTTAACCAGACGTGTGCATGTGTGTGTGTGCGTTGCTTTATTTCTCTTTTTTTTCGCCATTGCTTTTCGACTCTCGCCTGTCGACGGTATTATGTTTCATCTTAATCTTCTGCTGCCATTTTTCCACACCTTTTTTTATGTCTGGTTTGTTCACTTTCGATTTCGATTTGGTTTAGATTCGGGTGTTATTATTTCATCGTTTCACTCTCGTTTTCGATACGAACGTTAAGCCTTTCGTGACGTTGCTTCGTAGTGTTGTAACTTTTTCGTGTTTAGCTTCATGTTTTTATAAAGTGCTTTGATTTGTCATCTGTTTTGCATACTTGAATTGTGTTTCTTTATTGCAAATTCTCTTGCAGAACAGATAAACTTCCCGCTTGAATTTCCCACCAAGTAGTTAGTAAAGTTCAAGGAACGGTTTTAATGATACCTTGACATCGAATATCAAATGTTGTCCACCTCGAGCAAGCGCATCTGAACCACTTTCTGCACCGGATCGGCAAACCTTGGAGGAAAGGAATGGTTGATAAATGCGTACTGCTTCCTTCCTACGACTCTTTCTTCCGCTTCTACTGCACTCGACACAACACCCTGTTCAGGGGATTTCCGGTCGATCAGGGCTAAGGAAATACGGGCCACATTTCACACGCTGTCCTCGAGTAGCCGGACATAACCTAGCGGGAAAAACACCCATTTTGCAGAAGGTTGGCTGTGACGAGTGGCGATGAGTTGTGGTGCAATTGGAATTTTGCCTTCTACCTTCAACAATTAGTAATACACTGACTGAATTATGACATTGGTTGGAAATTTAATGTCCAGATAATTGAAATAACTTAAGCTTCTAATCAAAGCTTCTATGACGTTAAATTATTTAATCCATAAGAGGCTCACAGAATTTTGTAGTTTGATTTCCGACATAAAATGGCTTGACAGAACCGGCATGAAATAATCCCACAGGACTGTTCGCCTCTTAAGCAGCCAACTTTATGAAGTCATTGGTAGATAAGATATCAAGGTTTTTAAGTTCCTTTGAAAGCTGGCCAAAACTTAAAGGTAAAAAAGTTACTCGACTATTATGCGAAGCATATAAAATTAAACTTTCTTCTAAGAGAACCTTCAGAACCAAGCAATGGATTTGAATGTCTTGAGAGCATTTATATCAAAATGGCGGTAAAGAAATATGGCATAACAAATTGACAACAGTAGGCCATGCATTTAAGTCCTTGGACAACAGGCATTCTTGCTGTAAATTTTAACAATTGACTCAATTCTTCTTCTTTTATGTCACTATAACCTCGTGAGGTCTTGGTCAGCTATTTTGTAGCGTTCCTTGACTTCCTTGACCGGGCCACCCCAAATGCCACAATTAGGTACAACATAATTATATTTTTAAATAACAAACCTATACGACTTGTACTGTCATATGAATAGAGTATTTATGGCTTAGTATTTCTTCCCTTAATTAAGAATAATGCTCACGCCCTGTATATCCATACAAATCCGTAAAAATAGTGAATATTGACATCTTGGTCAGTATTGTCGTAGAAGTAAATGTTCGCTTTGAGCTCTTTTGATGCTTTAACGATCAGTTGATCCTCCGTCTTGACCACCAAATAATCAAATTCCATATCTTCATTTTTCGTATTACATTTCTCTCTACAACCCAAGAAAATAAAGATCCATTTTTATTGACGATGCACCCACAGTGGGACAAATATTATCGCCAAACAGTCAGAATCAGAATATGTTCCTATTTAAACATTTAAAAGAATGCTTTAATTCCAGTTTCTTGATCCCGTTGATCCCAGTTTCAAGGAGATCCCAGCCAAGGAATGAAAAAGCCTCAAATTTCTTCACCAGTTTCAGTTGCATTTGAAGGATCGTACTCTACTGATGACAACGACACTGACATAACCGATGGTCAAAATGTATGTACTCTGTTTCCAAATTCTTCGCTCTATTTTCGGTCTATTTTTAACGCATTCATTTCTGTTAAACTTTAACATCAGCTCATCTCCCAATTAGTATGCTAAGCCTCAAAAGCGACTGATGTACCTGCAAAAAAGATATCTAACACTACCCTTCTCAAACAATTCCACTTACCGTTAGTACTCTATCTTGTCGCCCCAAAAGAAAGTCGTCCGCTTCTCCTGTACCAGCAGGAGTAACTATTCCTAATTGTGGACGAAACCCAAGCCGCGAAACAATCTACACCGGCACCGGGTTTTGCTTACTAAGTATTGTACACTCAATTTGTCACAACCTCACCGAGGTTCGTCGTAATGATTCAAGCACACTAAACGCTCACCATACTCTCACGCGGTCACTAAACAAGACGATGGCTTCACGAACTCAACTCAACGTTAACTTCACACAGGGGCACACACACACACACACTTCACTGCACACTGGTTATGATGTTACAAATTAATCAAAATACATTCGTTAAATACGTTCGGAAAAGCACACTACAAAAAAAACTCGCGAGGGAGAGGGGAAGAAAAAGGAAAAGAGCGGAGAAAACTAATGAAAATAACATAACAAAAAAATCCACTGTAAAAAGTAAACGATCATAATTCAACCACACGATTCCACCACATTCATCATTTCGTTATTTAAACACTTGCTTCGGTGCGCTGATTATGATGGGGTTTTTTATGAGGCGAACCTCACGCTTGTTTGGTTCCGTTTTTTTTTTGGTTAAATTATTTGCCTCCTAGATTTTGCCGATTGCATTAAGAGCGGATGGAAGAAAAGCCCCGTAACACATACACACACACAAAGCTTATCAAGATATCTATCGTACGCTAAAGATATCACTCCATGCACAATTGAGCCGCACATGCACAAGCTTCCCGAAAACGCACTCTCGCACGTGAGTCACAGCTGTGTTGATTGGTTTACCACTGGGGGATAGCGAACTTCCGGACCGACTGCGTTAAAATCAACTGAAAAGAGAAAAAGAAATGAAAAGAAACATTCAGAAAGATGGTAAACAGAAATTAGGAAACGAACTTGTTAAAATGCACACGTCGGTGTGTAACGGAAGGTGGACGTTGTTTTTTTTTTTGTTTCGTTTCGTTACTTCTTTCTTTCTCTCACCGAAACTCAAACCGATGACATAAAGCAGCATATGAAACGAAAGCCGTTGACGTGATCTAAATAATGCACCGATGTGTGCGCGCGAGCTTCATGGGACGTGAAGCAACCGATGCACAATCGAACGTTCCTAACGATCACACCTAAACCAAACAAATCCCATCTTGACATCAATCACGGTGACACGGTGAGCGAATACACTTCCAGGCGCTTGACTGTGTGTGTGTTGTTGTGTTGAGAAAGCGGTACAGCATTTTGCGCTAGGCGCGAATTACATAAGAAATTTTTTCAACAAAAATCATCAAGGTTGAGTGGTCTGCAAAACGCTTTCAAATTAATCTCGTTTGAACGCACGCTCGATGTTCGATGCATACCATCGATCGGGGAGGAAAATTGGAACCGATTTTATCGTATTAATTTTTGGTTTGATTTGTGTAAAATAAAGTGATATTTAATTGCTAGCATGTTTCATTTTATTTTTACGAGGGTTTTCGGGGGTTTTGCGAAAAGTAGTGAATATTAACGAATGGAAACCTCGCAACAAGACAATTTCTTGACATGATTTTTTATTTTGTGCAGCATTCTTCACTTCTACAAAGGACTACCCTAACATTCGATGGATGTTTCGTTTCCTTGGACATGGATTTCCTACTGTGTGTAGTTGTGTTTTATTGGAAAGTGATAACATGGCGATCCTGCCAGTTTCTGTAAAGTATAGTGAATTGTGACATTAACAACAAGATGGGCGAATCTTCTCAACCAGACACTATCAGTGGTGACGGCCAGTTTAATTTTATTAACAGGCTTGATCAACACTCCAGGGATCACGATGATTACGACGATAACCAGGATCCCTGGCAGGATCGCCATGCTATCACTCTCCAATAAAACTCAACTGAACACGTGCGGTGTTCTACAAGTTTTGATTTATTGAAAGTCAAACTGTGCTGCTTTTACATGACACTTTCTGCTGACCAGGAGCCGGGTAACAACGCGTTGCATCGCAGTAACCTGTATCGAACCGAAATTCAAACTGCGTTCAGGAGACCGGTGCATCGAAGCTGTTGCTATCGGCAGAAACAAACTCTTCTGTTGTTTCAGCAGACTTGTCGGTATCCACCACAAGATCAACAATATTCAAAGTGATGCATTTGGCTACAAAAACAAATAGCTGATCTCCATACACTTTGGTTGAAAATGATAAAAACTTTATAAAAATGAAATAAGCTCACACAATTAAAACACATTATACCTGCTTACTTTTAAAGTGAATTGCTAAGAGATGCTTCAAACGATTTCCTACAGATGGCGTTGCTACTAATACTAAGTAACATAAATTACATCACAACATTATGCATGTTACAAGAGCATTTAAAAATTAAAATCAAATAAATCTAGTAAAACTCCTGGGATTGAGACAACTGATAAACGACATTCTACTATCAAAACTTATCAAATAAATAGAGAAAACCGGCTATTGATAACTAGAAGAGACTCTACTATATAAGTAATAAATGGTGGATCGCTAAAATAATATATGTTTGCACTCATTTCTATCATACACACATCGAATGATAATCGAAAATCATTTAATACAAGAGAGTTAGTAACTTCCATTAGTAAATTAGTTTGAGCAGCATATTACTGATATATTAAAACTGTTCGAAAATAGTGTTTATCAATCATCAATATAAACTCATTTCAACCATAAGTAAAGATAAATCATGTGCAATACGGCCAGGCCGTTCTTACTGAATAAAAAAAGGTAAATCATGTGTTGCTATATTTTACAGAAAATGTTATTTATTTTATTATCTTTTCAATATCTCACTAACTTATTTACTGTTTCTCTTCTTTCTTGGCCTAACGACCTCTTAGGTCATGCCTGCCATTTCTGGCTTACTAGACTTATTGATACCGCATAGTTGGATAGTCAGTCCTCACTATGGGGGAACGGACCAGATGAGACTTGAACCCCGGTCCTGCCGTGTGAAGACCGGCTCCGCTGTCGCATCTACCAACGGGCCGCCCCGGTGTTTCTAAACCTGAGATAAATGCGCCTTTTCCCTCGTTGCGAAGAAACAAAAGGCAAGGATCATGATTTATTACAGTGGTTGTACTTTTCAACAATATACCTAACAATGTAACTTCTTTCTTGGCCTAATGACCTCTTAGGTCAAGCCCTGCCATTTTTGGCTTACTAGACTTATTCTTGCCGCACCTAACAATGTATCTTCATTGCAATTAATGCCAAATACCTTCTATATAATACTATTTTTATAAAATTTCTTAACCCAAACATTTCACAATTTAAGCTTAAAATAAAGTGTACAGAATACAATTATACCTGATTACTGAACAACCCCTCCCGACGCCATATTTGAAGAAAAGCTAGCCCCAATATCGTAATTCACAATTTTAGTTTAGCAACACATCTCAATCTAAACCCGTCTTTTGTTGCTACTCGCCGCCGGTTTCGTGCATTGCACAGTTGCAGTGGACAGCAATTGCATTACAACCTTGCGAACAGTTGTGGATGATTGCACCAAAACACGGTGCTTCAAACGCCCCACCCCCCGATTTCCAAAAAACGAAACCACCCCAAACTCCCGCATCACACGCCATGGATGTGAAATCAATCCGTGCACTCGAACAATCACGAACAACCAACGCGAACAACCATTTTCCAAGCTGTCAAACGAAACAAACGCTGATCTTGCTTGCTCGCTTTGTGTTTTATGCGGCACAAAGCCAACACATTTCCGGCCAATATTGATCGATTGATCGCGACCCACGTTTCGGGCGGTTATCTAAGCAGGGTTTGAAGAAAATCTGCTAGTTTTGTTTTATTCGTTTGCTGCTTTGTTATCGTCGTGCTGGCTCGAAAGCTGATTATGTCCGTGCCACCCGCACCGATGCAGAAGGATGCATTTTTGCCTTTTCGCTCACGGCTCGCAATCATTACGCCGACGTTAGACGACGGTCGGTTGTGTGCGTTTCGGGGGTTCGGGTTTTCAATAAACTTTCTCGAAATTCACGGCCGGCCGGGCTGTACGTCTGCGCCCCCGCCCTGTGCATTGCTCGTCCGCATCACCAGATGTTTCACTTGCCTGCACAAATACAATCCGGCTCGAGAAAATGCACCCAACCAGCCCTGCCGGCTGGAAAAGCGATCCGTTTTGTTCAGCGTTCAGCGCAGCTGAATGTGTTTAGTAAAACAGTTTGGCCGGTCGCTTTATTTTTTCTTCTTCCAACCTTCCCGCATACATACATACATGCATGGGGGATTAAACGGGGAGCTTTTTAGCGTTACGTTAGATGGATTTACGATGCTAATACTCATCGGCCGCGCGATGGAGTGGTGGGATGGTTTAAAAACATTTTTTTAAGAAACCGACAAAACAAAAACAACATCTTGGAATGCAGCGGCCACTTTCTAGACAACACCAGAAGGTTCGGCGCCGATCGGCTTAATAAGGGTTTTCACTCATTATCGAACCCTTCAAAATAGCGTGCTTGCAAATAGGAGAAAATTGCCGTTTTTCCGTGCAATTTCTATCGTTCATCTTCTGGAATCTAAACGGTTGTCTTTAGGCCGTTTTTTTTTCTTTTTTATATTATTCAATAAATTGATTTTCTCTAGCACATCTCTATCATCTTTACCAAGAAAAACAAAACGAAATAAGCAAGCGGGAAACGAATTGTCCATTGCCGTTAGCAACCGGCAGCCATTATGCTGTTTGTCAACATTCGTAAAAGTTCTTCTTGCTTCATTTGATCGTTCGGTATGCTTCGGCTTGCCGCTTGCTCGAGCAAAGTGATCGCAAGCGTGAGGAAATCGTGTCGCTGTTGCAAAACAGTGAATTGTGGTGAAAATCGGAAAACTGCTCCTTCTACTGTTGTATTGAGTTGAGATGGAAGACTTGTGCCTTTTGATGTCTCTGATTCATATTCTTTGCCTCCTAACTGTGCATCAAAGTTGTGCAAACTGTTTTCCGAAATTTATATCTCTATAACTGGTAAAGTCTTTCGCCGATTTTGACGTTAAGTATCAATTTGCAAAGAAAATGTAATGTAGAATATATAAAACAATATGGCTAGCTAAGCAAAGCAAACTTCAACAATAAAATTGAAAGGATTCTTTGAACTGTTTGAAACCCGTATATGATCTTCAAGGTTGACATGATGCCTTTCAGTTTCTCCAACAAATCCTAAGGACTGAGAATATAAAACTACATTTAACTTCTTTGTAAAGAAGACTTTAGTTTCTTCGATGTTTTCCGGTTTAAAGTTATTCAATATTCCGTCCAAATCCACCTAAAGGTGATCAAAATTGTTTAAAACAATGTGGTCAAATATGGTCGATATGGTTCAAAAATGTATCTTCCTCACGGACAGACAATTCGTATTCCTCGTGTTTACACATTCGATTCCTTTCGCTAAAGCTCATCCCTACCACTAGCAGCTGCCGTTGTTTCGTTCCTTATCGCTTCCTCACTCTCACCATCATCGTACTCCCGCATATACCACCGCACCAGATAGAATATAATAACCGAAAGCACTATAAAGCGTAAATATATCCAAAGGATGGCCCCCAAATGCCGGCCAACCGCACGCAACCGATCGTACGGGATCATTCTGAGTAGGTTTCGCTGCTTTGCTGTAACAATTGTTGTGTCCACCACGCAGAATTAATCACTTCCCAAAAAAAGCGGGGAATAACTGCGATGATAAGTTACGATATGTGCACACAATTGCACAATTTTTCATGCCAGTTTGTAACTAGTATTTTTGTCTTCTTTTTAATGATCAGCAAAGCAATTTCTTTACCCCTGTCCAGTGGGCATACTTAGCAACCTGGAGGGAGGGAGCATTTTCTTCACCTTTCCTTTTTCTCTCTTTCTCTCGCATCCGCGTTCGTCTCACTGCGCGTTATACTCCGATTTATGATCTCTTTTAATAAACCATATTATTGCATAATAAAATCCGCCTGCACCCAATTCGCCACCGACCGAGCTGCGAGTTCGATCGAGCCCGGCTTTTGCTCCCCTTATGTACCGATGATCAACAGCTTCTGACTGATCATTGCCTTGCGACCGCGCAAGGTTGTCACCGTGCTGTTTCGTTTGTGTTGCTGTGCTTACGATCGTATCCGATGAGAAGAGCGCGATAGCGAGAGACGGCAGGGGTTAAAGCATCGATCGTCAACTGCTCCTGGACCATATTTTGACCAACAGGGCTATGTGGTGCGACGGGAGTAATGCGCCGTTGCGCTTATTATGCGGTTGTTACTTTGCATTTTCATTGCGCTCGATTTGTGCTGGTGCTGACCCTATCGCCCGCCAAACAAACCACACTCGGTGAAGAGATTTAGGTACGGTGCTGCTCCTTCACGTTTTCGCCATCCAATCCCCCGCAGTGTCGCCCTTCTGCCAGACCTGTAACAGACACCGGACCACCGACTGCCGCCGACCGTGTTATGTGCGATGCTCGCAGCATAAGAAGGAAAGCGCGTTTTTTTTCTTTCTTTTTCGGCGCCGATCGCCGATCGAACGGCTGGCGCTGGAAAACGGCCAGAGAAAGGTAACCGCGCGAACAAAACAATCTTGCGCTCGAAACTGGACCGGCCGAAAGGTAAGTGGAGCGTACCCGGTGGACGACCCTAGGCCGCACTGGACGGGTTAAAAGGGATTACGGAGGCCTCCCGGACTGGATGATATAATCGATTCTTTAACAGTCGACTGCTGTACTGCTGTTTCGCGGTTTTGCTCTCTTCTTACAGCACCTTCTCGGTAACCCGGCTGCAAGGCGTAGGGAGGCAATTGGTTGCATTGATTTTCCCCGAACTGTGTGCACTGGCACCCGGTGACAGGCACGAACTATTGGTCCGTGTCACACAACTGCATCACCAGCGCGTGTGTTGTGCGTGTAGTACGTTCAACACGGGTTCATCGCTTATGCACGCACTCGTACAGACAGACGAAACGCACCGAACGCATATACTCTGTCTGTTTTGTTGGTATTTTAGTTGAAGTTACATTTATGCCATGTTTTGCCGTTGGATTATACAAACCTGTGGATGGAAGAGAAAATAAAAAAATTGGAATTAATCATATGAATCAATTGTAGAACAAATATAGGAAACAAAAAGTAATAATAGGGAGAACTTAACGTAACTAAATAAACAAATTAACAATTAAAGAAATAAATCCAAAAACAATACGTTCTGTGTTTAAACCGGTAAACTATCGAAACATAAATATTAAAAAAGTAAAATAACATCAAAATGAAAGTTCACGCCAGACAGTACTAACAAATTAACTACAAAATCGCTTTTTATAAATACAAAATAAACTTCTTTGATAACAAAATGATATCATAAAACAAGAGAAAATAAAAAAAAGCCTTTTCGAAAATGGCCTTTTGAAAATTCAACAAAACGTAAGTACATGAATTACATGCCCCAAGGCAATAATGCTACTTTCTAGCGCAACATAATCGCAAATCGCCATCATCCATAATCAGTGCCTTGTGTACTCGTCACCTGCCACACGAAGATGCACATCAAGGCTGCAAAGCCATAACCAACACACGCCGAAAGATTAATGTTTTCCCCGCTTGTTGACCGCGTCAAGCGCTGCTGCCACTGCGCGTAACTAATCAATAACTTGTAACAAATTGTTATTAATATTCCCGCATGCACCGGTACGTCCAACGACTACGAGAAGGTCTTCGGGGATCCCTGGTGCTGCTAACCAACTCGCTTGTGAGAGATTTGCTAAAAGGCTGGTTTGGTTTTCCATAGCAAGATGCGGTTTCGTTCCGCGTAACTTGTATTTCCGGTCTGGGCCCCCTCCCTCTATTGGGACACCTTTTTTCTATAGGGGAGGCATGGTAGGTCGCCTGACAAGAGCAACCGATGATACGAATGATCCGTTGGTATGTTGCCGATGTGCAGCATACCAATAGATACGCGAGAGAAGGAGGGTTGGGACTGTCTTAAGACACTGAGTGAGTGATGAAAGTAACAACAAAAATCACACATCAACACACACAGCGGCCTTCCAACAATGCACACACACACACACATACAACCAGTGGCAACCCGTACAACAACCAAATTTCTGACACGATCGCGTGGA
Organism: Anopheles maculatus; assembly: GCA_002091835.1. Taxonomy (NCBI): domain Eukaryota; kingdom Metazoa; phylum Arthropoda; class Insecta; order Diptera; family Culicidae; genus Anopheles; species Anopheles maculatus. The sequence continues at coordinate 30,673 of KZ062055.1, read as the reverse complement.
AAGTGAATTTAATGGGCGTCGAGTGCCTGACTGGTGCCACCACAACTGGTTTGAAGCCTCCGTTTCGACAGGTGTGTGGTGTGCGTCGTTGCACCACATTAAAACAGTAACATCCACACCAGAGCAAACGTACACACACTGGCAGACACTAATCAAACGCATGCAAACGACGGTCGGTGTTTGCCTCACTTTACCCGAACCGCAACGATCGGAGCAATCTTATTTTATTTACATTTCACCATCCGACCAACCGACGGCACGTTCGAAAGCGCATCGTGTCTGCCCTGACGTCCACGCTGGGTGCCGAGTGAAATGTGCATTTCGTTAAATCCTGCGGACTTGAGAGATTAGCGCAGCGAGCCGGCTAGCTAGCTAGTGGTGCTGATGTGAGATTAGTTTGCAATTAAGCTACCCGCTCGATGGTACCCGTTTGTGGTTGTGGCCGATCGTCCGGTGGAGCGGTGATCGCGTCCAGTGCATGTTTATAAAGAGTGTTTTTGTCTCATTTCGCGTGTGTATTTTTCTTTGGCGCGAGCTCCTTCCTTTTTTCCACGGTGAGTGACGGATTCGGGTCAGATTTGTGCGCCGTTTCAAGTCACAAGGTAGGTTGCAGTTTTTCGCAGTAGTTTGATGAGATTAGCACGCATGAGAGCGAACACCAGTGAGATGGAAAGTACAAGCGATGGATGGAAAACTTGAAATGATGTGTAACTGTGACGATAAAGACAGCAAACATACGTGTTTTGTTTCGGGCTGTTATTTTTAGGCATATTAAATATTGTAATAATATAAGAACGGACGCAGATAGTAAGACATGTTCCGATGTCTTTGTTTGTGATATTCCAATAAGTGTATTGAGGCACTGATGTTCGGTTTTATTTAACACATCACTTTATTGATCACTTAGCTGTACGAACGCACTAAACTGCTGTCCTAACGAGACTGTTGAGCTGTTGGTGAGCAACGATCGTCCAGCTACACTTGCTGTCCGAACGAGACTGTTGGGCTGTTCTTGAGAAACGATCGTCCAGCAACACATGCTGTCCGAACGAGACTGATTTGTTGGACGGTGGTTCTTTAATTTATATAGCAAAATTCTTAGCGAACTCGTGAGAACATTTTGTTACGGAAATTTCCCCTAACCTAAATTCCTAGCTGTTTACCAAATTGTTGGTGGGTCCTAAAGTGTGTGAACATACCTAAAGTAACTTCCTGGTTGGACAGTTGTAATGAGTTATTTGTTTTTACGTGGAGTTAACTGACACAGTTTGCTTTGACACAATTTTCTTGACTGTGGAAACCTTTTTTGCTTATGGTAAAGTGTTATGTCTTTTCTGCTTAAACGTGAATAATCGCGTTTAATCGTGAAACCTGGGTTGGCTTAAGGTGGTAATGGAACTGGGTTATGCAGACTTATGTGTTGTTTTAATTTGTGTTCGATTTGGGTGTTCTGAGCTTCTATTGTGTTGAATGCAATTGCTGCATGCAATTTGTATTGTATGCAATTTGACTTATTGCGCATATGGCTTGGTGTTGCACGCTACAGTAAGGCGCGTAAGGAAAAAGCAACAGTCAGCAGACGAGGTCATAGGAAGGAAAATCTTGAGATCATCTGCGTAAAACAACAAAAACTTTCGGCGGGGAGGATGGAGGTACAGTCGTTGACAAATAACAAAAATAAAATGGGACTAAGGATGCATCCTTGAAGGACTCCCGAAGAGCCTACAAAGAAGTCGGACAAACAAGACAAAACTCTAACTCTATACGATCTCGAACATAGGTACGACTTGCGCCAAGATAGTAAACGACTCCCGATACCGAGTCTTTTGAAGTTGTTATGGAAATTTGCAAAAAAAACCTACGAAAAATCATGAAACTGTTAACACTATCCATATCACACAAAAAATATTATTTTAACTAATTCACGGAGGATAATATTTTATGTGCACTGAAGTGCTGATGAGAGATTTAATCTTTGGAAAAGTGTTGCCTAATGCATTGTGTTTGATTTTGATTAAGGTACATTTACAACCTTTGTGATTGAATATAAGGTCTTCATTTCGATTCAAATCGATGTTTTGTTTCTTTTCGACAATAAATGCAAGCAATTTTTCTTGAAGAATTTGTTTCAGTCGTTCTTTAACTTTTTTCATTATTTCCTTGCGCATTTCTTCACGTATAGTGGTATATTCCGTATTCATTATTTTCACTTCATCATAATTTGCCTGTTTTCTCGGGTTGTATAGTTCATTTTCATTTTCATACTCCTTCTTTTCATATAACTTGTTTTCTCTTTTCATCATCTCGACGCATTTAGTCGTTTCAATTTCATTTTCTTGCGTAATTATTGCTTTGCAGTATATATCATGTTCAACATTTGTATTAATATCGATTACATCATCGTTTTCAAACACATTATTTGCTCCATTATTTCCTTCTATCTCATTTTCGTTAGATGCTTGTTGGTTTGACAAATCTTCTTTAATTTTACAATATAGATCATCTTTAACTTGTTGTTGGACAAATCCACAACATTTTTCTTCATTCATTTCACTTTCAATTATAGAATCATTTTTTTCATCATATTTGCTTTGAGATTCATATTTCTTATCGTTTATTTCACTTGCGATTAAGTAATCATTGTTTTCATCATATGCATATTCAAACTCACTTTTCTCATAATCATTATATAGTTCATTCTTTTTCATTTCGATATCGTTGTTGACATACTTGTATGATTTGGTTTCCTCGTCTTTTAAATTATGCGATTCTTCGATTCTTTCTCCAATATTCATATTTAATTCATTAGTTTCTTGTTTCCTTATGTTCATTATTTTGATAACTGATTGTTTATTATCGCATTCTCTTCTATCGTTTCTTTGATCAACATAGTTATATCCTTCTGATACTTTGAATTTGTTTGTATGATGTTTATCATTACTAGTCATTACATTTTCTCTTGTATTACATTTACGTACAAGCTTTTTAACATTGATATTGGAATCATTCCTATAAATTCTATTATTTTCATTGCGATATCTGTATCTCTGTCCATAATTGTTGTACGTGTGCTCCGCGCAATTATATTCATTATTCTTAAATAGCTTGTTATACGCATTCCTGGGCTGAAAATAATTTTGTCTTACAGCATGGTGTCTTGGCACATTTTGATATTGACATCTATCATTTCTATTTGGAAATTGATTGTTCCTATGCCATTTATAGCTATCATTTCTGCTATATTCATTTCTAAGAGGTTCATTCGCTTGGAATCTATTCACTCGAAAGTGATTGTTTCCGTTGTACGATTCCTCATTTTCATTCTCCAATACTTTTTGAATTGCCTCTGCTACCGTTGAAAAGTTTCCTACTTTCAGAATGATTCTTGTTTCGTATTTTAGTACCTTTTCTATTAATGTTTTTATACCCACTTTTACAACCATATCATTTGCCACTTTTTCAGGTATTTGTTGTTCCAAATACAACTTTTTTAATTTAGCTGTTAATAACTCAACCTTATTACACAATATTTTTGTATTATTTGATGGTATAGAGTTTAGTTCTGCTAATATCATGTAAGGATTCGTTTTCTCTTGGCATCTTGTTTTGATATCTTCTATAAGTTCTGCATAAGATGTAATAATTGTTGGAAGACCAATTCTTGCTTTATTGGTTAATCTTGCTTTTATAAACTTTATCATCATTTCTTCATGGTCAGGGTTTAATTCATAAACTAAATTTGCTGATTCTATAAATATTTCCAAGTTTTCCTCTGATCCATCATAAATTGGTACTAAAGCCAAAGCTGTCTTTAAATCAAATTGAGCCATTTTTCCTTCATTCACTGTTTTTCTTATATAATTTTTTAAAAATTATCTTCTTTTGTAACAAATAAATTTTTAAATATTTGTATCCATTCACGGACCTATTCTCTTGAACAAACTTTCTTCTTATAAAATTCAACGTTTTTCAACATTTCCATTCCACTTATCTAGATGACTTGAAGCATTATTTTTTCCTTTGTCGCAGTGCATTTGATGATAGCAGGAACTCGTCTTTGTTGTCTTTTCGAATATCGTCATCTTTGGGACTCTTGTCCAATAGCTTCTACGTTGGAAACTCCTGTTTCTTCAAATCCCGCCGGCCACTTTCGTGTACCGTGGTCTCGCCTTCCACTATATTGTGTCATTTCTGCAGTAATTTCAGCTTTTCGTTCGATTGTCAAATTCTGCATCATTAGGGAGTTTTTAATTTCGATTCACTTCCATTAATGTAACGTATAATCATTCTTATTTCAACAGTGCGTTAAATGTACACAGATTCAATTTTATCAGATGTGTAGCGTTCATGACTGTTCACTTGTATTATGCTTTTTACACGTTTGTTGTTTTCTGCATCGGTCTATATGTTCTTTTTAAGTTTCTTTTTAAGTGTATTAGTTCGATATTTATCCAAATATGAATATATGTAAAGCAAGTTCACTGCAACACATTTGATGCATTTCACTGTTATTCTGCTCACATTTTCGTTTGACTTTTTGTTCACTAACACGTTACACAAACTTTACACCGTTTTGGTGCCATAGGTCGCGCTGCGATACTGCACATACTTGCACTTTTGCATCGGCCAGCTGATGCGTATGGATTTTGA
>KZ062055.1:0-25667 GCA_002091835.1 Anopheles maculatus | reverse complement strand
GCCATGTAATAAACAGATGAACAGTCACGCAGATAGATAGACATGTTCCGATGTCTTTGTTTGTGATATTCCAATAAGTGTATTGAGGCACTGATGTTCGGTTTTATTTAACACATCACTTTATTGATCACTTAGCTGTACGAACGCACTAAACTGCTGTCCTAACGAGACTGTTGAGCTGTTGGTGAGCAACGATCGTCCAGCTACACTTGCTGTCCGAACGAGACTGTTGGGCTGTTCTTGAGAAACGATCGTCCAGCAACACATGCTGTCCGAACGAGACTGATTTGTTGGACGGTGGTTCTTTAATTTATATAGCAAAATTCTTAGCGAACTCGTGAGAACATTTTGTTACGGAAATTTCCACTAACCTAAATTCCTAGCTGTTTACCAAATTGTTGGTGGGTCCTAAAGTGTGTGAACATACCTAAAGTAACTTCCTGGTTGGACAGTTGTAATGAGTTATTTGTTTTTACGTGGAGTTAACTGACACAGTTTGCTTTGACACAATTTTCTTGACTGTGGAAACCTTTTTTGCTTATGGTAAAGTGTTATGTCTTTTCTGCTTAAACGTGAATAATCGCGTTTAATCGTGAAACCTGGGTTGGCTTAAGGTGGTAATGGAACTGGGTTATGCAGACTTATGTGTTGTTTTAATTTGTGTTCGATTTGGGTGTTCTGAGCTTCTATTGTGTTGAATGCAATTGCTGCATGCAATTTGTATTGTATGCAATTTGACTTATTGCGCATATGGCTTGGTGTTGCACGCTACAATATGACATAAATCTTTCTGTAATGTAACATAATGGATTTTTTTCTTATCTTAGAGCACGTTTTTTAATCTCTAAAGGAATTAAAGTTGTTATGCTAGGAAATATGCATCATGGAAATCATCCTTATCGATCGATCTCAAACGAAGAATCACACAGTTAGTAATTCCTTTAAATTAATACCATTTTTGTGTCTTTTCGATAACCTTTTCCATAAGCGAATTAAACCCCCATTAGAAAACTCATAATGCACACCGAAAGGTAACCCATAATGATGCACTAATGAGATTGAAAAAAATGTGGACAATGCTTACGCATCCCAGTGCTAATGATGCGATTCAACCGTCTCCTTGATCTCCGTCGATCACCCGTTGACATTCACTAGAATGACGACAAACGGTGGCAAATTGGGGAAGGAAAAACACCAACAACCCGGCACAAACAACATCCTCCTAATCTCCCCTCCTTCCTAACCCTGGAAAAGGTGAAAGGCTGACCCGAAATGGTGATGTGTTGATGAAACACAACCCCTTACCATCACCGCGAACAACATCGAACGCCAAATGTCAAGCATCAAGCGTGCCACATCAAGGACGCCCAAAACTGTGTTTCGCCTGCCTGTCGTCTGGCATCATCAGTTTGATAATAGACGAACAGATAGCGAGAGGTTTAGGCACATAACATAAATCACCACAGATTAACAGATTCAACCCTCTACACAAATCGTTCGTTCTAATCCGCGTCCACCTTGACCACCGGCATAGCTCTGACCGCAGGATAAGCGATGGAAGCGATGAAGGAAGGTTTCGAGTTGATTGCTTTGCATAATAAACAAAATATTTAAAAAAACGAACTAACATTTAAGACAGATAACTTCACTTTCGGTATCGGTATCCTTTCCCGCGGTACAAGAACCGGTTGGATCGCTCTTTATTGCCACAATAATCATTCAAAGTGACCGTTCTAAAGCTTTACGAAACGATTCAATAAACACACCGCATCACCTTTTCTAATGGAGCCATTGCGAAACCATCTTGCCACACTCATCTTAAGGTTGTTCTGTTTTGGGTCCTCTGTGTTCCCAGACAGATGGTAGATGTGTTCATTAGAATTTCAAATATTGCTCCACTCCGGCGGGGAATCCAACAACTAGCGCCGGTCACGAAATAGAGAAGATGAATCAAAGCAAATGCAAAGTGATAGCCATCCCCGGTTAGAACCTACAGCTACCATACACACAAAGATGCCTTAAGAACGGATGGATCGATGATGCGTTCCTACATGCCTTACAAAACTGGTTCCACGCCGAACAGTTCTCACAGAAGCAAAACAAAAAAAAAAGAACCCTGCGCTAATGTTATGCTTCGGAGCATCGGAAGATCGCGTATCGGTTGATTGTTTTTATCTCAATTGTACCGTGTTCGGTTGGCCGTCACTCTGTGGTGTACGAAGCAAATTTGAATTTGCTCCTCATTTGTGATTCAAATTTTCTGTTTTGCCAACAATTGAAGTCGTGTGTGTGTGTGTTTTTGTTCTTTGCAAAGAACAGTGTTTGTTTCATGAGGCGAAAAACAAAAAAAAACAGGGCAGAATATACACAAACACACGTAAGCAAATGTTACCCAGCAAATTGCAGAGATTGGTGGACGTCCAAAAACTGTGTTTCGCCTGCCTGTCGTCTGGCATCATCAGTTTGATAATAGACGAACAGATAGCGAGAGGTTTAAGCGCATAACATAAATCACCACAGATTAACAGAATCAACCCTGTACACAAATCGGCCCACAAGTGTTCGTTCTAATCCGCGTCCACCTTGACCACCGGCATAGATCTGACCGCAGGATAAGCGATGGAAGCGATGAAGGAAGGTTTCGAGTTGATTGCTTTGCATAATAAACAAAATATTTAAAAAAACGAACTAACATTTAAGACAGATAACTTCACTTTCGGTATCGGTATCCTTTCCCGCGGTACAAGAACCGGTTGGATCGCTCTTTATTGCCACAATAATCATTCAAAGTGACCGTTCTAAAGCTTTACGAAACGATTCAATAAACACACCGCATCACCTTTTCTAATGGAGCCATTGCGAAACCATCTTGCCACACTCATCTTAAGGTTGTTCTGTTTTGGGTCCTCTGTGTTCCCAGACAGATGGTAGATGTGTTCATTAGAATTTCAAATATTGCTCCACTCCGGCGGGGAATCCAACAACTAGCGCCGGTCACGAAATAGAGAAGATGAATCAAAGCAAATGCAAAGTGATAGCCATCCCCGGTTAGAACCTACAGCTACCATACACACAAAGATGCCTTAAGAACGGATGGATCGATGATGCGTTCCTACATGCCTTACAAAACTGGTTCCACGCCGAACAGTTCTCACAGAAGCAAAACAAAAAAAAAAGAACCCTGCGCTAATGTTATGCTTCGGAGCATCGGAAGATCGCGTATCGGTTGATTGTTTTTATCTCAATTGTACCGTGTTCGGTTGGCCGTCACTCTGTGGTGTACGAAGCAAATTTGAATTTGCTCCTCATTTGTGATTCAAATTTTCTGTTTTGCCAACAATTGAAGTCGTGTGTGTGTGTGTTTTTGTTCTTTGCAAAGAACAGTGTTTGTTTCATGAGGCGAAAAACAAAAAAAAACAGGGCAGAATATACACAAACACACGTAAGCAAATGTTACCCAGCAAATTGCAGAGATTGGTAGCAACTTCTATACGATCAGCGATTGGCAAACGTTGACAATTGTAATGCCACTCAAGCAGCAGATCGCCAAAGAGATCTTCTAAATGTTGGCATGGTAAACCCTATAGTTACTACAATATTTTTATAGCACTCTCTTGCAGAAATTATTTGACTATTTGAAAATAAAATATTCAGACACCGGTAGCACATGATAGAGCAGCATCATCTGTTAATTGCAGAACTCTACTAAATTTAAGGTAATGTTATCAGAAAATATCGGTCTAGACACAGTGACAGAAGTTTTTAGTAATTGTAACAATAATTATAACATTTTTTCCAACAAAAATTCGCAGATGATGTCACAATAGCAACACATTTGCAGCAGATGCAGGCAGAGACAGATTTGAAGTTCTAAAACGTTTTCGTCTAACCTTTTAACTGGCAATTTTCTTCTTTTACTGTGAAAAAAATTCTTCACCAGTATGTGCTACAGATGCACCGCTTCATCTGATTTTAAGACAACATCAAGCTTCCTAAATATTGTTTTAAATTCTCATCATTACAGGAGAAAGATCGTTTCCCAGTGGCATTCGAGTTTAAAGCTTTGTCAAAAATATTCCTCCGCGATGTTTCTGAATTGAATATCATGTTGAAAACAGCAAGATGGTTTTAAAAATACTCACTGACAGTATACCAAAAAAGAGTAAGAACTTTATCTAAAATATTTGCTCCTTAAGAGAATACAATTTATTGGAGATAAGTCGACGCCTTCGACAATTTTGTATCGACAATTGAAAGCGCATCATTAAGTAGCTCTTGCAGCTTAAGCTATCCTGGTGGCAATTAAATCCTGGTCACGGCACCATTGTCTTTTGGATGAAATATACATATTTTAATTATTTTCTTCAAATAAATGTTCAACAAAACAGTGTTGTTTTGTCTTGGGATGCGTGTGAGCTACACATTTCTTTGTATTTTCCCAAAGTCGCAGTTCCAAAGGGTTTCCACCAAACCCAAATCCCAAAAACATGTTGAAACCGATAATAAGGTAAGGGAAATTGTTTTGCAGTGAGAAGGAACCAGAAAATGGCAAAGGCAATGATACACCCTATGATCGGGTTTAAAACATCGTTGGACGCATTTTCTCTTGGCTGATTTTATTTTCCCTCTGCATGCCTCTAGTCTAATCTCTCTCGGTGCTTTGCCGCACACGGTGCGCATGGATGGAGTTGCTAGTGCGCAAAAAACTGCATCGTTTCATAGCAATTGCACACCAGTGGGTACATAATTATTTACGAAATGTTTAGTTTACCTGTCGTTGTGCCTGCATGCAGTTGCACTCGATCGAGTTTTAGCGTTGGTGTTCGATGCTGCTGTGTATACACAACACACACACACAGTTCAGTTGACAATGGACGCTTTGTCGAACAAAAAAAAAACAAAAGGACAGCCTCTTACACTGTTCCGAATTCACTGTCAATCACATCAGATAGGCACGATCTTTTTACAGCAAAGACATTCGAGTTTAAAGCTTTGTCAAAAATATTCCTCCGCGATGTTTCTGAATTGAATATCATGTTGAAAACAGCAAGATGGTTTTAAAAATACTCACTGACAGTATACCAAAAAAGAGTAAGAACTTTATCTAAAATATTTGCTCCTTAAGAGAATACAATTTATTGGAGATAAGTCGACGCCTTCGACAATTTTGTATCGACAATTGAAAGCGCATCATTAAGTAGCTCTTGCAGCTTAAGCTATCCTGGTGGCAATTAAATCCTGGTCACGGCACCATTGTCTTTTGGATGAAATATACATATTTTAATTATTTTCTTCAAATAAATGTTCAACAAAACAGTGTTGTTTTGTCTTGGGATGCGTGTGAGCTACACATTTCTTTGTATTTTCCCAAAGTCGCAGTTCCAAAGGGTTTCCACCAAACCCAAATCCCAAAAACATGTTGAAACCGATAATAAGGTAAGGGAAATTGTTTTGCAGTGAGAAGGAACCAGAAAATGGCAAAGGCAATGATACACCCTATGATCGGGTTTAAAACATCGTTGGACGCATTTTCTCTTGGCTGATTTTATTTTCCCTCTGCATGCCTCTAGTCTAATCTCTCTCGGTGCTTTGCCGCACACGGTGCGCATGGATGGAGTTGCTAGTGCGCAAAAAACTGCATCGTTTCATAGCAATTGCACACCAGTGGGTACATAATTATTTACGAAATGTTTAGTTTACCTGTCGTTGTGCCTGCATGCAGTTGCACTCGATCGAGTTTTAGCGTTGGTGTTCGATGCTGCTGTGTATACACAACACACACACACAGTTCAGTTGACAATGGACGCTTTGTCGAACAAAAAAAAAACAAAAGGACAGCCTCTTACACTGTTCCGAATTCACTGTCAATCACATCAGATAGGCACGATCTTTTTACAGCAAAGAGCAAAAATGCACCGCACTGTACTACTCTGTCACACTGCAAGCACAAGCACACACACTCACAAACATCGATCGATTCACGGGGCATCGGAAGCGCCAGATTATTCACCCCGGAAATTTCGTGAACCGGAAGGAAAAGTGTTGCCACACTGCCGCCGGTTGAAAAACCGCAGCATGATCAAACGAAACGATCCAAAATGAAGCAAATCAACAACAAAGCACACATACACCAACATACACACACGCACGCACGCACGCAGAGTCGATGAGAAAGGGTAATATTTGGATGGATGGATTATATTTTTTTCCCTCCCACCGGAAGGGAGCACAGATAAAGAAACAATAAACGCTGGCTGATTGAACGTCGAAACTTGCGCACATATGAGCTGCTCACTAAATTTATGATCGCCGCATGCCTCTCGATCGATCGTTCACTAATGCGTTCCCGGGGTGCGCAACGAATTTTGGGGTTTTATTTTTACTTTCCATCACAAATCAATTGTTTTCCGGGCACACTTGAGCCAAGCTACAGCGTTAAGACTAAACAACAGCACGGCAGCAACAACAAAAATCCCCTCAATATTCGTCCCCAACGAGACGCTTGAACGTCCTGAAGAAAAGCTTTAGAAAATCAAATGCACAAACCCCAACACACACACACACACACGCAAGAAAGGCACTCACACTAACGGTTAGCAAACACACGGACGATAGACGGGATGGGGTGCACCGATCGCGAAAGCAAGTCTCACGGGCCTGTGCTCACACATCGAGCGCTGCTGGAAAACTGAACGCCCCGTCAAGCGACGAACGGCGAAATTCGTACGGTGCGCGCGCGAACGCAAAACCCGAAACGTGATCGTCGTCGTCGTCGTCGACCGTCGTCGTTGGTTATGAAACGCATGCACAAGCTGTGGGATGGCTGGTTGGTACGCGCTGGCATAAACCCCGTACGCGACCGATCGACCGAACCATACCAACACACAACAACGACAAAAAAAAACCGGCCAGATTGGGACCGTTCGCAGCCAGGGGTGGGGACACACTGGTGCGGCTTGCTTGGAATTGGTTTTAAAATTAGCCTCCCTCCCGTCAATGGTGCGCAGCGTCCAGCCGCTCTTTTGCCGTCGTTTGCAAGTACCGACGGCCCGAGTTGTCCAAAAGGGAGACGGATCCAAACGATTGGCGCGATGCGTTCGAAAGTCCGTCCTGCACGCACTTGCACAGCGTGTGGGGTGGTACACCGTACCCACCCATTCGGAAGGTGGCGAATAGAACGACCTGGAATGGTCGATTTTCAGAGCTTTTGTGCAGTGAAGAGACTATTTTTTTAATTGAAATTAATAATCTCTTACCTGCAATATGTAATGAACCATTGATACTCATAATTGAGAAAAATCCAGCAATGCTTAGACATGATTGTGAAATATTGTGCAAAGTAGAGGGTAGTAGATATTTAAAATATGCAAAACAGATATTATAAAGGTAATGGTATTGAACATCTTCTTCAGCTTCCTCTACTCTAGCAATCTCAAGAAATCTTAGCTTGCATATACTGACTTCCTTAACTTGATTGTATGCGCTGTAGCTGGATAGTCAGTGCACCTAAGAGGTACTTGGATTCGGTACCTGGTCCTGTCGTGTGAAGACCGAATCAATTCTACATCAGGATCAGCATTTAATTAATTTAAGCAGCAGAATTTTAATATTAAATAATTACCCCAAACTAGAACGGCCGAGTGCCGGTCTTTACATGGCAGAACATGGGATCGAATGGTGTAATCCTTATCATTCCCCTGGCTATTCAACTGGCTGTTCAACTACGTGCTATCTATAAATCTGGTAATCCATTGATGGATTATTCTACCGGCAGCCAGTTAAGTCAAAAAGAATAAGAAGAATTGTCATAAACTTGAATTAGACGTGCTCGATAGAGTGGGCCTGAAGAAGAACAATTGCCCTAAACCTTCTGGTCATGACTTCTGCAAACGAATTGTCGTACTTTATTTCTGGTTCACTATTTCTAACTTAAAAATAGTTTTGACAAAGGTTTTTAAGTTCTAAAGAGTTCTAAAATTTATTTAAACCATTTTACAAATATTAGTTGCATCAGGCAACGGACAATTTTTATCTCTGCTTTATTAATCATCATTAAACTGAAATTAAACATCTAGTCGATCCTCTATCCTAATATCTCAATGTCGCAATCTGCAGGGACGTGCAGGGGATCATAGAGCTAGCATATCAGGTTCGGATGTAACATTTACGTTACCCGTCTCGATGCTGACACGCATGTGGCATTAAAAATGGTCCCAAATCCCACATTCGATGCCAAACAATGCATCCGAATCCACATCCACTCGGTAAATCTTCAACAGTAACACCAGTCCCACCCCCCAAACATTCCCCAGTCTCATGCATGCAAACTTTGCACGCATTTCCACCACCGTAACTGCAGTTGGTGTGCGGCGGTAGGTAAGAGTTGATTTGGCTCAAGGAAAACAAATATCGCGGTTTGTTCGACCAGTTTCCGACCACCACGATCCAACCTAGCCAACTGCTACACCTCCGATCGGTGGAGAAGCTTCATCTAATGGTGTTAAGTCTGGTGCTCCTATCGGCAGCCACCACAACCACACACGTGCAAAGGTTGATGATTAGCAAACCTGCTCCGAGCGGCAAACACCATCAAGTCCACACACCGATGCGTTAGAGGTTTGGGATGGAAAGCGGCAGTGCACAACAGCAGCGGTGGTGGCATTTTTCCGTCTCCGAACTGCCCCAAGCGTGAAGAAGTGTCTGCGCTGTAAGTATGTGTGTCGTTTGCAGAGGATCAAGATGCGCACAGTTTCCAGAAGGCCAACGTACGTCTTGCTGCTGCACGATGATAGATTGCGATTGCAGAGTGCGTGTGCGTGTGGTCAACAAGAAAAACGGTCCGCCGGATAGTTGTGTCTGACGGTCACGCCGCACTGCCACAGCCGATTATCGCTGTATCGAATTTCAGGTGGACGAAAACGCTCAAACAAATATGGCAATTAGTTGCCGGGTTGCTGCAACACCTCGAACAGACACCGTCGTGTTAAATGATTCGCGTTGGACGAATTAAATGTTACTGAACGCTGTTTGAGCCTCTTTTAAAACATCATTTGTTCCATCGAGTTATGTATGGCACATGTTTAAAATGCAAAAAAATATGTTTTTATCAATAAATTCAGCGAAAAGAAGGTATCGCAAAGACACGCCAAACCGGACATTATAATCACATCCAATCACACCGTCTGACATTCACGCGGATGAAATTGGTCAACTTTGAAACGCGCCAAATCCATCGTACAACATCGCAACAACTCAACCCAACACGCAGGCTGGCAAACCGAACATCGAAAATGAATCCCCTATCTGCCAGTCACCTTGAAATGTGTGACATCTGAAGGGGGTTAAAAAAGATGGGATTTTACGTTTTTCCCCCAGATAATCATACAACATATGGTGAACAACTCGAATGGGGATAAACATTTACACTAAATGGTGCAAAATAGGAATCAATCTTTGTCATCATGAATCGAAGAAGCACCAAGAATGCTCACTATGTATCAGGGTCGATGATCTTCAGAACAAGCGATCAATCGATCGTACCACTTGAACGCTTTTTGTGGTGGCCTTATCATTTACAAATATTACTTTTTCGCACTCATGTATGTATGAATCACTCTCTGATGAACGATAAACTTGATATGTTTTCATCAAAGTTGTTATCATTAGTATTAATATAAAATGTCCTGTTTGCTGTCAGACTTACCCGAACCGATGATTTGGATCGTCCCTTGGTTTCTTTTGTGTATCTTTTCCACAAGCCACGAGATGATCGAGATGCTAGTCTACTTCAGCTAACTATCAGCAAACAATGTAATGATTATAGCAATTACTACATTTCAATTTCACTCTTCAGCTTGTACTTCTGCACTTAAAACAGCACTGATGAAAACTGAAGAAGAAACAAACAATTATTGAAAGAACTTAGTTTTAGGATAAAATCTGTACACTCAATTACTTACCCATACGTGCTTGATATGCACCTCAATCAGAAGGCAATATTTAACGAGATTTTACAAGTGTTTCATATGAGATTCCTTGAGCTGTTTTCAACGTGCTGAACTAAACCTTTCTCCAAACCGGTCTAAATTGTACCCATCTAAAATGTTTGTTATTGATTTGATCAGCTGATTTGACATTTCTCCAATGACAGACACCACTTTTGACAGGCCACCCTCGACCGACCCGGCACTGTTGCGAGTGCAAACAAAGAAGCACGATTGTACAACAAATTTCGCTAAAAACAATCTCACCATGGCCGGAATTATACGTTCTACGATAGCTGGAAGAAACGTTGTGGCACTGTTATCCAACATATCTGTGGTAAGATAGATTAATTCCTGTTTTGCACCAAATTCAGCGCAAATGAGTACGATTACAATAGGTGTTACGTGACGCACGAAGCCGGGTGTCGTTGTCTGGCAGACAAAACATGTTAACATGCGATAATGCTTTACAAAAAAAACCTCTTATAAATGACTTTACCCACAGGATCTCACATGCTTCCGATGCGCCAGTTCGAATCGTGTTAAACGTATCAAAAAACCAGAAATCACCAATCGCGATGCGAATCAGGCTAAAGCGGCTGCGATGCGAGCAGAAGTGGAGGAACAGAGTGCACTGTACGAAGGCCAACGATTCAAATCCGTCGCACAATCGCTTTCCGCGCGAGGGTAAGATCCACTTCGTAAGCGAGAAAATGATGTGGAATTAATATTTCCTCTCTGATCCATACACAGATACCTTCGAGCAATAAAACCCTACACGCCACCCGAAAACGCCAGCGAACAGGTGCTAAGCATTGCCAAAGACAATAAGCTGACCGACACCAAGCAGCCATTTGGTGGAAAGGATCAAAAGTTTGCCTTTCTGTCCGCCTGCGGTAAAGCGTTCGGACATTGGGTACCAAATTCATTGCTACATGAGGTTCAAACCGTAGGTAGGCTTCTCTATAGGATGTAAATAGTATATTGTAAGAAATTACTTTTTTATGTACCCTATTTATCTGCTAACTTTTTTATTTTGTATGTTATTTTAGACGATGCAATCGTATTTTACCAAACACCGATCGACACGAGACTTCCGCTTGATGCAATAAGTTCCGTGGAACTGCCGGAAAATTTGCACATACAGCAAGAGTACATTCGCTTCCATCCGGAAACGGACACAATGTTCGGTGGAAAATCGGCCTTCCCCAAAAGCTCCACCGTTGTGACCGGGTTAAAGTACAAACAGAAATATCGCGGCCACGAAGCGAAGAAATCATGGCCATAAGAATGCAAGCAAGCGCTGCCGATTGCATTGGATGTATTGTAGGCTTTAATAGCACGTTCTTAATAAACCAGCCATGGTGTAAAAGCATTGTTTATGTTTTTTTTCCTTTAATTTCAAACCGTACAAAAATGCATCTTCAACCAAATCGAGGAAGCGAATGCGGGTGCATCACGAAAGCTGCGCTAGTGTGCGTGTAAAAGCAAGGACAGCATCGCGCTGGTGTGAGTGCGATGCACCGCTGTCAAATTCATAATATTGATTTGTTGACATTTTATCACAAATAAACGCAACTACAGCAGCTCTCCAAAAGAAATGGACGAAAAATGTCGATTATGTTTGATTCAACTAGGCGATCAGAAAACTAAAGCCTCCATTGCAGAGGAGCAATTTAGTGTAAAGCTAAAAACACTCTTCACCTTCCCGGTAAGTTTGGAAGTTGCCCATGAGCGAAGGGCATCCATGGGCAAGGGTCATCCAAGTGATATGTAATTGCTTATGTCCTGTTTCAGATCACATCAATTGAATCATTTCCGTCCTCGGTATGCATAAAGTGTGAGGAAAAGGTGATCGATTTCCATACCTACCATGAGCTGGTGAAAAACAACCAAGATCAGCTATGGGCCTTACAGCATCAAAAGTATTTCGAAGAAGTGAAGGTAGAACCCGCTCCGGAAGGGGAATACGACGTGTTGGAATTACGCTACGAAGAGACAGAACCCGCTAAAGCAACTGCCAGCGAAAACACTAACTGTAAGGAAGAGAAAAATGATACAAAGTGCTACGATGAACAAAATCTCGATAGCGAGCCCGATGACGAGAGGTTCGCGTTCGAAGAATACATTCCTCCGAGCAGTCCGAGCACAAAAACGGACGACAGCGATTATGAAGAGAACAAACCGTTGAAAGCTTCCACACGGACGGACAGGAAGACGGCAACACGATTGGGCCAGAAGCGTAGAGGGCGTCCGCGAAAGGGTGACGCGATACAAGCGAGTACCGGCCAGAAGAAAGGTTCCACCACGAAAAGACAACAGCCGACGGATGAAACTAACAAGCGTTTGCAGGAGTTTTACGACATGAAGTGTGAGCTGTGCGAGGAAAAGCTGGAATCTTTTACCGCGCTCAAAAATCACTACTACAAACAGCACCAAGTGCAAGGTTACATCAAGTGCTGCGGACGCACATTTAACAGTCGCTACCGGTTGCTGGAACATCTGTCCTACCACGTCGGGGCCAGTATGGTGCGGTGTGAAATTTGCAACAAGAGCTTCAGCAGCCGGAGCTATCTGCTGGTGCACAAGAGTCGAAAGCACGGCCAAGACGAAGATCGACCGTACAAATGTACCCAGTGCCACCAATCGTACGCGATGGAATGTCACCTGAAAGCTCACATTGTTTCACACGTGCGAGTAAAATGTACAATCTGTGGCAAGGAGCTTGCCAGCTCGCTGTCGCTCCGCACTCACATGATTAACATGCACGGCAATCGGGAAAATCACATATGCGATAGCTGTGGTCGTGAGTTCCGCAGCCGGCAAGCTTTCGAACGCCACGTTAAGCTTCACCTCGGTCTGGAAGTGACGGAGCAGGTACAGTGTGAAGAATGTCTCAAATGGCTAAACAGCAAACGCGCGCTAAAGATGCACGTGAAGCTGGTACACACGGAAGCCGGTCAGACGTTTCAATGCGACATCTGTACGCAGCAGTGTCCCAATAGTCGGGCGTTGACAAACCACAAGCAGCGTGTGCATGTGGAAGAACGCTTTAAATGTGAAGAGTGTGGCAAACTGTTCAAACGGCAACTTTATTTGAAGGAGCACGTGGCCGCACTACACACCCGGAAACCGCTGTACTCTTGTGAAGTGTGTGGGGCGACGTTTAATTCGAATGCGAACAAATATTCGCATCGAAAGAATAAGCATCCGGTGGAATGGGAAGCACGGCGGAAGCAACAGTTACAGCAGCAACAGGAGCAGCAGCAGCATCAACAGCCGCAGGAAGAACAAGAACAGAAGGTCAATGCGCAATATTAACGACCATACAAAGGGGCGGGCCGGAGTTTTTACATTATAGAAACCTCACGCATCTGGTTGGTGTCATCTATTATTCAAAAGTCAATCCTTTTTGAACATAATTTTACAGCCAAATCATAGTTTGCCTGCGTATCCTGTCGATACGATTCCTGTAATCACATTGGTGTATATCTTAATTTGTTTCGAAACGCGAAAGGAATAAAAAAAAACATAATTAGCTCTGAGAAACTGAATTATGAGCTTGATTTGGATATCAATTATATTACCAACAAAGCACGTATTGTTTGGAATGAAAGAAGCTTAACTATTTCTAAACGTCCCAACATTTGGGATGTATTATCCTTACAATACGCTTTTCGTTTCCTTCCTTTCCTTTTCCTCCCGCAACGTTTCCCACTCTTCCGTGTGGCGCGACTTCCGGTGACTGTAGTAGTTAGCCTTCGAGTTAAATGTGGCGTCACAAAATTCGCACGTGTACAGTGGCATCCGCGTGTGCAGTGCCGCAACGTGTTCGGTTAGATAAATTTTGCGCTTAAACCGCTTCCCACACTGCTCGCACGCAAACTGATCTCCCGAGTGAACCCGCTTCTTGTGATGCTCCAGCGCGATACTGTTCGGGCTTTCGTGCCCACAAACCTCGCACCGATGCACTCGGTCCGCTTCCAGGTGCATACGCTGCATGTGTTTCTGCATATTGTACTTCCCCCGAAGCTGCTTACCACAGTGCACGCACTGGACCATCTCGACCGTTTCAATGCCCCGATGTTGCTTGATATGCCGATCCAACACTATACTGCTGGAAAAATTCTTCCCACACAGGTCACACATGAACGCGGGGCTGGGAGCGTCGTGTATTTGTGCGATATGTTTCTTAATGTACCGGCTGTTGACCGTTTTCCCGCACAGCTTGCACACGGTAATTTCGTGCGCAATCCGATGAGCATCCCGTTGCCTTTTCGTGTGAAATGCCTTTTCGCAGTGCTCACAGCGAAACGCTTTACTTTGCTGCGCGTCAACGTGCTGCTCAGCGACGTGGTGCAGTAGATAACGTTTGCTTTTGAACGTTCTGTCGCACAGTTCGCAACGGATCGTTCCACGGTGTGATGCAATGTGTTCCATTACGCGAAACCGGCGAAACAGTTGTTTGCCACAGCAGCGCAGAAACCCACGGCATTGATGTTGCTTGCGGTAGTGTAGCTGGAGCGCAAAGAATCGGTCAAACTGTTGCTCCGCTTTCGGTGGACACAGCTCACAGCGCATCGTAAAAAACTCCCGTATTATACGATCATTTTCATGCAGTTCGCGTTGCTCCGCATCAGAGCTGGGCTTATTCTCGGTAGGTTCATCCTTATCATCAGTTTTGTTGTGCTGTGTCTTTGGTGCAGTGTCTTTCTCGTCTTCAGACGACGGAGTATCTTCCTTATCATCCAATGTTACTTCGACATCCTCTATAAAGTGATGATCCTCACTGATGCTATCGTTTTCAGGGGGATCTTCTCTCTTGCTCACATCATCTGCAACGTTGTCTTCCGTTTTGTTACACGTTTGCAGCAAAACCTCTTGATTTTTCTGCACCACTTTGCTGTAATCGTGAAAGTCACGTATCGTTGTCACACATCGAGCACACATTTTGGTGGGCAAGTTGGAATCAGTTTGAGAAATCTGGAATTGTTTAACATACAACCAGTTCAGTGACGATTGTACAGAGCAGTGGGAATGGACATACCGGAAAATAAAACACTTTACACAGGATGGGGCTGATCTTATCGTCCGCTATCGAACATCCTTTCCGAGCACTGATTGTACCGAGGCACAATCGACATTTTTCACGCATCTTGATCGCCCTCGATTGATTAAAAATTTTAAAAATCGTGCGAGATCTCCGTTGTTTGCCGCTGTAGCGTTTTGTTGTTGTTTACTTTGCGCTACACTATTGCTGACAGCATCGCCATTGGAGATGCTTTGTGTCAAAATGGAAATATTTCAAGCCCTTCGGTGAAATGAAATATTTCATTCTGATTCTTCGTGCCGCATTCAGGACGCTTTTTGGGAATCAAGATTACATACTGAATTCAGCGAAAAAAAAACCATTTATTACGTTGCTGCCTAAAAAGCGGAGCACTCGCATATTACCCACCCATGTACTTTAGACTTACTTATCGTAGCTGTATCGTTTACAATCTAATGGATCAACCAAAGTGTCTTATCGTTTGGTTCACAACTGCCTAGCAGACATGAACACAATATACACCGCTTAGTTTTTGCTCATCTTCTTCAACATTCTCATCTGCTTGTGCGCTTCCCACTCTTCCGGGTGTTTATTTTTCCGGTGCGTAAAATGATTGGCGTGCGAATTAAACTTCATACCACAGTACTCGCACGTGTACAGCGGCACGTTCGTGTGCGATGCAATGTGTTCGCGCAGATACAGCTTTCGCTTAAACCGCTTGCCACAATGTTCACACTCGTGCTTTTCCTGCACATGCACCCGCTGCTTGTGATTCCCGCATGTCTTAGAAAGTATATGACATTTGCAGTTCAATTGCCGCTAGTCGAAGATTGCTTGACGATGATGAAACTTCAACTGACGTATGCCGCAGATCTATCGAGAAACGCTGTATTACGTTGCTGCCTAAAAAGCGGAACACTCGCATATTACCCACCCATGTACTTTAGACTTACTTATCGTAGCTGTATCGTTTACAATCTAATGGATCAACCAAAGTGTCTTATCGTTTGGTTCACAACCTCCTAGCAGACATGAACACAATATACACCGCTTAGTTTTTGCTCATCTTCTTCAACATTCTCATTTGCTTGTGCGCTTCCCACTCTTCCGGGTGTTTATTTTTCCGGTGCGTAAAATGATTGGCGTGCGAATTAAACTTCATACCACAGTACTCGCACGTGTACAGCGGCACGTTCGTGTGCGATGCAATGTGTTCGCGCAGATACAGCTTTCGCTTAAACCGCTTGCCACAATGTTCACACTCGTGCTTTTCCTGCACATGCACCCGCTGCTTGTGGTATGCCAGCGCCCGACTGTTTGGACTTTCGTGTGGACAAACATCGCACCGAAACACCTGACCCTGCTCGTTGTGCAGAAAGCGAACGTGCTTGTTCAGATTGTACTTGCCGTTGAACCATTTCTGGCAGTACGTACACTGCATCCGTTCGATCGGTTCCAGCCCCATATGCTCCTTAATGTGCCGATCCATGGCGGCCTTCGTGCGGAACATTTTCCCACATGTCGCACAGATATGATTACTGTCGTCGTTGTGCATCTGTGTAACGTGCACCTTGAGCGCATAATTACTGGACAGCACCTTCTTGCAAATATTGCATTCCGCCTGCACGTGCATCAGCTGGTGAGATCGTAGCAAGTACTGCTTCGGGTAGGACAGCCCACACTTATTACACTCGCTCTTCCTCCGTACCATGACTTTTGGCCATGTGCAAACCTAAATAACGTTTCGTTTTGTAGCTCCTGTTACACACATCGCACCTTATCGTGCCTCGGTGAACGGCAATGTGATCGAGCAGTGTGTAGCGATGGTAGAACTGTTTGTTACAGCACCGAAGGTAACCCCGGGTGTCATGCACCAGCTGGTAATGCTCCTGAAGCTGCACAAAATTATCCAACAGAATGGAACAAATTTCGCACTCGAGCGTATAGAACTCCTTTATCTTTTCATCCTTCTCCTGCAGCCGTGCCTGGTGGTCTTTCGCACTGTTCTTTGTTTTCCTGTCTGCTTCGACCGTTCTACGTCGACGACCCCCTCGACGTGTTGTAATTACATCACCGTCGTCATCAGCATCATCATCATCATCATCCTCATCAACGTAAGAACCTCCCGATTCCGGATCCGATTCTTCCGGGGAAATACTTCTGCTGAATTCTTCCTTCACTACAACACATTCGATACCGAGCGGTTCCTCCGATGGTTCCCGTTGCAGCAGTTCAATCTTTAAGTCCGGTTCTAATTTTATACTCGCTACCGGTTTGGAAGTGTTTGCTGTGCGCGATGTTAATCTAAGCCGCTGCTGATTTGCTTGTACCCGTTGGCTGTATGCGTAAAACTCCGATACGGTTGTCTCACACTGCTGACATACCTGTTCCGGAAGTGACTCTTCTGTAGGAATCTGTAAACAAAGATGGTAGAAATATAGTATCCATAGCAACCTCGCGCGCTGTGCTACGAAACGGATGCTGTTTACCGCAAATAAAAACACATTTTTCAACTTCTGTCGAAAAGAGTCGTCCGTTATTGCTATGGCTACTGCTCGCTGCACTTCTTCCAGACACAAGCGACACTGTTCATCCATTTTTTTTCTATTTCGTTTAAACGAATCCGATGTCCTGGCTTTTCTATAAGTAATCCATAAGGTTATTTCGGTGTGTAATTAATAGACTGGAAAGCTGTGAGACAATATGCTCCGACAGTGAAGTAAAACTGTTTGCTTCTCAATTGGTTCACTGCAAATGCACCCAAACAAACCCACCGATTGATGGTGGTTGCTGCCTGTCAAACATTCAATATCAACATCAACCTACAGTGCTTGACAATTTTTTTGTTTCGCTGTAATGATAATACTTTTCGGATGAAGTTTTCTCGTAATAGCATTGGATGAACGTATTTTAAATAATCTGCAGTACAGCAAGTAATATATTGTTTAATTGAAATACATAAAATAAGTGATGTGTGCGGTTGGTCAAGAGTGCCTACGGTCCTGGGCCGATCGATTACGACGAAGAAAGAGCATAAAATACTAAATCCACTAAGTACCTTTCTCCTTCTTCAGCTCACTATCCGGTGCCCGTCGCTGAGCATCCAAAAATGCCTGCCTGCGTGCCTGATACTCTTCGGGATGTTTTATCTTTCGGTGGTTGTAACAGTTTGCGTTCGAGTTGAACTTGGCATCGCAAATACCACAGTCGTACAACGGTTTTCCGGTGTGGGAAGCCATATGTTCCCGTAGGTATAGTTTCCGTTTGAACCGTTTACCGCACAGCTCACACTCGAACCGCTCCACCACGTGCACCCGCTTCTTGTGATCCAACAGCGCCCGACTGTTTGGACTTTCGTGCGAACACAAATCGCACCGAAACACCTGACCCTGCTCGTTGTGCATAAAGCGGACGTGCTTCCGCAGATTGTACTTCCCGTGGAACCACCGGTGGCACACATTACACTGCACCTTCTGTACCACCTCCAGCCCCATGTGTTCGTTAATGTGCCGATCCATGGCCAGCTTCGTGCGGAATTCCTTGCCGCACACGTCACAGATTTGATTACTATCGCTACCGTGCATGTGCGAAACGTGCGTCTTTAGTGCGTACTTGGACGATACGACCTTGTCACAGATCGGACACTTTTCCGACAGATGGTTCGCCTGGTGCGCTTTCAGCAAGTGCTCCTTGTGGAAGGATTGATGGCACTTGTCGCACTTGAACGGCCGGTCCTCCTCGCGGCTGTGGCTTTTCATCATGTGCAGTGCCAGGTAGCGACTGCTTTTATAACTCTTCTGGCACACCTCACACTTGATCGTACCCTTGTGGGCGGCGATATGGTCCAGCAGCTGAAACCGACGATAAAACTGCTTCGAGCAGCATCGTATGTAGCCCTTAGTACCGTGCTCCCGTCTATAGTGTACCTGCAGGTAGGAAAAGTTTTCCAACGGCTGTGAACAGATTTCACACTCGAATTTGAAAAACTCTCTCATACGCTTATCATCCTCCGTGTGGCGTGCTTGCTCTTCCGGTTCCAACTTATCGGGGGATTGTTTTTCCGCTTTTAGCGTACGTTCCTTTTTCTTTGGCAATTGTTTGCACTTTACTGTCCGTGGCCGGCGAGGTCTTTTCAACGTACCATCCTTGGGTACAACTTTCGGTACAAAATCTTCATCATCGTTGCTATCGTCCCCTGTGTCTTCTTCAAACGCATCATCACTAACATCGTCAGCTGTGTCGTCGGCTGCCTGCTGCTGCGGTTGCCTCCGTTTGGCCGGTTTACGTGTGACGATAATGTTCACTTCCGGTTCGTGCTTTTCGTGTGTATTTTCAATTTCTGCATTATAAAAATCTTCCTCCTCCGGTGCTTCAAGCTTCACCTCTTCAAATGGTTGATATTTTTGCTCCTTCCAAACAAACTTTAACTGCTCTTGGTTTGATTGGACCTGTACGGCGTAGCAATGAAAATCCGACACAATCGTGCGACAACCGGAACAGGCCAGATCCGGCAATAACTCTTCCGGTAGTATCTGCAAGGAATAGTGTGAGATAGAATAATTGACGCTGCATTTTGGGCTGTGTGGAGCTCGCACACGGTACGTACCGGAAAATTGAACACCTTTTCCAGTTTTGCACTAAACTCGTCGTCTGTGATCGGAGTTCCATGCTCGGAACCGAATTGCTGCAAGCAAAGGCGACACTTTTTGTTCCTTTCGTCGATTTCCGACGGTTTTTCAGGTTCCGTCTTGAACATTTCGAACTGATCAATTTGTTGTTTTGGGTTGATGCTTCGCTTGTACACAATGGATCCATGCGCAACTGCTGTCAAACGGAGCTGTCAAACTGTACACAGTGACCGACGAATTTGTGCAAGCAAAACGCGCAAATTGGTAGCCTGGAGAAGGAATTGCGCAAGTTTAAATTAAATTAGAAAAATTGCAAAGCACACAACTTTAGCTCCCTTTCTAATACTTGTGAAATATACATGTGGAAAGCAAGAGAAAATGCGAGTAATAAAGGCTTCTTAGTATATAAATAAAAACTTTTTATTTGAAATTAGTTCCTGGTCTTAAAAGTCAGCAATGCAGATTTGGACGTTACTACCATAAATAAGCAAAACTGTTACTGCTTTGCTGTATTATTCATCAATCGTTCTGTCCGCAAGCGCACCCGTGCTTCCCATTCTTGCGGATGTTTGTTCTTCCGGTGCGTGAAGTAGTTCGCCTTCGAATTGAACGTACGGTTTTCGCAGATTTCACACGTATACAGTGGAACGTTCGTGTGCGTTGCAACGTGCTCGCGCAAATTAGGCCGTCGCTTGAACCGCTTCCCGCAGTACTCACACTCAAACCGTTCCTCCACGTGTATCCGCTGCTTGTGGTTCGCAAGAGCCCGACTGTTCGGACTAACGTGCTGGCAGATGTCGCACGGAAACACTTGCCCATCCTGCATGTGTAGAAAGCGTATATGCTTGTTCAGATTGTACTTTCCGCTGAACCACTTCTTGCAGTACTCGCACTGCAGTCGCTCCACCATATCCAACCCCTGGTGCTCATTGATGTGCCGTTCCATGGCCAGTTTTGTGCGAAATACCTTGCCGCACGTGTCACAGATGTGATTTCCATCGTCACTGTGCATCTGAGCGATGTGCACCTTAAGCGATTGATTGTTCGAGAGCACCTTCTGGCAAATTTGGCACTGTTGCTGCACGTGCAGCAGTTCGTGTGCCCGTAGGAGATACTGCTTGGGATAAGAAATGTGACACTTGGTACATTTGAATGGTCGTTCCTCTTCGCTGCTGTGACTTTTGGCAATGTGCAGCAACAGATAGCGTTTGGTTTTGTACGTTTTCTGGCAAATTTCACACCGCGTCGAACCACGGTGAGCTGCAATGTGATCGACCAATATATAGCGACGAAAGAACTGCTTACCACAGCACCGCACGTAGCCTCGTGTGCTGTGCTCCTGTCGATAGTGGTCTAGTAGCGTTACAAAGCTTTCCAGCGGCGCAGAACATATCTCACATTCAAGGGTGAAGAAATCTTTTATCAGCTGATCGTTTTCTAATTGCTTGGCCTGTAGCTCACGTTTGGTGCCGTCCTGCTTCGTAACGATGCTGTCCGATTTGCTTGCGATGTTTTTATCTTTCAGGAATTGGTGACTTCTCCGCCAGGATTTCCTACGCTCTTTTACTTCTTTATGCATGCTATCCACACATTTCCCTACGGGTAAATCGGGTTTTACCTCAGCATCGGAACACTCTGCGCTGCAAGGTTCAGCAATATGCGAATCTTGGCCAGCTTTAGGATCGCTTTGCGAAGGCCATTCTTCCGCTTCGAAATAATCATCATCGTACAGGGATTCTACCTTCAAATTTTCCACTGGCTGCAGAACACTTTCCTTTGTGCGTTGGATCAGTTGTATCTGATTGTGTCGTACCTGCTGGCAATAGGTGTTAATGTTTGCCACCGTGACTCTGCATTCATCGCACACGCACTCTGGAAGCTCCACATCGTACGCAATCTTCATGATGGTAAAGAGAAACAAAACAAAATGTTATTTCGATCGTACATATTTTGTGGCATTACTTACATCAAAATGGAACACATTTTTCAGCTCCACGTGAAGAGTTGTTTCCCTTATCGATACTCTTGGTCCATTCGGTAAATTTCCTAGGCAAAGGCGACATTTTTCACTCATTTTTGAGCCGCCGTTCCGAGCCCTTGGATGCGCTGTTTCCTTTCGCACACAACCATACAATGTTGTTAAACAACAACGCGCTGTCAGTGCGGCTCGTAAACAGCTGATCAAAACGCTCCGCTTGTTTACCTGTCATACGCTGACAGCGAATACTTGCACAAAAAACGATTGCTTTGAATGGCGCCAAAAAAAAATAGAATTTCGAAATTTTATGAACGCAACTCTTCTTTTATGTTCTATTCATGCGTTATTCATTGTGCTTTATACAAGAAGAACAGTCGAACCAAACCCACTTTTTGCACCAGAATGCTTACTGAGGAACCAGGTGCACCGTATAGACAGACATAATCATTTCGCTAGAATGGTGGTATAAACACAGCATAGGCTGCTGTCATCATGGTTTTTTGTTTTCTTTCAAAGCATCGTAAGAAAAACATTTCTCAGTTCAGTTGCAAGTATTGCCAAGTGTTATTCATTGTGCTTTATACAAGAAGAACAGTCGAACCAAAACCCTACAATCCACTTTTTGCACCAGAATGCTTACTGAGGATCCAGGTGCACCGTGTAGACAGACATAATCATTTTGCTAGAATGGTGGTATAAACTCAGCATAAGCTGCTGTCATCATGGTTTTTTGTTTTCTTTCAAAGCAACTTAGAAAAACATTTCGCAGTTCAGTTGCAAGTATTGCTAACGGTAGAAGAAGAGTTTCTAATAAAAATGCTACTCTCCCAACGTGACAAAAAGTCTGGCATGATTTATATACACCGTAAAACTGTGAAAAGCAAGATTGATCAGGAACACGAAGGTTTCGAAGGTAAGGAAGATAAGACGCGTCGTCACTTCAAAGATGAACTAAATCAACGAACGAATTGTTTCAGGCGAATCAGAAGATGGGTTGGAAAACACAAGAGCCGACGAACCTATACTTGCTGGTTTAAATACCATCTCCGGCGACGAACATCCTTATGGAGCTACCGCAGATTGCATATCCGCCGCAAAGTCCAATGAGTGTGAATTACCTGATGAAAACTTTTGCATAGAACCTACTATTGTCACAGTGCTGAACAAGTTTTTAATGCTATCAAAACAAAACCAGGACGTGCGAGATACTACCAATCAAATCCAAAAGGACACAAAACACATTTCGGACCGGTTGGCTTTAATCGAGCAAAACATGATAACTCTGTTAGCAACGTTAGAGCAAGTAAAAAATGTGACGGTAACAACCCATACAGCGATGGGCAAACAATGTACCAACTCAGCTGTGTTTCGGCATGAAATTCCTCGTGCTGGCGACGTTCCAGCAACAGCGGTTCAAATGATACACACTTCCTCGTTCGATAGAGTCGTGAAGGAAGAAGTCGCACCACATCCGACAGAGCTGGTAATACCTGAACTGGTAGTCCAGCAAGACCCAATTAATTCTGTCGGTATGGCTTCTGCAAGACGACAGCAAAAGCTAATAATTCCTACGTTAACAGTCTGTGAAGCACAGCAGCTACCACAGGAACTACCTTTGAAAATTGTCTCGATTCCATCAATCGATATGGTTGGTGCAGCAGAGAAACAACAGCATTCTGCACCAGAAGTGACCGTATCCCAGACTGATGGATCGGCCGAGATGGTTCTTGAAACAAAATATCTTGAACCGCCCGAAAAACTACTATGTGAAGGGAGTTTAAGACATAGCAGAACACGTGAGGCACAATATCGAGCGAAGGAGGGCCACATCACAGATATCTCGGTCGATATGGCTGCTCTCCGAGCTAATCTGGTTGCCCTCGATGAAAAATATTCCGCTCCACCAGATGAAACACCAATCGCACGCAAATTAAGACTTTCCAGAAAGCGACAGGCCAGGTACAATGCCAGAAAGCGTCATTCCCGCGCATTGAATATTTCACCAGGATCATCTGCCGAGCGGGAATCGATTGATTCATTCGATATGGCCGCTGCTGCACAAAAACAATAACAATCTTCACCAAGCTCGGAAATCTCAGCAGCAGCAGCAGTGACCGCATGTCAGCAATATTTGTCCGAACAAGCGTTCGAAAGACAGATCGAGATGTATATCGATAAAATATACTTCGAACCACCAGAGGAAACACCATTCGCAAGGAAAGCAAGACTTAACAGAATACGTCAAGTACGTTGCCGAGCCAGAAAGCGCAGGGCCAACGAAATGTTCATCGCAGCAATTTCGCAGCAGTCGATCGAGAAACAAGATTCCCAAATTTAGCATACATATAAGAATCATTGAAACTCATCCGTGGATGATAGCAACATCTCATGTGTTCCATCCTGGCAAAGTATTTCAACTCTCCTACTATTACCATTACAAAAAGTAACACTTAAATTATAGTTTGGCTAGTAATGTATTAACACTCAAAATACCTGTCGCGACGGACGAAGCTGGGACTGTACAAAACCTTTATAGTCCCAGTACTCACATACGCCTCTGAGACATGGACTCTGTCCAAAACTGACGAAACCCACGACCTGCGTAAGACGAAGGAATATAGAATCAGGCCCAACCCCAGCCTAAGTCTCAGATTCGGATCATCACTTTAGCTTAACTCACCATTTGGACATAGACTCATGTTGGATGTTGGATTGAATATCCAACATTATGAATAACTTGGATTATGAATAACTTTCCATGTCAACAAAACACAGTCTTATCATGTCCTATCGCCTACAGCACTGCACACAGTCTATAAGGATAAACTTTGAATGTGCACTGTTATAAAGTGTAGCAATAAAAAAATAAGCAAATAAACTATTAAGAGCATGTGTAATATATACCCTAAGGGATCGAGTGAAAGCCAACTGGAGATTTTAAAACCGTCAAGATTCTAGTGAACAGAAGTGATCACAATAGATAAAAGGTTGATTGGCTCATTAATTTGTCTCTAATCGATTGATGAAATACTCATGTGGTGCAGTCGAGAAAGTGTAGAGTGTGTGCTAGAACACCGTTTTATTAAACGGTAGGACCGTTCGTCCTAAGTACGCGGGACTGAGTGTCCAAGTATGGATGAGATAAACTCAAGGAAGCTAGAAATATTAGAACGAGACTCCATGATTACTACGTATTCGGGTAATAAAATTTTTCCAATAGGAAAAGGTCGGAAAAGACATTTTTACTTGTACTGTCGTGTTAAAACTGGTGTCGTTCCATCCCATTTCAGTTCCATTTATCAGTAAATCAAAAGAAACAAGTTTGCACAGTACAACTGTAGTTTTTAGATTCTTGGCCAAATAATGCAATTGAAATCACGTCCTTCAATGAAATACGGGCTGAGGAATTAGGTGCACCGTGTAGACAGACATCATTTTACCCGTGAGAGACAGAGAGAGAGAAAGAGAGAGAGAGCGAGAGAGATAGTGTGTAAACATATCATTAGCAGCTGTCATCGAGGTTCTTTATTTACCGACGCAGTGGCGCTAGAAATATTTCTCATTTTTATTCCAAGTTGTGGCTACAATACTGGAAGCATAGTGAAAATGCTACCATCCCAATGGAATACACAATCTGGCAACAATATGAACAAACATCCCCCGAATCTGACAGACCAGACTAACCAGGTACACAATGCTGACCAAGGAGATATAGCAATTAAACTCGAATGTAAGTGTAAGCAACGCTATACAACACAATGAAGATGTTTACAACTCAAACGAACTGTTTGTTTCAGCCGAGTCGGAAGATGAACTGGAAAGACTCGTTTCGGCAACCGTGGATGAGTCTTTTCTTACCAGCTTAAAGATGACTTGCTCGGACGATGAAGACCCGTTTGAGGCTTGCGGCGATGGGAGTGGTTCCGTACCGCAAATAATAAACGCCACAGCAGTGCATCCAGCAACGACCGAAATGGCAAGTTTGTTAGAATTACCTGGCAACTGCCCGCCGATTTCATTTACTGCTG
>KZ062054.1:187439-235204 GCA_002091835.1 Anopheles maculatus | reverse complement strand
TCCCCCCCCCCCCCCCCCCCCGGTCGATCGATCGAGACTACTTCAGCAGCAGCTTAGCTGGGGCATCGTATCGGCCAACCCAATGTTGTACCCTTTTCTGTGTTTGTTGTTTTTTGCTGTTGAAGAATTAATCTTCTGGAAGGTGGGTCATTAAATACGGTTTCCCCGGGGGCTACTACCGATTCTTTCCTGGTTGGAAAGAGCAGCAAAAAAGCGAGAAAGAAATAGTAAAACGAGAACCGCAACCTCGTAAGCGTAACTTCCATTTTTGAACGCTACAGATGTCGGTGTCGCATCGTTTTCTTTTTTTTGTCCCAGAACCGCTTGGGCGAGACCGCGAAGTTGCCAGGGTTTTGTTTGTATAGGAGCACAGAACGGCAAGTCAAATTGAGCATATTTATTGATTCAATTTGAAAAACCACTCGAAACCCATCACCCTGACACCGGGTAACGATAGCGATTTGAAAGTGTGTGCGTGTTCCGGTTCCGGTTCCGGTATGTCGAACCTTTCGCTTAACGGACGGTTGACTTCTTGAATTGCATTTTTTGGACTTTTGACACATTTTCCCAGGACCCAGGCTCTTGAGTGAGTTCTGAGAAATCATTTCCGGATGCTGGATGTATGTTTTTTTTTAGTGCTGTTAGAAATTCTAGACACGACATTTTTCCTTCATAGTAATTTATATTTAAAGTGAGCTTGCTTATCATGCGTAAAATTTAACTCAACGATTGATTTGCCTCTTTTTTTTAACAGACATCGACGAATGTGCAGAAAATAATGGTGGATGCGAGCAGACATGCATCAATAAACCCGGATCGTACGAGTGTAGTTGCGAGCCAGGACTGCAAATCGACACCCTGAATGGACACACATGCATCGGTAAGTACGGTCACGAGTGAGCTCGAGCCAACGGTTGCGCTACTGCTTTGATGCTGATGCCTAGAGCTTCGTTCGCTTTTGCATGGCAAGGCATAATGGTTGCACTCAGCTTTACCCATCCATTACGGTAGAACGGTTGAAAAACGGGGACGCAAAGTGTCATTGGGGTATTGGTGGTTAATTAACCGTATAACATCGTAATAGAAATGGCCTTTTAGAGAGTCCTTTTAGACCTTGCAAAACTTATTTCATCGAGGGTTAATTGGTTTAATTGGAAATGTAATGATAACGGGAATGTAAAAATAGTTGCTAGATTATTAAAACTGTAGTAAACAAATTGGGTAAAAGACTCGAGAAGGCCCCCCCTAGAATTATTTGTGTGCAGCACTGTAATCTGTCAATTTTGTCGCACAGTGTTTTTTCATGCGGTCAAAATTTATTAAATAAATACAATATCTATTATTGCTTAAAATACTTTCCAGACACGGAGCGGTCGCCCCAGAACGCCCATATAAGTTACCGGGCAACATTGCCAAAGTCCAAACATGTGTCACAGCCTATCGATCGACGATGAGTAATTGCCCCAGAACGCCCATACGAGTTATAAGGGAAAGTTGTTCGACATCAAAGGGGCGGTTTATTGGCCGAATAGTTCATCCGTTGCTAAACTGAAGAGATGAGATGATCCTTCGCCATCAAAATAAGAGATTATGATGAGGGAAGAGTTATTTAAATTCCAAATTTAGCCTTTTTTTCCTTCAATTCATTCATCTTTTTTTGTCCTCTCAGAAGATCATCCGCACCCATAGTGATGTCTTTGCGACATGTGCTGCGAGTTGCATACTGTTAGGCGTTTTTCCTATAGGGACCAACCATTTTCGTCAGGGGGGGGGGCCTTCTCGAGTCTTTTACCACAAATTGTAGTATGTGTTGAAATTAGATTGCATACCTTTGGGCGCATTAGTATTTTCGCTTCCGTAAACATGCAATCCGCAACACACAAAAACGCCGACAGGTATGCAATCGACAGAATAAGAGTAGCATTTCAGTATCGCACAAACTTTTCCTTTCGTAGTAAAACTTGACAGCTGCTGACATTTCCGAGGATTTTGAAGCATTTCTTCGTACGTACAGAAATTTCATTAATAAACACCTGCATCGTGAACACTCTTGTAGTGAAGCTTCACTCACCCGGGGCCACGTCAGGCATACGTCATGTCTCACAGCAGGGTTAATATAATTTAAATTATTCTCATCGTCTCATCCGTTGCCGGGGTTTGGTTGCTGCGCAGGAGAACTACCAACCGTTTAACTTTAATAGCGACTGACGTCTTGACTATTAGATATCGCCTTTTAAGTTGCAGCAGATTTGCACCTTCTATCATACTAGCCGTGCAGAAGAGTAACGAGCGAAGGAAGCTTCCGTAAGAATGGGATTAAGTGAGAAAGATTTGCGGGACGGGTTGAGTAGAGCTTGTCAGGAAGCTGCTCCTAGTGAAACGATGAGCTATTAGTCAAGAACTTTAATGTGACGTTGGAGACAATGAAGAACCGATAGCTTATTCTAATGGTACTTTGTGGGGTTCTCAACTTAACGCTACGCTATTTATAAAACTATTCCTTGTATTATAGTTAACAAAAAAACGTCACTCGAAGATGAACGTTTCCATTAGTGTCACTCGTAAAAGTTCATGCTCGCAAAAAAGTAAACAAACGACCCTGTTCGGTGTGCGTGCCATGATGCAGTCTAGTGTAAATAAACAAGTGACTTCCATTAAACACTGTTACCCACCGGACGTACTCACTGCTGCCGAGTGAGAAATGGGACAGTGGCCAGAAGCAAGTGAATCCTTTGCATTTACCAACCACCAGTAGCCCATTTTAGCTACTCCGTCCCGAGATCCCGAGAGCTAAATGAAACGTAATTATAGATAATCCAGCGATGAAAAGTATCTTCCACTTTTCCGGACTCCCGTTGTACCAGGAAATGGGGATCAACACACTCCGTTGTTCGTGGGGTGCGGCCATTAGTTTTCGCAGCGAACCCAGAGAGAGGTGACCTGCAACGGAGAATCGGCTTCCCGTCGGTCACCTTAAAGTAAGATGAGCTTTTCTTACGGGAAACTCGCCTGTTCAGTCACCGAGGTCAGTACGGTCAAGCCCCCGGTAGCGTTAAGTTATGGTGAATGCCTTTTATTCTGCACCATTCTGGGTCCGAAGCTTCGGTGCTCTGTGGATGGTTGGTTGGTGCAGTTTGTGAGAATTTGTAGTCACTTGTATCAGGTTTACAGGTCAGTACGGTGTCACAATGGTTAGCTTTAATGGAGATAAGAAGATGGTGTCGCTTGCTGCAGCACCGTTGATTGCCGAGAACTTCTCTGTTGGGTAAGAAAGTTTTCTTTTAGATAACAATAGTTGTTAAATTTCATCCCTTTCTGTGTGACGGAGCTAGTTTCATAACTCATAAAGTTGTGCCTCGGAAAGGCTTTGAAATACAAGATTTTGAAGACGTTTATTGGAAGATAGAGAATTTGGTTAATTGTAATAACTCCAAAGCTCAATTTTCCTCAAGCTTTCGATAACATTCGTTAAAAGCAGCGATGGCATTACAACAATACACATCCAAACAACAATCCGGGTGTGATAAGACATACTGTGCATAGCTTCCGAAAAACTTCCTAGTGTCACTCGTAAAAGTTCATGCTCGCAAAAAAAGTAAACAAACGACCCTACTCGGTGTGCGTGCCATGATGCAGTCTAGTGTAAATAAACAAGTGACTTCCATTAAACACTGTTACCCACCGGACGTACTCACTGCTGCCGAGTGAGAAATGGGAAAATGGCCCGAAGCAAGTGAATCCTTTGCATTTACCAACCACCAGTAGCCCATTTTAGCTACTCCGTCCCGAGATCCCGAGAGCTAAATGAAACGTAATTGTAGATAATCCAGCGATGAAAAGTATCTTCCACTTTTCCGGACTCCCGTTGTACCAGGAAATGGGGATCAACACACTCCGTTGTTCGTGGGGTGCGGCCATTAGTTTTCGCAGCGAACCCAGAGAGAGGTGACCTGCAACGGAGAATCGGCTTCCCGTCGGTCACCTTAAAGTAAGATGAGCTTTTCTTACGGGAAACTCGCCTGTTCAGTCACCGAGGTCAGTACGGTCAAGCCCCCGGTAGCGTTAAGTTATGGTGAATGCCTTTTATTCTGCACCATTCTGGGTCCGAAGCTTCGGTGCTCTGTGGATGGTTGGTTGGTGCAGTTTGTGAGAATTTGTAGTCACTTGTATCAGGTTTACAGGTCAGTACGGTGTCACAATGGTTAGCTTTAATGGAGATAAGAAGATGGTGTCGCTTGCTGCAGCACCGTTGATTGCCGAGAACTTCTCTGTTGGGTAAGAAAGTTTTCTTTTAGATAACAATAGTTGTTAAATTTCATCCCTTTCTGTGTGACGGAGCTAGTTTCATAACTCATAAAGTTGTGCCTCGGAAAGGCTTTGAAATACAAGATTTTGAAGACGTTTATTGGAAGATAGAGAATTTGGTTAATTGTAATAACTCCAAAGCTCAATTTTCCTCAAGCTTTCGATAACATTCGTTAAAAGCAGCGATGGCATTACAACAATACACATCCAAACAACAATGCGGGTGTGATAAGACATACTGTGCGTAGCTTCCGAAAAACTTCCAATCTGCGATAAGCCACCATCATTCTCTTTCAATTCTTACCGGCTCAAAACTTTGCAGCAGCAAGTATGAATCAAGCAGAAAGGGATTCAGTTTTTTGTTTTGTAAAATTTCCCACCAAGCGCTTGTGTTTTCACCTGGAAACCAACCATGTCGCTGCTCATCATCGCGGGACGTGATAATAATATGTACGCAAAGCCAACCCGGTACAAAGGCTTGCTTGTACAACGCACTCACACACACACACAATATGGAGAAAAACTCCTCGCGTAACCCAACCAAACCACTACAACCGTATTGTGTGCTGCTAATGAGAGCAAATACGCTTAATTACGAAAATGAATGAAATTCCCTCCGGTTCGGTCCTGCATTCTTACCTGTAAGCCTTCGACGCTACCTTTTCGCGCATACAAAATCCCTCCCGGGGGTAAAGAGTGGATTGGGAGAAGAAAGGACAATCGGAAGGGTGATTGGAGCACGCCGTGCTGAATAGGGTTGATTTCATCAAACATTGAAACACGGTTACAAAGCTTTTATGCGCCTTTTTTTTTCTTTCCTTACTCAGCCGCTCGTGCCCGCATGATTCTTGGCGAATAAGTTTTTCGGCCGTCCCGCTTTTTTTTTTCTCCACCATCCCCACCAAACGAGCTTTCTTTTCATTAAGAAGCGAGCGTGGTTTTTCATTTTCTTT
Organism: Anopheles maculatus; assembly: GCA_002091835.1. Taxonomy (NCBI): domain Eukaryota; kingdom Metazoa; phylum Arthropoda; class Insecta; order Diptera; family Culicidae; genus Anopheles; species Anopheles maculatus. The sequence continues at coordinate 229,946 of KZ062054.1, read as the reverse complement.
CCATTTCTTACCGGGGGGACTAAGCTTAAGCACTAAAACCCTTCCAGGAACAGGGTTGGTTGTCACGGAAATGGGTTTTTCCCGGTCGTCATTTCCGGCATGGAGATTCATCTACCGCTTTGAGCGGCTAGGCATGGTATGCTAAAATGCTCGCGATGCTCAAGATACTATTTTGCTTCCGTGGTGTTGCTAGTGCACGAGAATGTTCAGAATTTTCACACTTTCGCTTTGCCCAACCAACACACAACACCTCGAGATGGGGTTGTGCATAAAGAGAGTGCAGAGAATCGTACGAACAGCGAGCAATCGAAGTGAAACGGAGCTAATCTCGGTTCTTACAGCGGGCTGCCAAGGGCCAAGGGAACGGGTTGTAAATTGCTTTTCATACATGAAATCACCAGGTTTTGCTTATATATTGCCAACACGGCGTTCATCCCCATCCAACTAAACCGTCCAATGAAGCTAAGTGGTGCCAATGGAGCCGATAAAAGAACGTACTGCGGACCGGTGGTGAATATTTTATTGAACGGATCGTAGGTAGGTTTGCAGTTACATGCATGTGCACCTGTAATGCTAAGCGGACGCCGAAGTACAGCTTCCATTTTCCATAAAATAACTATGGCGATAGCCATGTGTTTGGTTTGTTTTGCTTAGAGGGAAGCTTGGTTGGCGATTGTCGTGGTCTTATGATGATAAACGTTTGGAATTAAATTATCTCTTAATTAAATCGTTCAGTCATGCGACTGTTTTAAGGGATGCCGTTTTTGCAAGAAATCAATGGCAAAAGCACTGCAAATCAATTTTTGTTACAACCTCCATTACGATGTGTTTCAGATGATATCGTAATCTTGGAAGAGGATATTGTAGTACTATCGCAATGTCCTTTCAACAAACTACCTTACTTGTATTGTCATCTGTTGTCGTTGTTTAAACGTAGGTTGCCTACCTAAGTCTACATATCATTCCCACATCAGTGAAGAGCCTGTCAAAGATTTTCCAAATATCTTGCGACTAATTCGAATGTTCACACTCAACACTGTAGGAGGCTTCTATCAATAAATATAAGAATTTAGTTAGTATAATTCGCGTCATTTTCACTAGTTCTACAAACTTGCGAGGTCTTCGTACTGGATGTCCTTGATTTCGCTTTACTTGTAGCTGGATAATCAATCCTGCGTACGGGATTTTGAAGATTTTGTAGTAAAGAAATTAAGGACCTACGTAGTCATCTTAACTAAACTTTGTGATGAAAATGTTGTCAACGATAGTACTCTTGAGTAAGGTTCTATAAAGAGATCAGAAAGATCAGCTCTATATACACGTTAGAAAAGTTATAATTATAAAGAAAATATTTTCGCGTACTTGATGATGATAATACAAGCATCAAATATTATTTTAATAAATTGAAGGCTGAAAAGCGGTTCTCTCAAAGCATTCCGCAGCATTTCTCACCACCGCTCCTGGAAGCCAGTCCACTCAATTAGGATATTGAAACGTGAAACATCTCTGCCTCATTATCCTTACCATTCCAATTTTGTTCCTTCTCCACACTGCTGTGGCAGAAGGAGGGAAAATCTTCAAACATGAACAAAAAACAATCTCAAACAAGAAAGGATATAATGAACACCACGAACTTTTCTGAAAGCAATCCTTTTCATGTGAATATATCCTGCAACAAGGAGGAAGGAAGAAGCTCACAAAGCTAGCATACACACAGCTAACGAAAAAAAAAAGGATGGAAACAAATCCCACGGTAGGATGCCGGTAGCAAAAGTTTCCACGGCACTTATTGCGCACAGTTGGCGATGGCGATGTTAAGTAATTGCTCGAGATTATCCTTGAGCGGTGAACAGGCTGGATCACCCTTAATCATGTGGTGGTGCCGGTGGGTGATGATGCTTGTTGTTTGTTGCCTGCATAGAATACTAGCCTTCTTCATACATAATCTAGGGATAGGGAGAGGGAAACGGCTTTAGAATGCTGGTGACATATTGTTAGAAAAAATGTAGGACAAAGTTTCTTGAACACGCAGGCTATTATATTGCGAGTGAAAAGTGATACTTTACGTGTAGTTAACAAAATAGAAGCTTAATTGCAAAGAAAATTTCATTTCTTTTCTTCAAAAAACGATGAGATTGAGATCGAAGAAGCGGAACATCATCTTATCGCCTCGAGTGTCATTAAAAACCAACTGTATGAAGAAACGTTTTGCGTCAACTTTTACGCAACTTTGTCTAATGGAGAACACGGTGAAAAGATGTGTGTTTGTGAGTCTGGAATTGGAAACATTCCGCTCATTAGTGGTAGTAGTAATAAACTAAACGATGGTTCGTTACGGGTCAGTTCCCACGGTAATTTGAATGCGGATGCGGAATATTAACGGAAAACAGGATGAAATAGAACGCCCGCTGTAAGAGAAAATGTAGGGCAACTTCAATGTAGCCTTTTGCATACGGTGGCAACAGTTTCATACGCGGTTGCGAATCGACAAGTGTCATTTCTTGAAAGGTATATGATTCCGGTTCAGGCCAACATCAAGGACAGGCAGCTTAAAGATGTGTGTTTGTGAGTCTGGAATTGGAAACATTCCGCTCATTAGTGGTAGTAGTAATAAACTAAACGATGGTTCGTTACGGGTCAGTTCCCACGGTAATTTGAATGCGGATGCGGAATATTAACGGAAAACAGGATGAAATAGAACGCCCGCTGTAAGAGAAAATGTAGGGCAACTTCAATGTAGCCTTTTGCATACGGTGGCAACAGTTTCATACGCGGTTGCGAATCGACAAGTGTCATTTCTTGAAAGGTATATGATTCCGGTTCAGGCCAACATCAAGGACAGGCAGCTTGAATTTTCACTGTACGATAGGCACACGAGTGTGTTGAGACCGAGGTTTTTCATACACGGTACACGGCGATGCCTTAAATGAGATTTAATTATACGGTGCAAGCTGTGTCACGTGTGGTGCTACGTGTGTGAGTGTGTGTGGAAAGATGTAGTTTTTGTTGCTTGAAGCAAGTATGAGTATGTAAGAATTAATCGATTGAAGGTAGTGGTTAGATTTGTTACGTTTAGCTACCAGCGAATGCTGGACTTTGAAGTAATTAGAAGATATTATTTAAAGTGAATTATGCTGCTATTGATTATTAGCAAACTTTTTCGAATTGTAAAGAAAACATTAACGTAAATAACAGCATAGAAAATCAACGTATTTTGATCGTATTTTGAGTCAAGTTTAGAGACAATTGTGCGAAAGTATGCAATCAGCAGTACAAAACGCCTCAAGCTATGCAATGCACATCACACATAGCCTGCGCGCTAATGTTTATTTCTAAAATTCTTTTGCTCTATCCGCAATTTTTAAGTAGAAGTGTAGACAAAACTTACACTTTATTGAAAAAAGTAATAATTTAAAGGGATTAAGGGAGTAGATCTTTGGTACTTTCGTTTGCCCATTACGGAATGGTACGAGTTAGTAAAGCGTTTTGTGATCATTTCTAACGACTGCATTTGTCATTCTCTTTTCTACTCTCTTTCTCTCAAAAACGTCATCACATCCATACCATGCACCAACTACCACCATCCGCATCGCACCAATCACGCACACATACGCTTGCAATTGAACCCACTTCGCCATGGGAATGTGTCAAAATATTAACCCACCCTCAACCGAACTCGGACCGTTTGCGAAACAAGACGTCAACGAGTGCCTGTTGCGAAATGGTCACGGTCCGTGCCAGGATACGTGCGAAAACCGTTGGGGCGGCTACAGTTGCGGGTGCGCCGGTTTGCCCGGGACACGGTTGGCAGCGGATGGGCACGGCTGCGAGGACGATGGGGAATGTGCGCAGGAGAAGAACCGGGGCGGTTGTTCCCATCGATGCCTTTCAACGCTCGGGCGCGTCTTCTGCCTCTGTCCGGATGGGTTGCGACTCGGCGCAGACTGGAAAACGTGTGAAGGTAGGCAGCGTTGTAGCTTTCCCCTGTCTTTTTCTTGGCGTCCGTACGTTTGTAGTGGTTCCCTTGAGTACTGTCGAACGAAACGCATCGGGACATCTAAGGTTGGGCGCTGCACTTTGGCCTGTGCCCGTGGAACGTGTTTGATGTCATTGCACCGTTTCATTGAAGTTGGTCGATGGTTGGTTTGCTCATCCGTTTAAATTTGCATTTGAAAGTTATAAATTATCCAGCAAACCCAGGCCAGAACCCAGAACGCATCGATCGATCTTTTAGTTTTACCGTATCGATGTGTCTACTACGAGAAGCAAGCTGACATCGAGCGATGAGAAGCTCGTTTCCCAACGGATGGACGTAGTTGAGAGGAAAAACTTTTCATCAAATCATCACCCTCTCCGTACGGGATGGATAAGCTTAGCTTCCCTTTCCCAACTAGATGGTGATATGCATCTCTTATTGAAAGGAAACTATTAAAGTATTTAAGGTTTAATTCATTTTGGGGGCGTGCGATTTTCATTATGGTGAGCTGCACAAAGTAAGAGCTTTCGGTAGCATTCGGTTTTGAGGTGAATCAACTGTAACGTCTGCGAATAAGCAAGTTCCGTACTTACTTAATTCGAGCAGTTCATTCTCAGTACATCACCTTTAACAAACTTCAATGGGTTGACGTCACTTATAATGGAGCGACCTTTATAATGGAGTTTTTAAGATGAATTTTAATTGATTTTCGGAATGTGTTTGTACTTCAGGGAAGGTTTTTCTTCGTACGACAACGTCTATTTTTAACGCATTGTACTTGTGATGCGTTCAACTGAAATCCTAATGTACCTTGCTCATAGTGCTGCTGACGCAATAATTTATTTTTATGCATCCATAACGATTGATTTTAAGACCGTCTTCGAGTAATAGCTCATTTTATCATAAAAAAACAGTTTACCTTTTGTAAACTGATCGAATCATATTCGCTTTATGATTATAAAATTAATAGAAAACATTTAAGTAAATTGTTTTATTGATTTACGCCTAAAGCTATGCAATCTTATGTTTCCTTCGTAGCCTCTTTCCAAAAAGACTTTCCAAAATCATAAAAATAGATAGAAATGTGTATAAAAAGCGAAGAAATTATAGCAAATTGATTGATTTCGTGTTGTTTTTAAGTTAATTTTTGTCAAAGCGATTTTCTTTGGAAACCATTCCAACGAACCGATCGTTTATTGGGTATGTGTCCATAGATTGATTTATCGACGTTTCAATTTTTCATCACTTTCCAAACAACAACCGCCGAATGTGGTTTGGTCCATTGAAAACTTACTCTCTCTCTCTCTCTCTCTCGATGTCCTTTGTGGGAATGTTTTTCGAAAGGCTACTAATAGCGATTAAGCTGCGAAAGTGATTTTTGGCTCAGGAAGCGATATTTTTAGCATGGGAAAAGCACACACACACACACCGCAAACCTCCAACGAAGCACGCCGAAAAAATGCCGGCAAAAACAACAAGAGTCTCAAAACGATTTCCAACTACTCGCCTTTTTTTGTTTCGCCCGTGTGGCCTCGGGAAGGTTCTTCGCCGGAGCGGTCGGTCATTAAGCGAAAACACCATCGAATGACTGAATGATCGAGATGCATCAACATTGTTTCGTTGTTGGCTGTGTTTTATGAGGGCTCGATTGTTAGGGGAGTGGGTGGTTTGGAGGTTCAATTTGGTGGACGTCTGACGTCGAAGCAGCTTCATCAACCGTTTTGCGCTCGCTCACGTTCACGAACGGATCGCCGGGAATAGATGTGGCGTTCTACCGGCACATCGAACCCGGCCTTTTTGTGTGCCATTTTGTGGTTCCGGCTGGTAGGCCGGGGAATCGGAAAAGTTTCAGTGCCTTCGCAGTGGACGCACGGCAGGGGTGGATTATGAAAATATTTTCTCAAAACAGTCCCGAAACAACCGCCCGCCATCAAGTTCTCGCCGGAGTTGGGAAGTTGGGTGGTGCCGTTTTTGGATTTCGGCTTTTCGGGAACTTTTCATTTTTCTGCTTTCTTCGGTCGCTGCACTGTATTAGAACTGTGCTGAGGTTGTGTGTGTGTGTGTGTGGGTACCCTTTTGCCACCGAGCCATCATCGTACGTCGGTGCGTTCGCCGGGCTCATCCGCATTATCGTCGGCATCTGTCAGGAACGACGGTTTCGGCTTGGGTTTGTGTTCTTCTGCTGTGCTGTGTCTACCGGTGTACCGCCATATTTGTGGAGTTTGTGGTACCGTCTGCTGTCTTCGCTTTTAGTTCATTGTGCCAACAAAAAAAAAAACGAAAATAAAGCTACTGCTTGACGCACTGTACCGGAACGGAGAAGGCCAAACGAATTGGCCACGGAGAGGGGCAGAATTTTATGAACTTTCCTTCAGTGTTCTTTTCTTTGCCGGCGGAAAAAACGGGCGAAAAAAAAAAGGAAAAAGATACAGCTCGTTGCGTTTGGAAGATGCACTCCGATACACGAAGCCACTCTATTATTATTTATACTTATAATTTTCCGCCTGAAATACACTTGGTCGGAAATAGATGAAGCAAGGGAAGAGAGCGGTGTTGAGGGGAGCGATTGCACGGTACGCAAAACCTGGAAAAACGACAACTTTTCTACATGTTGGAAAAATCCGGTTGGTAAAAAGCTCCGCTGTCGCCAGCGAGAGAGAGTATATCGCAAGAGCAGCTGGGGGGAAACCTTGCCCGAAAGGAAATAAACTCAATTCCGACACCAGACCGTACCAAGCTTGACACGTGCTGGAAAACATGGGAAAACATGCATTTCCCGTACACACTTATGCCCGGCGACCGAACAATACACTTTGCCCGGATCGGTGAGAAAGTGAGGGACGGGCACGTCATGAGACCATGGGGTTGGTGATCTTTTGTGAGCTTTCATCGTCTGATTGATGCATACAATAGGAACAGAACGGAGCACGGTTGTTCGTTAGGGTAAAAGTAATTTAATACACCACGGTAGAAAGTTATCTTAGGTTTGTTGCTGTGGGTAGATGGAGCGGGTCTGTTGTACCTCTGGAAAGCCTTCAATTGAAAAGGCATGTATTAGGAATTTTCGGAAATAGTAGTAATGCAAAGTGAAAATCTATGTAGCTTTTTTTGCATTAGTTTTGAGGCCTGGAGATTTATTATTTAATTGTATTTTTTATCTTTTACATATTTCGCAAGTTTGACTTTAAGTTTTACAGTAAAAAACTGTTAAAATATAAGCCCTTAAAGAATAATTTCTTAAACCAAATGGTTGAGGCAATTTAATCCTGGTCACGGCACCAAACCAATTTGTCTCTGTGTTGAATCTATGTGTCTTGAGCTACAGCGTTTAAACATTTTAGACCGCAAATGGATTCTTCACTAGATCAATTTATTGTGGCGAAGAATAACTATCTGGCTTCGTCATAACAAGAAGTCCAATAAATGATTATAAGTTAGATATATCATCTAGTAAGTCGCCATGCTCCAAACACTTTTAAAAATAGATTAAGAAGGAAAATACAAATCAATCCTGGTCACGGCACCAAAAGCTTTTCCTACTGGGAGTTCCATGGTAGAGTGCTTAAGCCTTTGAACGAATGCTCTGAAGGGCCATGGATCGAGTCTTAACTGATTTTGGACGTAAAAAAGATAACATACACAATTCTGAACCAGCAAGTCGTAAACATGGCCTAATGGGTTGATAAATCGTAACAATGTTTCTAGGATCTAGATTCAATTAAGTATCATACCTTCCAAACTCACATTACACCTAAGCCTTCAAACCCTCTTGGGGGAATGAACTTTCTTGACGCTTATAAAATCTTGCTTGTGTATAAATTAAACGCCAATCGATCATCGCAACGCTCATCGAGCTTCATAACAACACATTATGCTTGCAAACATATTCCCATTTTGCTTTTCACCGCTGGCTTGCTTGACATGCTTACCCAAATATATAAAACCGTGTCGTACCAATTTGAAACAATTCAAATGCAACTTTCCGTTTTCCATAAAAACCACGCCACCGTTGGCCGACAGATATTGATGAGTGTCAGAATGGAGACATTGCCGAACGATGTGCCAATGGGTGTGAAAATACGTTCGGTTCTTATCGCTGCCGGGAGGGAACATTATCGCCCCCTGAGCAAGGAAATAATGAGGACGATGAAGAGGAGGAGGAAGAGCAGGATGGAGAAAGCGGCTCAGAACATGAAACCGACGACGAGGATGAGGAGGAGCACGATGAACGAGATCGAACGGAAGCGCATAATCGATTGAGCGAAAATGAATTGCCTCAAGAATCTCATCAATCAGTGGAAAACGCCGGAAGCGGTTCGGTGGATAACGATGGTACAAGTGACGAGCATGGGTACGAAACGAATCCGCCACCGGACGTTCCTTCGCATCCTCATAGGCATCATCACGGAGAGACAGAACTAGATCACGATGCTGATCGGAAGCAAGATCCGGAAGAGCATGAGGAAGATGGCGAAGAAGTGGAGGAAGACGATGAGGAAGATGTCCCCGAGCGGTCGCACGTTTCAGAACCTTCCCGGCCGGTTGTAACTTCAGGTGATGGTCGCGATGAGATTAGCACATCCAAAGTGGAACCGGATTATGATGACGACGACGGCGACGATGATGATGATGATGGGCCCGGTTCAGAAGAAAGCAGTGAGCGAAGTAATACCCAAGTGCCCTTGGCGAGTGGTTGCGGTGCAGGACTTCGATTGAGTCCGCGGACAGACACTTGTGAAGGTGAGTGAGTGAAGGATGATGACGCGTACCATCACGCCGGAAGTTTTGGGGGTAAGCTTTAAACAACATTTCCGCATCAGTGGTTGGCATCGGATGCGTCTCCATTGGATCTGCGCAACCCACAAAAAAAAGGTAAAACCACGCGAACCATGTTTCGAGGCCGTTATTTCTTTACAGCGAGTGAACAAATTTACGACAAAAGTTCATTCGCAACACACCACATAAACCCCCGACACACACACACGCACACCACCGCAGCTGTTGGGAAAACCTTACTATAGAAATGGAGACGCCTGGTGGCCCGTAGCTTTTATGTGACAACAAACAGCTTTAGTCGTTTCCGTTAGGGCGCGCGGATAAAAGAGTTGACTTTCGTGGTGTGGTTGAGGCAATTTAATCCTGGTCACGGCACCAAACCAATTTGTCTCTGTGTTGAATCTATGTGTCTTGAGCTACGGCGTTTAAACATTTTAGACCACAAATGGATTTTTCACTAGATCAATTGGCGAAGAATAACTGTCTGGCTTCGTTATAACAAGAAGTTCAATAAATGATTATAAGTCAGAAATATCATCTAGTAAGTCGCCATGCTCCAAACACTTTTAAAAATAGATTAAGAAGGAAAATACAAATCAGTCCTGGTCACGGCACCAAAAGCTTTTCCTACTGGGTGTTCTATGGTAGAGTGCTTAAGCCTTTGAACGAATGCTCTGAAGGGCCATGGATCGAGTCTTAACTGATTTTGGACGTAAAAAAGATAACATACACAATTCTGAACCAGCAAGTCGTAAACATGGCCTAATGGGTTGATAAATCGTAACAATGTTTCTAGGATCTAGATTCAATTAAGTATCATACCTTCCAAACTCACATTACACCTAAGCCTTCAAACCCTCTTGGGGGAATGAACTTTCTTGACGCTTATAAAATCTTGCTTGTGTATAAATTAAACGCCAATCGATCATCGCAACGCTCATCGAGCTTCATAACAACACATTATGCTTGCAAACATATTCCCATTTTGCTTTTCACCGCTGGCTTGCTTGACATGCTTACCCAAATATATAAAACCGTGTCGTACCAATTTGAAACAATTCAAATGCAACTTTCCGTTTTCCATAAAAACCACGCCACCGTTGGCCGACAGATATTGATGAGTGTCAGAATGGAGACATTGCCGAACGATGTGCCAATGGGTGTGAAAATACGTTCGGTTCTTATCGCTGCCGGGAGGGAACATTATCGCCCCCTGAGCAAGGAAATAATGAGGACGATGAAGAGGAGGAGGAAGAGCAGGATGGAGAAAGCGGCTCAGAACATGAAACCGACGACGAGGATGAGGAGGAGCACGATGAACGAGATCGAACGGAAGCGCATAATCGATTGAGCGAAAATGAATTGCCTCAAGAATCTCATCAATCAGTGGAAAACGCCGGAAGCGGTTCGGTGGATAACGATGGTACAAGTGACGAGCATGGGTACGAAACGAATCCGCCACCGGACGTTCCTTCGCATCCTCATAGGCATCATCACGGAGAGACAGAACTAGATCACGATGCTGATCGGAAGCAAGATCCGGAAGAGCATGAGGAAGATGGCGAAGAAGTGGAGGAAGACGATGAGGAAGATGTCCCCGAGCGGTCGCACGTTTCAGAACCTTCCCGGCCGGTTGTAACTTCAGGTGATGGTCGCGATGAGATTAGCACATCCAAAGTGGAACCGGATTATGATGACGACGACGGCGGCGATGATGATGATGATGGGCCCGGTTCAGAAGAAAGCAGCGAGCGAAGTAATGCCCAAGTGCCCTTGGCGAGTGGTTGCGGTGCAGGACTTCGATTGAGTCCGCGGACAGACACTTGTGAAGGTGAGTGAGTGAAGGATGATGACGCGTACCATCACGCCGGAAGTTTTGGGGGTAAGCTTTAAACAACATTTCCGCATCAGTGGTTGGCATCGGATGCGTCTCCATTGGATCTGCGCAACCCACAAAAAAAAGGTAAAACCACGCGAACCATGTTTCGAGGCCGTTATTTCTTTACAGCGAGTGAACAAATTTACGACAAAAGTTCATTCGCAACACACCACATAAACCTCCGACACACACACACACACCACCGCAGCTGTTGGGAAAAACTTACTATAGAAATGGAGACGCCTGGTGGCCCGTAGCTTTTATGCGACAACAAACAGCTTTAGTCGTTTCCGTTGGTGCGCGCGGATAAAAGAGTTGACTTTCGTGGTGTGTTAGTAACGGGTAGGATGGGAAAACGATTGAACGGTACCTGGGCGGAAATACGGTTACTCACACACACACTGACGCTCGCGCAAGCGGAAGGAAGAAGGTTGTTAAAATGTTAATGATCCGCGTACATCGTAAGCCGATTGGAAGTCGACCGCGAATAGGGCCATAATTTAAATGCAGCCCAGCCCTTCTTTCCGACGTCACATAAAACTTGGGTGGCGATACTTTTGGTTTTTGTTGGGTTGGGAAAATGGTTACAAAATGGGGTAGGTGATAGCATAAAACGACAAAATGCACGCTTAGCGAGAGGTGTAAAAGTGTAAGTGCTTTTGATTAAATTAAAAAATGTGAAATTAGAAAAAAAATTGGTTTGGGAAAAGTAATCCATTACTTTTCCCTTGTTGATTGATGTCTGATGATTGAAGTATTCAATAGAACAACGTAGGATTCAGGAGCTAGCGATAGGGCATTACAAGTTTACTACTAGTTGAAGAAAAACTGGGTTCAATATGAAGCTCGATGGTTGAGTGCCTCGAAAAATTACCTCCAAAAACCGTAAATTTAGTTCTACTGGCTGATCAAGCTTCTGAAAGGTCCTAAGAAGTATGGAAATTTGAGGCCGCCAATCGAACTAACGATAGAGATAAAGCGAATACAACTTATCCAAAATAAATAGTTGTATACAATGGATCTTAGGGCTCTAAACTCTCATGACTCGCAGATCGCTTATAGGAAGTATTATAGGCTATAGGAACCTCTGTTTATTCCATCCGGATAGTTCTCTCATAGCGAGGAATACCTATCCAACTACGCAATATCAATAAGTCTAGCAAACTATTAGATGGTTGTGATGACTTAGCAGATCATTAAGTCTAAAAAACGACGTATAAGTCTTGAAAATTGATATATTTTTTTATACCGATGCTTACAAGGATTATTGCAAGAAGATGATCAGGAATAAGACGCGTAGAAACAGTAGCAAATGAGGACCAACTCAGGCTCAATTCTTGTGATAAATCCTTAATGTCATATCTCTTCAACCAATAACTGGATTGTTAGAGCGAAAGAAGTGTTGTGTTCAGAACGTCAGAATAGAGTCAGGTCACACAAGCCTGTAATGAGCTAACCGACTTTATTGGAGCTTGCTTTAGAAATTTGCCACGAATTTTGAACTTGACTTGATGAACTCTCTTCGTGTAAAGTTTCCTGATTGTTCAGAATTTCTAAATGTATCTTGGACAACATATTCAAAAAAGTAGTATTTTATTCGTAAAAGCTTTTGTCGTGATCAGTCCACAAGAAGTTGCAGAATAAAACACTCGATGTAAGGAAGAGTTAATGCGTTAGCCGTTCTATTTCCACATACTTCCAATTAATAATTCATATTTAAAAAAAATGTCAACACTCTATTTCCCACCGTCGTTTTCCCGAACACCGTCGAGTCTGGAATCTGTTACCAACATTTTTCTTAATTAAAAATAGCACCACTCAAACAAACGTCACATTTTGTGCCGCGCCGTAGCATGAACGGTGTGCTTCACGCGACCACCTTCATCACCGACAAAAGTTGCGCCGACATGTTAGTTAGCGTTTCGATTAGCTCGCTACTGGCAAGCGTTGCCGCAACAACACTAAACCCAATAAAACCACACACACACACACACACACGCTCTCTAGCTCTCTATTTATGCAAATAGTTCCGGCCACAGCCAACCGGCAGCTCATCGTTCGAATGGGATGAGCTGGGCACACAGTTTGCCGGAGCAGTGCGCACCCGACTCGTTTGGCATTTCGAGCCTGCCTGCCTGCCTGATGAGCATAAAACGGTTGTCGTTGGCTGTCGGGCTTACCGGGTCCCGGTCTGCCTTTTGCAAACCATCCCGTTTATCGGAGGCACATGTGCGCGTGGATTCATGCGAACTACAGCCCGTTAATTGAATATTGTAGAAAGTCGGTTAGTTAAGGTGCAACGGTGGAAGCGACGGAGTGGGGCGAGAGTGCTTTATGGTGGAAGATGAACCTCACCCTGCGAAAGGCGCGTGCCATCCAAAGCGAAAAAGCTGTCGGAATAGCTGTGATGTGGCTGGGAGGATGGGAAAAATATTGTACCACGCGTAAACGAATCTACGCCATGTGGCAGACTGGCCGGTCTACCGCCAGGCTCTACCGCTGGGTTTTTGGGGGACACTTTGCGCTACAGTTGTAGATTGTATATACGGGGTGGTTTTCCCAGTGCCAGACAGCAGGTTTTCGGTACAAGCGTTCATCGTGTGTCACCGCAAACATGCACACACACACATGGGTGTCCTCCGCAAGCGCCAGAGCGGATTTTGATCGTTATTACAATGTTTAAGCTCCAGATTCACCCTCACGCGGCATTATGACCAGCGGCACAGCAGTCCGTATGGGGGCGCCAATACTTTTGCGCCGTTCCGTTGTTAATCATGGCCCGTAATTTGTTCGTTGATTACGCCTTGTACCGGCGTTGTCCTACACTGTGCGACACGTATGCTTGTGTGCCGGAACACGAGTAAGCCGGTTTTTTCGGCGTGGCAGCAGATTTGGTGTTGTGGTACGCTACTGCTAGATTGTTTTGGCGTAACATATGGCCAGGTATTATGCAGTCTATAGTCGGCGTTGTTTGATGAGAAAGCAAAGAACGGCAGACTGTGTCTGTGGCGGGATAATCATTTTGCCATTAATGGTAGCGAATGGATTGGATGCTTACAGCGGACAATTAGAAGCGCGCGGCGTACAATATGCATGGAAGCATTGTTTCATACAAGAACTATCGAGAGATCGAGAATGTCGTCTAGTCGAAACTCATTATTTGCATCCATTATGTTGAATATTACCCTTGATGCGAGCACCAAATCGGTCGGTAAGCCTGCTTGGTTCTGTTCTAGTCGATAAACATGAAAATTGCATACTTTTAGGCGTATTTGATTCGAGCAATATTCAGACAAATTCATCGCAATCTGGCAGCTTTTGAAGAGGCTTATCGGATTCAATGTTTGAATAAACAAATCGATCACAGATTTGCTCCTGAAAACCCACAATCTTAAACTAGAAATGTGTAAGAAAACTAAATTTACTTTATATTTTTAAGAAGTGAAAAAGTTTGAGCAAACTAGTTCATTTCTTAGAATGTTTTCTTCAAATATCGTTTCACCAGTGTCGTTTTGCAGCTAAAAATCTTATTCGATCTAATATTCATCGTCCACCAAAGTGATGATCAGCCGTTCAACTCACCCAACTTTCCTTTCTTCCAGACATAAACGAATGCGAAGAACAGGATCACGGATGCGATTACTGCGAAAATGCGTACGGCGGATACCAATGCACCTGTCCGGCCGGTTTCGAACTCGCCGACGATGACAAACACTGTGTGGATGTGGACGAATGCACAGCCGGGGAAGATGAGACGGACGAGAGTGGTTCGATTTGTTCGCACGAGTGTCACAACACGATCGGATCGTTCGAGTGTCGATGTCCGGATGCGTTCCATCTAAACAACGATCGACGTACGTGCGTACGAGACTTCTGTCAGGATCTGTACGAGAACCCGAACAAAACGCGCTGTTCGCATGAGTGTGTGGATGAGGTGGAAGGCTTCCGATGTCACTGTCCGGAGGGTTACCTGTTGGACGAGGTAGACCAGAAGACGTGTCACAGTGCGTACAGTTGTGAGGAGAATCAAAGGAAACGGTGTGAGCCGGGCCGATGTAGGAAGGTGGGAAGCGGTGACTATCGGTGTGAGTGTCCGGATGGGTATGTGCAGAACGATCACAGCTGTCACGATCGGGATGAGTGTCTGCTGGGACGGCATGATTGCAGCCACGAGTGTCACAATACGGTCGGTTCGTACCGGTGTAGTTGTCCGGTGGGTCTTACACTGTCGGCCGATGGGAAGACTTGTGATGATGTGGATGAATGTGCGCGTGAGACGAACGAGCTGGATGGGTTGTGCGGTGATATAGAGTGTCGGAATACGTACGGTAGCTACAAGTGTGTTTGTCCGGAGGGGAGAGAGTTTGATGAGTACGGCATCTGTCGACAGATGGATCTGTGCCGGAAGGATAATGGCGGCTGTTCGCACATCTGTACATTCTATAACCGGGAGACGTACTGTGACTGTCCGGATGATATGGAGCTGGCCGAGGATGGAAAGACGTGCGAAACGGGCAACGTTTGTGGGCTGAACAATGGCGGATGTTCGCATACGTGTGATCCGGACAGTGAGACGATGTGTCTGTGTCCGGCAGGGATGGTTTTGGGAGCGAACGGACGCACCTGTGAGGATGTGAACGAGTGCCACAAGGATAATGGAGGATGTGGGCAGAGTTGTTTGAATTTTGAAGGTGGTTATCGGTGTAGTTGCTACGAAGGATTCGAGCTGGAAGCGGACAAACGAACGTGTGTCGATCAGGATGAGTGTGCAAATGCGCGAGGTGGTGGTTGTGATCACAACTGTCACAACACGGCCGGATCGTACTATTGTACGTGTCATGCGGGATACAAGCTGGCGGAGAACGCACGTACCTGTATGGATGTGAATGAGTGCGAGGATCACAATGGAAACTGTTCGCATGTGTGCATCAATTTGCTCGGTGGACATCAGTGCTCTTGCCCGAAAGGGCTGTTCCTGCAGGAGGACGACCGTACCTGTGACTTTGTGGACGAGTGTGAGCTCAACAATGGTGGATGCTCGCACGGATGTCACTACGAGTATGGGGTGGTGAGTTGTTCGTGTCCGAGAGGCTTTCAGCTAGATGGCGAGCATCATAAGACTTGCGTCGATGTGGATGAGTGTGTGAAAGGCAATGGAGGTTGCTCGCACGAGTGCACGAATAGTCCAGGATCGTACGAATGTCACTGTCCGGAGGGGTACGAACTTCGGCACAACCGTCACACGTGTCAGGATGTGGATGAATGCGTAGGTACGAATGGGAACTGCACTAACATTTGCATCAACTTGCCCGGTGGATATCGTTGTGGGTGTGAAATCGGATACGAACTGGCGGACGATCAGCGGACGTGTATCGATGTGGACGAGTGTAATGATGGAAGTCATGATTGTTCGCATCGCTGTGTAAACGTCCCAGGTGCATACGAGTGTGAGTGTCCCGAGGGTTTCAAGCTGGGTCGAAATCGGCTCAGCTGTGAGGATGTGGACGAATGTAAAACACTTCCAGATCGTGGTGGATGTGAACATCATTGCATCAACACGATCGGATCGTATCACTGTGGGTGTGAGGATGGACATCGGCTAGCCGCGGACAATCGTACCTGTTCCGATGTGGACGAGTGTAGTGACGAGTTTAGGAAGTGTACACATGATTGCTTAAACACGAAGGGAGGGTTTGAGTGTTCGTGTCCGTCCGGGTTGCGGCTCGATATCGATAAGGTGAGCTGTGTGGACATTGACGAGTGTCGGATAAACAACTTCAACGGAGGTTGCTCTCACATCTGTGAGAATACGGAAGGAAGCTTCCAGTGTCGATGTCCCGAGGGAATGGTGCTCGGAGAGGATCAAGCTACGTGCAGTGATATTGATGAGTGCGCCGTTCTTAATGGAGGCTGCAGTCTTAGAGTGTCGGATAAACAACTTCAACGGAGGTTGCTCTCACATCTGTGAGAATACGGAAGGAAGCTTCCAGTGTCGATGTCCCGAGGGAATGGTGCTTGGAGAGGATCAAGCTACGTGCAGTGATATTGATGAGTGCGCCGTACTTAATGGAGGCTGTAGTCAGCTGTGTATTAATCGGGATGGAGGCTTCCGATGTGGTTGTCACCCGGGGTACAGTCTAATGGCGGATGGAAAGGCTTGTGAAGTGTCGAATCCGTGTGCGCTCAGGAATGGTGGATGTCAGCATTATTGTAGCTTGAAGGCAGGACTACCGGTGTGCTCGTGTAGAGAAGGGTACGTGTTGAACAAGACCAACCAAGCGTCTTGTGTTGATCACAACGAGTGTTTACAGTCGAAGGATCACAACTGTCAGCAGCGATGTGTGAATTTGGAAGGATCGTACAGATGCGATTGTTACGCAGGATACGAAAAGAATGATCTGGGTCAGTGCATTGACATTAACGAGTGTGCTGTGGATAATGGTGGATGTGGTGCGAAGGCCCAGTGCATCAATACGGCTGGTGGGAGTCGGTGTACGTGTCCGGTAGGGTACAAGCTAACGCAAGATCGTAAGAGCTGTGCTGAGCTGAAGGACAATTGCAAACCGTTTGAAGCACCTCGGAATGCGGAGGTCCGGTGTACACGATCCAGACACAAGACGCAACTGTTCTATCGGTCTAAGTGTTTTGTTACGTGCAAGAAGGGCTTTAAACTGCACGGACCTGCGGTGCGACACTGCAATGGAACTGGCGAGTGGGACGAGGGTGAATCGATCTGTGTTCGTAAGTAACATCTAGGCTTAGGTGAATACAAAATTTCCTTCTTAAACTATTCTCAATGTTTGTTTTAGCTCTTGCATGTCCAAAACTGAATCGTCCAGAGAATGGAGTAATTCTACCGGTGGCATGTACGGCGGGCAAGATCTTCGCCAACGAACGCTGTGTTCTTCACTGTAAGCCAGGCTTTAAACCCGCAGCGAAGCGAACCGCAGTTTGTAGTCTTGCACAAACTTGGGTGCCAGGGGACAACCTTCGCTGTGTTCCACTGGACACTCCAATAGTCACGCCGAAACCTACAGCAACAACTACAACGACTACTACAGCTCCAGTCGCAATCAAACCCTACATCCAGTGTCCTCCAGATATCCATGAGGTCCTACCAATGGGTCAGTACACGATGAAGGTACGGATGGAACGACCGACGACGAATGTCGATTGGCACAAATACGTCGATTCCCATCCACCGTGGGGCAAACAGCTTGAGGTGGAACTCCCAGCCGGTGAAACGATCGTCACGTTCCGTGCGCGAAGTCCAACGAGCAACGTGAACGATGTGTGCCGCGTTGTGATAAAGATAAGAGGTGAGTTCTTGAGAAGAGGTCCCTTCAAGAAGACCTTAACTTGAATTCGCTTTGAAAATTGCAGAAAGAAAACCTCCCACCGTGGTGCACTGTCCGGAATCGTTCGAGGTGCAGTTGGAGCGGAACGAACCATCCCGATCTGTGTTCTGGACGGAGCCCAAGTTCGAGTCTGGGACGGAGATTAAGCAACTCTACAAATCCAACACTCCCGGACAACCGTTGCCGGCCGGAGTACATTACATCAACTACATCGCAACCGATTCCGACGGGCTGAGTGCCAACTGTAACTTCCGTGTTGTGGTTAAAGGTAAGCTCGGGTGGACAAAAAAAATGGTCCCTCCTTAACTTCGCCCTAACTTCCTAACCGCTCTACTCGCAGGTCCTCCGGCGGAGGTGATGGAAACGAGACGTCCACCCCAGACCGGTGGCCCAAGACCGGCGGAAATGAATCGGCTCGAGAACCACGAATCATATCTCATCTGTCCGGGCAAACCGCCGGTTCGGCTCGATGGCAACAACTATCCCGTAAGTAGTAGACTGCACATTGTTTTACACACGGTTTGGCACCGGTTGTCGCCGTCCAGTGCTTCGGTCGATAAGACGAAACCGTATGCACTTGCCACACCTGCTACACACACACGTTTGCTACCATCATCCCCTCACCATAATCGCCAAGAACAATCGCAACATAAGCCACCGCATCAGAAACCGATCGGGCTCGCTCCGGTGGGCCCGTATCGGTATCATAATCATCATCGCTATCGCCCCGACCATCAGCACCATTACCACAATCGCAACCACAACAGCCAAGGGGCATCCGGGCAAACCGCGCTCATAACGCCACTAATGGGTCAAGGTAATCATTCATCTGCCGCGGGACTAACCGTGACCCCCACTGCCACAACCACCAACACCACCAATCATTCCATCCTGGCCGGGGTGGCTTCACGGGGCGATTATCATTCAACCATTGTGCCGGCGGTGGCCTCTTCGGCGAGTCGATTACACTGGCAACGGCCCGCAACAAACTCTAATACCACCGCAGCCACTTACAAGCGCACAAACACCACGACGGTTGGCGCTTCTACCGAACGCACGCTTCGCATGGACCATCATCGTCAGCTTCAGCCTAACAAACAGACTACCGGAGGGCAACGGCAGCACCAAGTACATCGATCGCGCATAATACACATCATCGAACATCGATCATCGTCGACGGATTGTGGGGACGAAGAGGAGGAGGAGGGAGAGGGAGAAGGGGAGGAGGAGGTGGAGGAAGCGGAGAGTGTTGAATATTTTATCGACATCTTCCACTGGGTCAGGGAACAACGGCACCAGCCGCTCCAGTACCAGTACCAGCGTTCACTTAGTTTAGGACGACAGCGGAACCTTCGCAGTACCACCGGGCAGCAGCAACCATCATCGTATCATCATCGTCGTCGTCGTCGTGCCCGGCGGCAAAGCAATTATTAAATTATTCCATACGGTTACGGCCATTATTGTTCGGGGTTGCGCCACTATCTTGGAAGCTCATTCAATACCCGAAAACCAAATCAGCCTCTACTGTTCGAGGTAGCACGGGGGCCACTGGTACTGGTACGGGACTTGGGGTGTGGGACCATTCCTGTGAGAATAATGGGAAGGACGAAACAAGAGGCTTTAGCACACTGATTCACTGTGTGTGTGTGTGTGTGGGTGTGTGTATTGTCACAAATATTGCGAAACATTTTGTGGCTTTGACAGCCGATGCGGTGGCGCACTTTTTTTTTTTGGGAAGTTATTTTTGGTTATTTATTGTATGTACTGTGTGCGAGTTGTGAATGAATGATGTCCCTTGGTGAGCAAAGGTCACAACCGGGCAAAGGTATCTATTTTTGGGAGGGTTAAAATGAGGCGTAGATTCGTTATTGAGACGTCATAAGATAGCTTTGGTATATGTGTTGCAGTACTTTACACGGTGCGTTCTGCGAATTGCATACACAAAGGCGCTTATCTTCATCGTAAAGGATATACTTTAATTGATTTTGAGCAGACGTTTTGTTCCACGAAGTAAATGAAAGTTGCAGTTATTAATTAAGCTATTCTAAATACAAATAATAATATTTATTCTTTTCAGTAGAAAAGTGTCCAAGCGTTAAAATAATTGATTTAAGTTCAAGCCTTTAATTAGCGTTGCTTTCGTTTGAAGCCAGGCAGATAATTAAATTTATTTAACAAATCACGTGTAAATATACCCTTTCGTATGCATCGAAACTACCCACTTCGATTGGTGTGATAGAATTTTCACTTCTAAACGAGAACATGATTTTCCCAATTTTCCTACCACTCTCTCATCTGTTTTTTCCCTTTTACGTTTAGTACGATTCGTTCCAATAATCAAATAGTTCATATTAGACTAAATAAGCGTCCGCACACCAGGTCGTTTGTGCCTTGCATGGCTAATTTCAAACCGGGAATCCTCGTTTTAGCCTTCGACACAACGTTTGCCAGCCAAAAGCAATCGCTAATGAATAGCTCAATATGCAAAGTTCTGTAATTTTCAGTAGCAATGAAATTGGCGAACATCAGATTTCCATTAGATGCGCTCAGCTCAATGGCATCTACATATGTGCGTACCGTAGCGCTATCAGTGTTGTGCCGTTGTACATCCGGG
Organism: Anopheles maculatus; assembly: GCA_002091835.1. NCBI lineage: Eukaryota > Metazoa > Arthropoda > Insecta > Diptera > Culicidae > Anopheles > Anopheles maculatus. Next base: position 209,343 of record KZ062054.1, on the reverse strand, counting down.
AAATTGATTGTGCGTGTCGTGTGCATGTGTTAGAGATGCGTTAGAGAGTTGATTTTAGGTCCGCGTTGCGGTGTGTGGAACATTAATCGTTCGCTGAGTGAAACATGAGGCAAAATGAGGTTAAAAACGATTCACACTCCAACTGTCTGAGTTTTAGGTGCAAACAAATCGCTGTACAGAAAGCAAAAGTGAGTTGTTGCTTGAAAAAATAGCAAAACCACTCGAACTGTGTCTTGCGGTTTGCATAACATTCAGCCAGTTGAAACAAATGCCCCCGAAAGTATGTAATACTGTGCCCAAAACAACTTTTAAACAGCTTGTTGGTCTGTTTAGAAAAAAAATCCTCGCACCATTTGGAAATGCTTTCTTTGAAATTCTATTGTTTCGCTACTTTTATATGTTCCCCGCTGCTGCAAACCGAAGATGCAGATGAATTGAAGGAATGCCTTTTCCCGAGGCACTACTATAAAGGCACATTGTACAGTGAACGATTCCCGTGAGTGAGACAGTGTGCACAATTGCTAGGAAAACGGAACAAAACCCGTTTCGCTTGCAGTGAGCGAATGAAATTCTTCTCGCATACATCCGGTTCGTGTGTACGGGGAAGCCTTTCAGATGTTTATGTTGTGTTTTTGAGTTCCAATCGCCACACCAAACCTTCCGCTGCCAGGGGAATGGTAAAGTAAAGCGATATTCATGTTCATTGCACTATCATCGACCGAGCTCTGGACACTCTTGGGTATTGGGTATGGGAACTCAGGCCATGCTCGTACCGTGAAAGTGTTGAGGTTCGCTCGCTTTGGAGTGTTAGTTATGTTCCTTTTTAGCCATTTTTTCCCCCGTTTCGCCATGATTGAACGGTTGTCATGTTATGGTTGGCTCTATTTCTCTTTCCACTGGCTGCCTGCGCTTTGTATGGTACTTCCGGTTGCACACTGCGTAAACTCATATTTGCACATTGGACATCAAACGAACTGGTACGTGGTTGGTTGCGTGGTGAGTTTTTCTTGCGTTTTTGCATCATCTACTCACTGCCAACACACATTGTCAGCGCGCGAATCATTTTCGATTTCGAGCTATCTATAGTCGGCTATAGAGCTTCGGTGAAGATGAAGTTTTCTTCTTTCGGAAAGTTCTCAACGTAACGTACATGATTCCTGGGGTTGTCTTTCTGCATTGAATGGTCTTTCATACACTCTCGTATCCTGGGGTGTTCGATTGTATTGAGAGGCTTTCTCGTACTCGTCACCATGGCAACAGAAGAAATCCTTTCATTTGTGCCATACGAAAGGAGAGTTTCCTTCTGAGCTTGATGTTCGTCAAACTACATTTTTTGCATATTTCTTGGCACAAAGGATTCAAATACATAATCTAATGTGACATAATGCACTGTAAGAAGTTACACGAATGAAGTTCGTTAAGAAACATTCAAACTATTACGTCTCCTTTTTCCAGCAAATACTGACGTTGCAATGCGTTTGTAATGTATGTAAAGGCCTCCAATTGCTTATTGAAGTAAGCCTTTAAAGACGCCATCTCTAGTGTCAAACTAAGCTTCAATATTTTATACGGAAAACCGATTTGGTGGGTTCTTAAGCCAAACATTCTTCCATTCTTCCAAGCGAATGCATCCAACGCATATTTTTGGGCACAGTGCGTGGTAGTGCACGCAATAGAGCCTCACCACTCAGAACAGGATTATCGAGAGCTCTCACAGAGTCAAATGAATACAATAACTCACCGGAAGGATTTGCAGCGATCAGGCGATCAAACCCTGCAAATAAAACTGTCTACTATTCCACCGAAATTCGGGAACCTCCGCATCAGCAAACTCGTATCGTGTGTGTTGGTATGTTCAATGCTATAAATAAAGCTCTCTTCTAAAGCTCCGTTTGACAGACATTCGCTTAGAGGGTTTAAACGGGTAGTTTGAAGTTGCTACAACGTTCTATCGATCCTTTCTCCAAACCAAATCCCGCCTATCGGTGATATTAGTTATCTTCGAACGTTAGAACGTTAGAAAAAAGAACATCCAGCTCTTTCCCAACAGAAGCAGGTTGGTTGATACCTGGTTAGATGTTTGGTTGTTGGTTTTATCCTTTCCCGAAGCTTTGAGGCTAACCCGGTGCCTCCTTTCCATCAATCAGAGCTAGCAGACAAACTCTTCCCGGAAGGATATTTCGATGGGCGCACTGAATTCACTTAGCGCAAAGCATCCGGGCCTTCTTTCATCCGCCAGTGTACGCGCGTTTCGAGGATGATAAAAAATACATAAGCATGAGATAGTAGTTTTCCCACAACTCCCGGACCTCGGGAACCACGGCAAACACACCATATTCCGGCAGTGGATATGCAGGAAGTTTGCAGCTAATTCGCCTTATCCAACCGAAAACCTCTTCAACGATCAGTCCCGCCAAAGAAGTGGCATTTAAATGGTTTTAGTACACTCGGGAAGTGGAGTTTGTGCCCACTCATGCTTTAATATCCTGCACGCCGTTTGCCATAAAAAAAAACGACCCACAGGTTCGGGATACTTTCAGCAACGTCATTCACATCATCATCATCATGATTACCATCGTCAGTTCGTACATCATTCGAATGAGGGGGACCGTTCGAGCAGGTTGAATGCTTCATTGAATGAATCATAATTAAATCGATATTTACCAACCAAACCGCACCGATCCATCTGCCACTGGCATGCCGACGGTACTATATGCCTGTTGGTGGTCAGGCGCTTTAGGGGCGGATCACAGTCCGTTTGTGTGGTGTTTGTGTGTACGCGCGTATTTAGGGCTTGAATTGGCGTTTTGAGATTGATTATTATAGCCGTAATTAATTCCAAAACACAAACAATTATACACCAGCACCACCACTACCAACATCGACGTCAACACCACTGGTTGGTGATGTGTCACGGGCGTCGCCTCTCGCGTGTGTGTGCTTGATTTTATTTGGACGTGTGGTTTGGCACGTTTGAATGTTCATTATACGACCATCAGCTAGCAGGCGATTTGGATTTCACCACCGTTTGCAGTATACTTCCTTCAGTGGTGTTTGTGGAGATATTACTACTACATCTGAAGGATTAAAGATGGCGAAGGCCCGAGAACAGGATTTGAAGCTGGAAAGTTTGTGGAGGATTTAGACATTTGAGTCCAAGAGTCATTATAAGCTTTGGGGAACATTAGACAACAACGAAAACGAGTTGCAAGTTTGATTAGACATTTCATAACATTCCATGAGTGCATTGACATTTCTCCTCACCAATACTCATGTTTGGAACTTAAAGATATTGGACTCTTCATTGACGAACAGTAGAACTCCTCTTGAAGCACTCAAGTTGGATAGCGTTAATTTGCTGAACTGTAAGCTTTGTCTGTTTGCGGGATACATTGCTCATGCTCATCATGATGGACGAGGAAGTCCTAAACACACTTAAAAGATTAGATTGTCCGGTGTCAAGCTAAGGATCAAAGCTCTACCCTTGTGAAATTCGGCTAGCGAGTCTAATATTGACGATCCAGAATATTGACGAAAAGTCGTCTGGAAAATCTTTCCCTAGAATGAGTTTTGAGGTTTGATACTTACAATTACTAATCAGCAAATTAAGATATTCCAAAGATAAATGTCGTCTTACTAAGATTTCTTTCATCTGCATTATATAATGCATTATTTAAGGATTATAATGCTTCAAGGGGAGCGGCCCGGTGGTGATGCGACAGCGGCGCCGGTCTTCACACGGCAGGACCGGGGTTCAAGTCTCATCTGGGCCGTTCCCCCATAGTGAGGATTGACTAACCAACTATGCGGTATCAATTAGTCTAGTAAGCCAGAAATGGCAGGCATGACCTTAAGAGGTCGTTAAGCCAAGAAAGAAGAAGAATGCTTCAAGGATCATTCACTGAACGCCTTAAAGTTGATCAATTGATTTACAGTAGTTTAAGTATATGTCCCAAGAAAGATCATGTCCCACAATCTTTTCTTAAACTGAGAGATTACAAAGATTTCTCAATGCTCATTCTTTGCGCAAATGACTCAAACGTTCTCAATATTTAAAGTTGTCGATGGTCTATGATGACCTAAGCCAGATTTTTTGTAAGATTGCCAGATTTTTTTTGACATTTGGTGGCTGAACTACTGCCTGGAAGCTGACACACAATTCTATTGTACCAAATTTTTCAAAACTTGATTGAATATTACAATAACTAGCTTACAATCATCAGCAAAACATCCTTCTAATCTGTCAACAAAGCTCTTCTCACGTAATTATTATGAATTGTACGACACATCTGCCTAGTATAAACGTGAATTATAAGCACCGCACAATAAACGTGCAACAAATAAATGTAAACCGCGATTTGTCTAACGATAATGAAATTATGCTTCCGGGTGCGGATGTACTGGCCCTATATCAACCACCGGAAATGCACAATATGGATTACTTCTGCGTGTGCTTACGTTTGATATATACAGAAAAATGTTTCACTTCAAAATATTGTTTGCAATAAATTAAAACCATTCCCGCTTCAAAGGGAAACAACCCGGAAACAGTCCTCGGAACCGTCCTCGGCATGGGGTGAGGAATTATCATCAATTATGGACAATTGAAATCAATCCCCGATTGGCAACCGGTCCGATGATAAATGAGCCAACTGATCATTATAATTCACCGTTGTTACCAATTTTTTGTTGCGTCCCAACAGCACCACAACACCCACTAGGATGCAGGCGTTTTTTTCCGTGGAAAATTGTGTTCTCTTAAATTCCGCCCAGCAACACTTTCACTCGGACGTTCAGTACACTCGATGGTTCGTTGATTGAAGTGTGCCGCATCGAGAAGCGGGGCAAAAAAAAACGGGCTTGGTGGGAGAAAATTAATTAAAAACACATGTCCTCTGCACCATCTCTTTGGCCCCCTTGGTAAGGAAAATCTCTTTGGGGAATTTGGTCATCACACCGCAGTGCTCGATGTTGCGGTGTTTCGGTCGCCGTGCATTGGGACACGAGATGGCGTTCGCGGTTTTGCGGATTTTAGATCGCGGCAACCGGGCAACGAGCAAACGTGTCAGCAAACGTATGGGAGCGCCTTTTCGGTAAATTGCATCGTGCGTTTGCTGCAAGCGCTGCATACAATTTAATGACACAATCAATCAATTTTCCGGCTCCAATTCCCATTGTCAACGTTGACGGTGGAGGATGCCGTAGACGCTCTTTTATCCTCACACTAGAACAACACTACAAACACACAGACACGGATCCACCGTGACAATGTGACAGTTTCCGATCATCAACGAAACGGAATCGATCAGCAGTGTGCTGTGTGCGTTTGGTTTTTTTTTTTTGTTGGTTGACGAATTTTATCCCTGGACGGCTCATTTGTTTCACTTTTGCAGCGTCAGCATCCGCGGCAGCAGCTGCAGAAACAGTGGCAGCACCCGCACATCGAATACCACAACCACCATCAGCTTCTGCGCCATCGGTACGAACAGGAACAGCAGCAGCAGCAGCACCATCACAACCGTCCATTGTTCCGGGACCATTTGCCGAACGTCGATTTCGTTGAGCCGGGAATGTCCACCGCGCAGCGAAGATTGAATCAAATCTCACCACCATTGCCGGTAGGAGGACAGACGACAGTTGTGCAACTCATGAGTGCTCTTTCTCGCTGTGTGTGTGTGACTGTTTGTTTTGTGTGTGTGTGTGTGTAAAATATTGTCATTCTTTTCTGACTGGGGTTTTTTTATATCAAAACCAACCATTTGTTTGTTTGTTCATCGTTTCGTGTTGTTTTGATTCGTTTTTGTGAGTGTTTCGTTACGTTTTTGTCCATCGCTTTTTTTCTGATATCGTTATGGTTGATAAGCTGGCATAGATGTTAGTAGACAGGGAAGTTTTTTTTGGCCACTAGCTTCATTGTCGGTGAGCTGTGCTTTTCATTTGCATTCTTTGACAGTTGTGTGTTGTGTTTGTTCGATTGGAGCCGGATTTTATTTTGGATGGTGCTTTTATTCCATTCTTTATATTGCTGCATTTATCAACTTTCAGTGAGAGTTACGCGTTTTTTTGTTGTTGCTGTGATTTGTTTTGTGTGTGCTTACCGTTTTTAACCTTGCGTAAACTGACATGTGTAACTAACTTCAGCTGACAATGTTTGTTTTGCTGTAAAACATTCCATTGAAATGTTGCTTTGTTTCCTTCGCCAAGTGATGTAGTTTAAAACGGCTTGCTTTTTTCACGTTTTTAATTAACAGCATTCGGCTTTTGTTTTGTCTATATAGTTTCAAACAATTACATACTTTCAGGCGCTTTTTACTCTACATTCGCTTAACAAATCATGCGAAAAGAAAAGAATTCATTGTATCGAGTGAATTGCTGCGATGAATGACAAAGGATGGCTGCATTGCATATTTGTTAGGCGTTGTTTACAAGCACACCTGAATGTATGCAATTAAGATAAAATAGAATTCGTTACAGGGACTTGAATATGTATTTTATCAATATATGCTTACTTTGGAAATTTTATAAAATTTCACACTAAAATTGAATAATTTAAATTGCTGCCTATCAATACTTGAAAATTGAACGAGTAAAGGTGATAATGGAAAAAGGTTTTAAATTGCATAGTTTCCAAGCGTTATTAATAAGCTCTCGTAAATGATAGCAATTCATAGAAGTAAAAAGGGTTTTTTGGAACTTGAATAAGTTGTTAGGTAATATTTAAAGCAGAAATTGTATCCTACCTACTTTTTGAAGTTTTATTGGGAATTCCGAATAAATCATTGCCTATAATTACTTCGTAACCGAACAAGAATAGTTGAATTAAAAATAAGTTTATTTGACTGTTATTAATTGCATACTTGCTAGGCGTTTTTTACAAAGATTGTCCATAACTGTGCAATTCGTACAAAAAATAAGGGTTTAAATTTTAATGTCAAAAAACAAATTGGTGTTCCAGAATTTTGTCAAAAGTCGTAATTTATCAATTAACGTTCAGCAAGATACAAGAAAGCGGAACTGAAAAAGTTTGCCTAAACGTATGCAATTTGAAGACTTAAATTACGTATTTAGATTGTTGGAAGTTTTTGTACTATCTTGTAGATTATGTTTCAAGAAATATCCTTCCTTTACTAATAAGCAACAATCTCACATAACTCACACGAAAATGACGGCTGCTTACAAGCTTCCCAAAATCCAATAAAAAGTGTTGAACCTTTGTTAATAAGTGCGGATTAGCAGAAAAGAAAAAAAGGAAACACTTCCTAACCTCCCCGAATGAGCCAATTTCGAAGCATTTCCACATTCCGTTCAATTATTAATGCATAAGCAATCGTCTTTCTACACCGGTCGGAGCGAAAGCTTCACACAACACTTGGCAAGACTTTGTCTGCGTCTGGACAAGTAATTGATAATTCATTAAAAGCTACCTGTAAACAAGCTAATTTATTCCATTTCACTCCAACCATTATCGACCGCCGTCCGCGCTGTTACTGTCTTACCGGGAGGATGTTTGTTTGCTCGTGTTTTGTGTTTTGTTTCGGTAGCTTCCTTCCTTTTTTGGCACTTTCTACTATACAGTGTTTCGTAATTAGATCATACCAGCAAAACGTTCCATTACCGCACCAGCAAAAGTTCTCCACCCAAACTACGGCACACGAAGGACGCACAGGAATGAGGGCTTTTGGTACAGTATAGGGGGTGTTTCGGAAAAATTTGATTTAGTCCCAATCATAAAGCTTAATCTTCTTGCTGGTCCGGCCAGGGCTGGTTAAAAGTTGGTCCGGAGGATTGAGGCTCAACCCTGCTGTCCTTCGTGATCAGTGCAAATGCTGCTGCCATCACACTGTTCCGGACGTTCAGGCGCTCAGGGTTGAAAGTTTGACTCATGATAAATTCAAACGGTACCTGCCGCACACAACCTCTGCCGGGCAGTCCCGCCGTTACATGGCGGCTGGATGCTAATTAAAAATTCTTCCGAACGACTTTCGGGAAGGAAAGTCGAAGTAAGAAAAACGGAACAACAAACAAAAACGTAGATAAAAAACCGGTTAAAACCTTTTCCTGTTTTTTTTTTGTTTTGCTCAACCCCTTACAGCGATTATTTAGAAGTTGTTGAATAGACAGGGAAGGTTAGGAGAAGGAGATGGTGCTCATGTCTTTCACAGGAACTTCTTCTGCACTTTATCGCCACTCGCGACTGTTGAGCAAACACTCACGCGCACACCAATCTCTTCTTCTTGTCGATCAGCAATAAGGAGGGGGAGAAAGCCAAAGAAACAAAAAAGGCAAGTTGAGCCAATTGAGTGAGTGCAGTAAGCAAAAAGCGAACCGGGGGCTACGAAGTACATTCTCGCAAAGTGTTAGCAAGCGAGTACAGTGAAGCGCAAAAATGGGTGGGAAAACTGCTGACATTATAAATGGAAAGTATGCGAATGGGGCGCTGTGTGCTGGAAGGCTTCGATAAGGAACAGTGTTTGCGAGCTGTTAAATATGTAGGGGTATGTTTTAAAAACCCACGAGTGAAGGTTTAAATAGTTTCTGGCACTTGTTTGAGCAGTGACGGAAGTAGAATGATTTTAGAAGTGGTTGTATTTTGGAAATCATATACAAAACTCAACTAAACGATAGCTAAAACGTGGATTTGTTTTCAAGTTCTAGTAATGAGCTCGTTGGCGGAATCAACAATAAGTCGAGGGGATGAAGAATTATGAAGAATCGTCCAAGAAGCCTTGTCTTCTGTGGAACGACTCGATTTCCAAGGACTCGCTTTTGCCAAGATATCTTGTAGTGAAAGAGTCTTCGTCATCTAACCATCTCTTCTCACTAGAGTTTCCTGGTGGCTTCACCTGACAACAGACTTCCAAGTTGAAAAGACCTTCTTTCAGGAGATCTCTAAGTTGAAGGAGAAATCTCCAAAAGATCAAGATCCCCTAATCGAGGGTCTCAGCTACCGAAAGCCCTCTTCATTCAAGCCTCATCTACTATGAATCCGTGTAACCGAAGCTTTATCTACCAAGAGAACTTGTGGTGACCCTGTGGTGTATATGGTAGCGGCGCCGGTCTTCACACGGCAGGACCGGGGTTCGAATCCCGGCGAAACCGCCTCCCCGTACACAAGACTAACTATCCAGCTACGGGTATAATTAAGTCACAGAGAGCTAGAAATTGCTAGCAGGCCAAGACCTACAGAGGTTGTAGTGCCAGATAAGAAGAACTTGTGACAGATTTACTAACTTACTTACTTACGTATCAAGCACTGCAAAGGCTTCGCAGTCTTGGTCTGCTCCATCAATCCTCGATACCGCTTACGGTCTAGCCGCCGTCGTCTACCTATCCAATATTCTGACCGATCTGGCAGACCTATCAATGGGATCGCTACATCTCATTTTGGACCTACCACGTCTCATTTGTCCATGAAGACGACCTCAAAGGACTTGACGGTTTGGATCTCGTCATTGTACTGGCTTTTTCATAGTGTCTGCTCACATTTGTGGTCATGTCTTCTTCTCGAAGGCGGCTCGAATAGCGTTTAGTCAGTCATGGACAGAGTCCCAGGTTCTATACAGTTCCAGGTTTATCTTTCGCATGAGGTATATTCTTGTCGGTGCTGAATTTTGATCCTCGGAAGGTGATAACGACTTCAAAGGAACGCTGACCCATTTGTACATCATTCTTGTATTCCGGATGATTACTTGTAACTTATTTCTTTGGATGTTCTCCTGTGACTTAAATCTATTCAATTATACTAAAACTTAAAGAGTAAAGAGAGAGAGAGAAAGTAATCTACCTTCTACATTCTCGAAGGACATTTATTTTCCCTTTTAACACATCCAAAGCACCGGTGCTCATTCTGGCCAGCAGCTAACGAGAGAATGCCATAACGAGAGAACCAAAGTGCACGATCATCTCGCTGCACTAAGCTGCTGATGCCGCTGACGTTTTGCAACCATGCAGCCAAGTACCCAAATTGCTGTAAAACAATCGCACACACAAACATAGCCCCTTAGTTCTCAACAGATGGTGTGGAAAAAAGTGTTGAGAGCCACCAGCCACCATTCGGTCGTAAGCTGCACCGTTTTGTGTCGCGCGAAGTGAAGCTGACAAGCGGCTGGCCAAAAGTTGTTCGTCGCGAATCTTTCGAAACACACCGAGCAGCGAAAAGTTTTGTAACTTTCTGTGCTGTTCAGCCAGATGGACCGTGGATTGTGCGCTAGAGAGTGTGTGTGTTTAGGTGGGGAATGACGGTTATTTATGTTTGTACTGTCGATCGTTGGAGCAAAACTTTTCGCACGAAAGAGAAACGTTTTCTTGCTGACTTGCAAGGAGGTAGTTTTGTGCTTTCATGATTTCGCGAAAGTTTTACGAAACTTACAGATACAAACGAACGACCGAGAAGGAAACTCGGTTCGCAAGAAGACACGCGTTTTTTTTTTTGCATCCTCGTTTATTGTGCAATGAGCTGCGTTTTTCGGTTTTTCTTTTTGTTTGGTCGCTTTTTATCACATCAAAAACAACATTCGAAACGCAACACAAAGATTCGTTTCGCGAGGTTGCAACAAAACAAACGCAACAAACAAGTTGTAAAACGAGCAAACGATTGTTTCAATGTCTTTCGCCGGCGACACGACCCGATGATGGTGACAACGACGACGCTGCTAAGGAGCTTTCTATCGCTTTTCTTCCGTTTTTCGCACGTGATAAAGTCGGAGCACACAAACACACGCATAGAAAGTTTCTCAAGGATGGTGAAAGTTTTTTTTCCTGCGCAGGAGGAGAATGTTTATCGCTCGGCAAAAGTGATTTACGGTCAGGAAATGAGAGAAATATTGAATGATAATTTGTTCATTCGGGATGAAAATGGCAGCACGGCGTTGCATGACGATAAAGCTCGTTTGTTTTGTTGAAACTTGTATCATTTTGGAGAGCGTTGTTTGATTGTCCGGCCGGAAAAGCTTTAAACGTTTGTCATAAGCGAATTTGTTGCGAAAGTATTTATTCCGTAACAAATAATTACTAAAAATGAAACATAATGCAATCCTGAAAAGTCCAAAATATTTAAGTGCACGATCATCTCGCTGCACTAAGCTGCTGATGCCGCTGACGTTTTGCAACCATGCAGCCAAGTACCCAAATTGCTGTAAAACAATCGCACACACAAACATAGCCCCTTAGTTCTCAACAGATGGTGTGGAAAAAAGTGTTGAGAGCCACCAGCCACCATTCGGTCGTAAGCTGCACCGTTTTGTGTCGCGCGAAGTGAAGCTGACAAGCGGCTGGCCCAAAGTTGTTCGTCGCGAATCTTTCGAAACACACCGAGCTGGGGAAAGTTTTGTAACTTTCTGTGCTGTTCAGCCAGATGGACCGTGGATTGTGCGCTAGAGAGTGTGTGTGTTTAGGTGGGGAATGACGGTTATTTATGTTTGTACTGTCGATCGTTGGAGCAAAACTTTTCGCACGAAAGAGAAACGTTTTCTTGCTGACTTGCAAGGAGGTAGTTTTGTGCTTTCATGATTTCGCGAAAGTTTTACGAAACTTACAGATACAAACGAACGACCGAGAAGGAAACTCGGTTCGCAAGAAGACACGCGTTTTTTTTTTTGCATCCTCGTTTATTGTGCAATGAGCTGCGTTTTTCGGTTTTTCTTTTTGTTTGGTCGCTTTTTATCACATCAAAAACAACATTCGAAACGCAACACAAAGATTCGTTTCGCGAGGTTGCAACAAAACAAACGCAACAAACAAGTTGTAAAACGAGCAAACGATTGTTTCAATGTCTTTCGCCGGCGACACGACCCGATGATGGTGACAACGACGACGCTGCTAAGGAGCTTTCTATCGCTTTTCTTCCGTTTTTCGCACGTGATAAAGTCGGAGCACACAAACACACGCATAGAAAGTTTCTCAAGGATGGTGAAAGTTTTTTTTCCTGCGCAGGAGGAGAATGTTTATCGCTCGGCAAAAGTGATTTACGGTCAGGAAATGAGAGAAATATTGAATGATAATTTGTTCATTCGGGATGAAAATGGCAGCACGGCGTTGCATGACGATAAAGCTCGTTTGTTTTGTTGTTTTGTTGAAACTTGTATCATTTTGGAGAGCGTTGTTTGATTGTCCGGCCGGAAAAGCTTTAAACGTTTGTCATAAGCGAATTTGTTGCGAAAGTATTTCCTGCGTAACAAATAATTATTAAAAATGAAACATAATGTCTTCCTGAAAAGTCCAAAATATTTAACACTAGCCAATATTTACACGGCCAAAACACTAGTACAAAAAGTACTTCTCCGGAAGCTCTTCATATTCGCTTGCTGCCCATTAAAAACAGCTCTTAAAAAGGGTAGAGCGAGCGAGAAATGAGTTTCCCGTCGTAACGCAGCAGAAAGCTAATAAACATTACGTGCTCACGGGACCGTACCCCGATACGATATTGGAATTTTACAGCAGACGCCATCGATATTGGGTGCATCATTCGGTGGGCTATGTTGACTTTGAAACCGAAACCAATGCAAAAGGGGTTGACTTGAGGGGTGGGTGGAAAAGAGGGAACAGAGGACAATATTTTTGACTCGTTATAACCTCACCAACCACCAACCAACAGTAAGGGCGGATGAATGTTGCACATAATTGGCGGTTTTTGTACCGTGAGCCGCCTACCGAGTGTGTGTGTTTTTGCGTGCGACATGCGTGCAGGCAGCTGAGTTATGGCTTTGATTAGCAGACTGCGAGTGTGCAGTGAGCTGGAAAAGGTAATTTGGCATCCTGCATCCCAGCTGGCCGGCATGGTTCGGTTGCGAGTCCATAGTGCCCTGCGCAATACCTTACTAACAGTGTTAAACGAGTTGCATACTTTAAGGCACATTGCCTTGCTTTCATTATACAAAACACGCCTAAAGTTATGCAATCAGTGTGACAAAACTCCTCTTTAAGCCCCGTTTTTTAAGCTGAAAAGTCAACATACTGATGTAGTTTGGTTGGTCAGCGTTTTGTTTGCGTTCTTGCTTTATGCTGTCCCTGCCCACAAATACGTGTCCACATCCGCAGTAAACCGCACCCTGGTGCAGATTTCGCTGTACGGGGTTGCGTGGACCCTGTAAACAGTATTTGTGGCTTACAACCGTATAAACAACACCCCGCGTGTGACTAGTGTGTGATAGTAGCCGCATTGAAAACCACATGTCCACAATCACACCGTTTACCCGAGCGGGCCAAAAACCCCAAACTATGAAACTATGCTCACTGCAGCATCGGTTCGTAGCGAGCAAAGCCAAAAACCCAAGGCTATAGGGTGGAAAGATTGGACCGATTGGCCATCCACCCTTACCCCAATCGATTGAACTTTTCCCTGTTGATTTGAGGGGTGGAAAACATCGTTCATGCCTCCCACCTGGGTGGGTACGCGAGGGTCAAACATCAGGGCCGGCCTCTAATCGATGTGCCGGTTCGTTGCACTTTATTTGACTTTCCGGGCTACGGGGTACGGGTTGGCAAAGTTGAATCAAACAACTGGGAAGCATTGGGCTCTTAGCACTTCCGGTGTGTATGTGTGTGTGTGTGTGTGTGTGTGTGTGTGTGTGTGTGTGTGTGTGTGTTGGTTGAGGTGTTCACATGCTCTGCACCGGGAGAACGTGGCGTCGCGTGTGTTATAATTAATTTCGTTACGTTTTTTTTTTTCTTTTCTGCACCAACTTTGGGTTGGAATTGGCTTTAACGTTGATTTTCGGAACGGTGACAACTGATGGGTTAATTGTGTTCGAAATTGGAATGCAATTTGAATTAGATTTTTTGAGCGAGGGCGTGTGGTGTGATTTGATATTAATTAAAACTATTACATTACTGATGGTAATAATGGTGGGGAAAAATTTTATTCTGTACTTGAAAATTCAATTATTTTACTCAAAGCTCTTTTTTCGGCAAGAAATTTAATAGTTTTGTACTTTAAGAGTTAAGTATTCCAATTAATTCCCTGAGTGCATGATTTTAATGGTAAAAATAAAAATAATTACTTATGCTTTTAATTACACTGCCAATCGTTAAGGAATATTTCATTCAAGGTAAGTGTTGCTCAAATTTTTTAGCATTAAAATGCAAATATAGGCTTTTAAACATTTAAAAATCCATTTATCGTATGCATGCAAAAATAAACGCCTGACAGTATGCAATCTGCTTGACAAATCATTCAAAAACGTTCAAATGTGCGATGATTTTCAATGTAATTGATTGCTTTTTAACCCTAATTTTTGTTCATAAACATAACCAAATCTAACATCTTGAAGGGTCCTCTCTATGTATCAATTATTAATTTTCAATTGTTGCCCGAAAACTTACAGTTGCACGTCCCGCAAGGATGCGTGGTGAAGAACATACGCATCAAGCAGAAGTTGGCCCGATTGCGCCATCAGCAACGAATGTTGGCGCAGCATCTGCAGCACCTAGAGGAGTCACCTAATGCCAGTCCGGCCCTGATACGTCAACAGCACCAGCGTTACAGTAAGTTCTGCTGTATCTAGCTCAAGTGTACTAAATATTCCCTTCTTACACTCACCATCTTTTGTGTGCTGAGTGCTATGACATTGACTTTGTGGCTTTGCCTTAAAGAATTTGTCGAACTAAATCGCTCCTTAAACACGTGTGCCAATGTTTCAAGGCTTTTTTTTTTCAATTCCCGTCACGAACATGTTCTAAATCTTTCATTCGCGCTATCGTTTGCAGATAATCTGCTGCGCTACTACTCCTCGTGGGACAAGGTCTACACGTCCTCGACGGCTACTTCAAGGCCATCCACTACGCTGGATGATGGTGCTTTAGCGTCGTCGAGAGCCATCCACTTGCCCCAGAGGCTTGCACAACCGTATCCAACGGGCATGCCGATGAGTGCATCCCATTACCATCAACATCATCATCAGCAACAGCAGCAGCACCAGCAGCAACAATCACGTCGCTGGCTAAAAAAGCGCAGTCGAGCGCACGGCGAAGAAACACGTGCCAATGCTGATGGGAATGCTGACAGTCGGCCGCAGGAGCACGAAAGTCAACCATAAAGGGGACGAAGGCCCCATCAGTCACAATTCCAAAATAGCTGATGGTCTTAAGCAATAGCAGAGGATCAGTTTTTGGTGGCTTATATCGGATGCTTTTTACAAAATCTTGGAAAACATCAACTCTTAATACAACGCTTTTCTAATCTCAAATGTGAAACCTTTCCTCGCGCATGGGTGCCAGCACTAGAGTTCCTCGTGGATGAACAAGCTTCCCAACAAACGGTCAACAAATAGATAGCTATGCAATGCGATTTGCATCAATTTAGGCGCAACGAAATGTCTAAGCTGAATTTATTAACAATCTCTCGATAGCAAACACCCCACGGAACTGTCTGCGTTAGAAATAACTGATTCTTAGGCTTAAGTAAACCTCCGCGAGATATTAATCGGCTCGGTACGAAACACATTAATAACGATCCTTTTTGAGAGCGAAATAAAATCGAACCTGTAAACTCATTTATAGCAACCAGTGTAAGTAGAATGAAATTGAAAGAATCCTTACCTGCGTAAAGCAAAGTCCATTACCGAACACTTCACACAAAACTCCAGTTTCGGACAGCATCGAACTCATCCGCCAACGATCTCCAACGCACACCATCGTCATCAGATTTCTGTTTCATTTTCTCTGAAATTACTTGCATCACGGTTTTCGGTTTTATTGATATTGAAATTCCGGCACCATTCCGGAGCGGAAGTAGCCTTGACGGCTCGGTACAGACGGTCATTCATTCATCGCCTTTTTTCGCTCCCACTTGAAAGTGGTTGATGATGCTTATTCGATTTCACTTCCAGCACTGGGATAGACCTCGTCTCCGATACTGCTGCTGCAGTTCGCGGTGAGGTCGGTCTGTGTGCGTGGAAGAATGTTTTCGAAAGGGGAGCGTGAAGAAATCGGGGATTTTGCAGCACTATTTTTACATTAAAAACCACAAAACTAAAGCCTTTTTGTTGTTGCCCTACCGGTGCTAAGCTTTCTGCGTTTCTACTACTGCGTTTTGGTTCAATCATCTTCTCCGATGCGGTTTTTGTGTGCTCCGTTTGTGGCGAAAAACTTGTTGATACGAAACATTCGTGCTGGGTGTTTTGCGATTTGCATAACTTTGCGGCGCCGGTTAGAGAAAACACAAGTGTAGCAAAGGTATGCAATCCGCAGGACATGTCGTTTGTTGTTAACAGCACGTTTGGAGCTCTGTTCACAAGATTCTTCACCGGTATATTATTGTTTTGAGTAGAAAAAGCACATTTTCCCCAACATTTCTTATCTTTCTTCCTGTCAGATTGTTTTATGGTTATAATTTGCAAATTCAGCGATAGATGCTATGTACAGTAACGCCAACCGTGAGCACATCTTCACCTAATCGGTGGCTTTTTCATCAGATCAAACTAAAATACTTTCCCCCGGTTTTGTTACCATTACGACCACCTTCATCACCCTACTCCGTGTATATTGATTTTCCTAGGGAGGGTGGTTTTTTGATTAATCCTTTCTCGGTTGGAATGGAATTCGTTCGGTACTGCATTGTTGCACTACACGGGGTTTGCTTTCCTTCATACAGATTTATAGCTTACCACTAAAAGTTTCTTACCATCTACGGGGATCTGTATATGTACGGCTTGATATTTGCTTCTTATGTATAATCTCCTTCAATTCTCGTAAGACGGACGATGTGGAAGAAAGGCAACAGTAAGCAAGGGACTCGTGTGTCTCAACTCAACTATCCGCTGCCTTTCTTCCACACCCGGTCCTTAGTGTATAGAATAAACTCTTGTGTTATTGTATTTCACTTTGCATTCAAGCACCGCTTGTGAACCATCTTGCCCTTTTCTTGCGATGATAAAAAGCTTGCACCTTACCTGCTTTTTCGCCTTCTTCGAATGGTCGAAAAATGCGCACGCATCCTTTGTAAAATATGTCCTTTGCATCCTCGTCACCATCTCTATACAAGGTCCGTGCGATGCGTTGATGAGCATCTCCGGCTAGGGATGAGCCTGTGCGCCCTTAGAAGTAGAACCGATTGTACAGAATCGGTAGCTGAAAGTGGGACTGTGCGGTCGGTTGCTGTTGCTGGTCCGGGCTTAGGTTCACGACGATTTTGAAGACGCACTTGCTCTTCCATTCTGCGTCGTCGTGTGCCTCGTACGTGATGAGATGACTGCCGGCACCAAAATCTGTCCCAGGACTCTGTTGGGGTTGGGAAGAATGAGTGTACATGTAATTTCCTACTGTTGTTAATATTTGTAAAATTCGTGATAACATTTAGAATAATATTTTTTTCCAATATGCCTAAAAGTATGCAATCCTCAGGACAAAAAACCAACGATAGGCTCCAATTGACATTTAAACGGTTAAAATTCGAACTTCTATTAACAGTATTACTTAAACAAACATTTTCTAAATACTCTCACTTTCAAAACATTGCTGTCTCTTACTCGGCTAGATTCTGACACAGTTGTCAAGGTCCTGTAACTTGTAACTTCCAGCTACCCAATAATTAGTAGCCTAAAGTGAAACATGTACACCGTAGGCCACAGTTTTCTACTTACATTCGATTTCGTTATCGTCACCACACCAACATTGTCCGAAAACACGGGTTCCTCCCACGTTGCCTTGACGCTCTGGTGTCGTCCTTCGATCGTGTATACTTGCGTGTCCGGACAGAAGTCTACCCGGGGCGGTGAACCAGCTGATTAAAAGAAAACAAAACACATCACTGACGGAACACAACCGAAGCTCAAGGTGTACACGTACGCAGCACATTGATGAGGAAGTTACATTCGGTGTGTAGCTTCGAGACGGGATGTTTGGCCGAGTAGCTAACGTTGAGACTGCCGAGCGGTAGCATGAAGCTGTCCTTCTTCACCCAGTACGGTTCCACTTGCACGTCCCGCTCCCAGCTGACGTCGGTTTCGGGTCGTCGCAGTCGGACGGTTGTGGTTTCGGTTTCGTTCGGGTGTAGCTCCACATTGACACTGGTCGGGTTTCGGTTTCGTTCGGGTGTAGCTCCACATTGACACTGGTCGGACAGAGTAGCTTCGGTTGCGGATATCCTTGGAGAAGAAAATGGAAAATTAATCTTTCTATTCCGATTGAATTGTGTTGCTTTAAACCGTCTGTCATGAGCAGTTGCGTTGGATGGATTTGCGCCTATCGGTTAGGCATAGCGTATCACATAGGAACATCCTGCTTATTGAATCACTCCTGATTCACTGAATACACCGTCAGCAGGTTTGTTTGCTGTTTTAATCATGCTTTAAATTAGCTAAATACAATCAAACCGATTCAAAATGCAATAAACTACACGGAAAAACCTCTGACCTGAGTTGGTTTTCACTTCAACACCTTTTACCAATACTCTAGCGATATTTATTGTAATTTTATCGACCATTTACCACCGAGCTGAAGCGTATGCGTGAAGCGTTTTGGTTAGGGCAGATGTAAATCACGTATTTACCTCACTAATTTAAAATCATTTGCTTTTCTAACAAGTGTTTTTTGTTTCGCTCTTCCTGTAGTTCACAAAACCACAAACATCATCATTATGCCCCAGCGCAGAACGCTTAAACACACAAACAATTTGATAGTTTTGTGAAAATGGAAACAATTTGCAACGGCGGCTCTTAAATTGGTTCACCCAGCGCTGGCACAAATTGATATCACTATCAGCCCAATTAAAGTGCTGTTTGTTTTCACGCTTTTTTCAATGCCACTTCGCTTTCCACGCTTTCCACCAATCGCACCATTTTCCACCCAATCCGAGGCCCGTCATTCAATCAGCGTGTTCGGTTGAGTGGAAAACGTTTCGGCGTAATTATCATGCCATTATGATGCAAAAGTTAGCCGTTGGGGGTGGTAAAGCTTTTTTCACTTTTAGTCTGTTTGTGTGTGTGCGTATTAAAATGTTGCTCTGGTTTTCCCCGCAGAGTGTGTGTGATTGCGGTATTTGGTGGCTGCATACAATTTGCCTTTGGAGAGACCACAATACACCGAGCAAGAAACACATGGGAAAACAGAAAACGGGTAAGGAGAGTAAAAAAAATCCTTTAGAAAGATTTTCCCAATGAAAAAAACTCTTGCCACTGTTTTCCATTCCAACACAGCACCATGCACACGGATAGTGCAACATCCCGCAAAGCCAATTATGCATATCCGCATTCCGATCGGGGTGCCGGGCGCATCTACTTACGTATGCAGGTGCCATTCTCATCGCCAATCCATTCGCCGGTGGTGCCACAGATTTTGGAAAACTTCCCCTCGAGCCGGTACCCGGTCGGACACTTGAGGATGCACTGGCTGCCCGGGCGGTTGGTAATCTTGAGACTGCCACCGCTCGGACCGTCCGCTATTTCGTCGATCGGTCGGCTGCACTCTAGGTAACCGTGGCGCGGTGGAAACAGCGGTGGACAGGCGATGTCCGCTAACCTTAACGAGTCGTTCAGAACTGTGGGAGAGAGAGAGAGAGAGAGAGAGAGCGAAAAAGCACACGGTTATACAAAGTCGGATGAACCGCATTGCGCAACAAAACGCCTGAAGGTATGCAATGTTCGAGGAAGTAGCAGCTGTAAAGAATCTGGAAGCATATTTTCGTTTGATGTGATTGCTGAGCAGAGATTTAATTACCGGTGTCAGTGAGCAATGTCACACATACATAGATGGGATTATACAGAACAGAAGACTCTGAGACATGGTCACTATCGTTTACTGACAAAAGCAGTGTGTTGTCGATTGCTTTGTCACGTCATACGAATAGCGTTGGATGATTTTATTGCATGTGCTCTTAAATGTCTAAATGTCCGTAGAAGCATTTGCTAGACTCCAGTTGGGTCCTAGATTCCGAATAATAGAAGGTCACGCCAGATCACAGTAGCGCCTACCAGAGCATGATCAATTCGTGATATGTCTTCTTCTTCTTTCTTGTCCTAACAACCTCTTAAGGTCATGCCTGCCATTTCTGGTTTACTAGACTTATTGTTACCGCATAGTTGGATAGTCAGTCTTCACTACGGGGGAACGGCCCAGATAAGACTTGAACCCCGGTCCTGCCGTGTGAAGACCAGCGCCGCTGTCGCATCTACCAACGGGCCGCCCCGTGATATGTGTATTACTCTTAGATCTTCGACACTCTGCTTACATCCAAGATTCTAACCTTTGAGGTTAAAGTTAGCACTGAGAAACCAATTCACTTAGATGTCAGGTTGATCTGCAACACGGTCCTTTAATCTACGGATTTTCCGAAAGATATTCTCGTCATTCGCGTATGGAATTGTCAGCTAGAAGTGCTTTGAGCACAACTTCGACAGGAACTTTCAACTCATTTTAGAAGCATCAGCTCAAATTTATTGTCCTGAAATGCGTCAATGAAAAACAGGGGAACTTTGAGTGAGCAGAATGGAGCGAGATATTCTTCGCACCGTTTGGTTAGACGTGAACTTGAAGTCTTAAAGCGTACTTAGGTACTCTAATGCTCCCTTATAACTTATCAAACTCATTAAAGCAGGTTAAGTTTACTAGAACAAAGAGAGAGAGAGACATTGAAGTCCAAATTAATGATGAAGGACCTCGCAGAACTGTTGGCGATTCCAAGAAACTCCAATGCCTTCTTTAGAGTCCATATTTATCCAACAAATTCAACAGCTAGCATTGCATTTTCCCTTCGCAGTAAATATCCTTGATTCTGACTGTATTTCATTTCCTTTAAATTAATTAATTCACCATTAAACCTGCCCAACAAATGTCAGCTCTCCAGCGAGGGCCAGGAACAAATAAGCTTCGATTGCGTGTAAATGAAATCCGCCCAGCGTAAACATCAAACTTCCTTCAAACTACTACACCCCATCGATTGGCAGCAGCAGTACCAAGCAACGTGCCGACGGTTCGATGAAATATGACTCCATTAAAGTTCTGTTTGATGCGTCCTGCCGTTGCTGAACCAGCGCGCCCATAGACACCTGTTCGAGTGTTTATTGAGAAGGGACGAAAGAGAGGAACAAAGAGAGAGAGAGAGAGATCGAGGGAAGTAATTTATGCTGAAGTGAACTTAATTAAAATATTTCACCGACACCTACTGGAAGCGAACGCTGGACACCTCCGTTCGCACAATGGTCCTCCTTCGGGGGCTTGTGCTGTCAAAAAAGTTTCGTCCAGAAGTTTTCGGTCTCTCTCTCTCTCCCACCCAAAGTACTCCGCCATGGGGCGGCAAAAAGAAAAGGCTGCAGTAGTCGAAATTAGATCCGGCTTCTCATCGTCGCGCGCTCGTGTAACTTTGTGCCGGGGACTAATTATACGCTATTTAGACTTTCGTAGGTCAGCCGGGGATAGGCTTTTTTTCGTTTTCCTCTGGCTCTATGTGATCCTTGTCTTTTAATTATCATTCTTGGAAATCTCTAAATCACTCATCGAACAAAAGATTTTTGTCCAGGAGAAATGAAGCAGCCAAATCATATTAAAGCCGTGTCAGCATTAAAATGTGTCAATTTTTTCTAACGAAACAGTTCCCACCAAGCAGACATTTGTTGGGCGACGCAATTCGTCTTTTTGAAAATGGCGTGTCTCGGTGGACACTTAAATTGCCGCCCCAAACCCACAAAATTGCTTCAAAAAACGCCAATGAAGCTTACCGGTGAACAATGGTAAGAAACAGCAGCTCCCAGCAGCGCACCGAAGATCATGGTGTGAAAATTTGCATTTTTAATCAAAATTCCATTCATTATCGTTCATTAATAGACTGGCGATCCTCGGTACACTGCACACTGTGTGCGAATTCTACAACTGCACCCGGTCAGTGTTTAAATTACAGCAACAGTTTTCCTCTTGCGAAACGGTCGCACGGAGTTTAGCAGGAGATTACCAGTGCTTGCCCACAGTGTGTCCTTCC
>KZ062054.1:142338-172181 GCA_002091835.1 Anopheles maculatus | reverse complement strand
TCTCTCTTTCTCTCTCTCCCGACTTCTGATACTTCTGATTCGCTCCAGGTTGCTTGTGATTGTGTGCCACCTCAAACAAACATTTGTTCCAATCAATAAACCGCACGTGTTGACGGTGGGAAACATTACAATATGCTCGGTGTGGAATGCTTCTCAAGGACCCTCTCTCTCCCATGCGGATAAAGGTCCAGTGTGGAGCGACAAGAGGTAAACATCAAACAAAAAACCAGAAAAAAGAGAAAGTGTATCTATGTGTTTTTTTTCGCTCTTCCCCAGGAGAGATAAACAGATGAATAAACAAAGCTTTCTCGGTGGCCATTATAACACTCATTTGCTTCAGAACATTCCGCTCCACGAATAGACGCTTTTTTCTTTTCCCTTTCTATTCCGTGTTCCATCCCTGGAGAACTCTGGGTGGAAAGTTTTTATCCATTTCGAACCATCAGGGGAGAATGGTTTTCTTCGCCTGCCGTACCCCACAAAAGCCCACACTCGACGCCACCCGGCACAGGCGATAAACTTCTCATTCGAAAACCAAAAGTTGCATACAATCAGTGGCGCCATCGGTGTGCTAGCCGTGTGCCGGAGAGTTGCCATTTTTCGCATCCCTAATTTACCTACCACAAGCTTGTCCTTTTCCCGATAGTGCCCAGATAGTGTTGTACAAAAAGCAGACACACAACAGGACAACTCTGGCCGCCCATCCCGATATCCTTGGCGCTCGGAAGCTAAACAACGATCGAAGCTCATTTACAGTTTTGTCATCATCTCAGCCCATGAGATCCGGGGTTAGGGAATGGCCGGAACCACAAACTACAGCTGTTGTGTGCGGGGTCACATGTACGGAAGTTGGTCGTCAGGACGATTCTGTCTAAGACTAAAGTGTCGCAAGGCAAATGTTTTCTTCATTTTCCCTGGGACAAGGGACAAGCGAGTCGAGTGAGTCCGAGAGGGGAGACCATTACCGACACGTCCAGCAGCAGCAGCAGCAGGGCCAGCCGGAAGACGAAG
Organism: Anopheles maculatus; assembly: GCA_002091835.1. Taxonomy (NCBI): domain Eukaryota; kingdom Metazoa; phylum Arthropoda; class Insecta; order Diptera; family Culicidae; genus Anopheles; species Anopheles maculatus. The sequence continues at coordinate 171,170 of KZ062054.1, read as the reverse complement.
GATAACACACCCAGATTGTGGATAATCATTAGTGAGATTGAATTCCGGAAGGACACACTGTGGTCAAGCACTGGTAATCTCCTGCTAAACTCCGTGCGACCGTTTCGCAAGAGGAAAACTGTTGCTGTAATTTAAACACTGACCGGGTGCAGTTGTAGAATTCGCACACAGTGTGCAGTGTACCGAGGATCGCCAGTCTGCGCATGCTAATTGACTGGAAGGATGAGTTTCAGAAGCTTTCGGAAAACAACAGTTGACTTACACGTACCTAACACCGATTGCGACACGGTTGACACCGATTTGGTGCCGTCGTTTGACAGGAATTGGCAGCCCCGGGCAGGCACGGGATTTAATATAATAACCTTCTACTGTGGGTGCTGTTGCACTAACAAAACCAACTTTGTACTACAAAATCGATCATTGTGCAATAAACAGAGAGCGAGAGAGAGAGAGAGATTGGTGAAACAAATTGTACAAACAATTAGACAGGGAAAAGTTTATCCACCACGAAGCTACAATGTGGGCGTATCGGCGAAAAAGTCCTCCAAATAAGGGGCCGAGGTTAGGCAGGAGGATTCATTTCCTGCAAATAAGTTTTATCTTTGAACCCGGAACAAAATGCCACAGTTTTATGGTTTTTGGGAACTTTTCCAACTTCAAACCGGGCATTCCCACTCCCTCACACACACGTGTATAAACATCCACAAGCGTAGATAGTTGTCCACAAATAAAGCTAAGCATTATTGTACGCATCGAAATCGTTGCCCGGTCAGTATAGTCGTTGCTGGTCGAAATCTGTTCGTTCGGATGCCGTGGTTTTTCATAAACGGTGCACAGATACAGGATACACACATGTACAAAAAGCTTCATACCCACAGAAACCACCGGCTAGATTGAGCGCATCGGTCCTAGGATCTGCAGCTTGGCCAACGTACCAACACACGGCACAATAATTTGTTTTTTCGTCCGTTTGGTTTAAAAACTCTACCACCGACCGTTGGTGGATTGGTTTAGTGACGTGGAAAATTTTACCCTTATTCTGGGAACCCTTATTTTCGAAAATGCAGGAATGCTCCGACATACTTCCGCCTTGGTTTGTGGTTGGTTGGTTGAATCGATGGTCTCGGTTGTGCATAATCAATTCATTTTGCTTATTTACAACACAACGACCAATTCTTAGAAATGTGCCATCGTAACATAAGTATAATGAAATATGATAGTTAATTTATGCTTTCCAATTACCAAGAATTCCTTTCCATTGCTTTCAATATTAAATATCTACGTTCGGCCGAATTGGAACGATTTCACGGGCAATAAAGGAAGGTCCAAAATGAAAATGGGTACCACCAGAGGGTCTGCTAACCAACACTGTTGACGGGGGTCGAAATTCAACACCGACAATAACGTAATTTTTCAGACTCGCACAAGAATGCTGGTTTCCAATCAGTCAAACTACAGCCTGAGGAAAGTTCTCCACTCGAAATACATATCGCGATGGACAAAGCTGGGACTGTATAAAACCCTTATGATCCCAGTACTCAAGTACACCTCTGAGACATGGACTCTGTCCAAGACTGGCGAAAAATTGTTAGCCGCATTCAAGAGTAAATGATGCTAAGAGTTATGTTTGGTAGCCTAGGTGTGGAAGGACAATGGAGAAGCCGATACAATGACGATCTCTATGAGCTCTCTCTTCTTCTTTCTTGACCAAACGACCTCTTAGGTCATGCCCGCCATTTTTGGCTAACTAGACTTAATATTAACCACATAGTTGAATAGTCAGTCGTCACTATGGGGGAACGGCCCAGATGAGACTTGAACTCCGATCCTGCCGTGTGAAGACTTACGCCGCTGTCGCATCTACCAACGGGCCACCCGGGCAGCTGTACTGTTGCCTGTGATTGTGGCTGGTATGGTCATGAGCATGACATCGAGCATGAGCATGCACTTTATAGTATATTCTGTTGGCAAAAACATATTATACTAAATATTCAATCTGATAAATTAATAGGCCCTTCAAAAAACCCAAACAAATAGCGTTCAATAAAATGTTTCCATATGTCCATTTGATGTCCTCCTTTATTATTTGTACTAGACTGCTATTATAGGACATATATCTCATTTTCCCAAATCCTAACCCATTTCCTCATAAAATGACATCACAGTACGCGACATTGAAAAAGGATTATCGACCCCCAAGTGTCAGCCAACAGCTGGATTAAACTCCGGAGCCTCACGTGCAGCAATGGCGTTTTTTGTTTTCTTTTTCAAGCACAGCAAATTGGATTAAAGCCTGCCCAAAAGAGGCACTCGCTTTCCAATTAAAATTGTTCGTAATTCATGCGCATAATCGACAGTTTAAAAATAGCAAAATAATCATGGCGTTCGAAGCGGTCGTTGATGTTCAACCAATTTAAGTGCTGGTGAATTTTAAGCGGCCTGGATTGGAGGTTTTGGGGCGCAAATTTGTGTTTCCACGCGGTGAAAGCTAAAATTGGATACTTGCTCACCATGCTTTTTTTTCTCTGTTTCTTTGTTGGTGCAGAAAAGTCTTTAAAGAATCCTTTTTCAATTAAATTTTGACATTTTACAGCGTTGTCTCTTATCGTTGTTGCTGTCGGCAGTAAAAAAGGATGGTAACTGTAGCAATGGTAAAAGTGTAATATAAATCAAATTAATTCAAACGGTCGTTCCAAGTAGCTGGCAGCTGAATTGGGACGTTCCATTTTTGGAGACCGAAACTTCCCGACAGAAGAGCATCCCTAATGGAAGAGCATCGTTTGATGGAATGTACATAAACGTAACCTTAATTATTCATGTACACATACACACCAACCAATGGTAGCGGCTGGTGTACTGTGAAGTTCACAACATCCGCTTTTATTTTCAATCATCTCCAGTACTCATGTTTTTTTCCCCGAAACCCGAGTGACAAGACTAATGTATTTGTATAGATAATGTGTGTACAAGTTCGAACGATCTATCAACCGTACACGACACATCCATCGATCGGCATTTGCAAAGATGAAGCAGGCAGCCATTGAACAGTGTGTCGGCAAGAGTTTTCTTTTCCGGAAAATGGATATTCCCATCCAGGGTTTTCATTGCTACAAATTCGAGTGTACCGTGCAGCAGCATAAGAAATTTGATTATGTAGATCACATTTGAAAACAATCTAAATTCCATAAACATTTATAATCATTCCCGGATGAGCCATTGAGCGTAAACGGGGGTTCGATGCGGACATTCAAGGAAGTACTGCCCCAGGCTCTTATTGTCTTAAGCGCATAACAACTGCACACCACACCAATCTCTCTGGGTCTCTCCACAATCTAACCGGCAAACGAAAAAGATGATGCAAATGAAGATACGCTTCCGGATGCACTCAAAACATCGAACTGCACGAAGATGCAGGGAGCCTCATCTCCCTCGGAGACTGTGAGGCCTTGGCCCTTGGAACATTGGCAAACATAGCTAAGCTTCCGCAAGGAGCTCGAAACGGCTACGAGCGTGGCTAGAGCGTGTCAGAGAGTGGAGTTCCGGGAACCCCCAAAACGGGAAGGAAGCTGTGGGAAATTGTGTGTGTGTGTCTATGTGGATGCCACCGAGGTAAACTTACCCATGCATTTATTATTGTCCGTAACTCGCAAACCTCTCGGGCATTTGCATGTAAACGACCCGATCGTGTTGGAACAGCCGTACTCGCACACATCCTCACCATACTCGATGCATTCGTTGATATCTGTCGATAAGGAGGCGATAGAAGAGAGAGAGAGAAAAAGGATTCGTTAGTGCATACCAAGGATACTGCTGTACCGCTTTTGAGGTTAGAATTTGTGCATCGTATAGAAGGCGTGCGAGAAAGAGGAGCTATAACGAGAAGATTTTAAACAGAATGCATCACGCTGTCATTCTACTGCACGGAGAAAAACAAAGCATGCCCACAACTAATGGTCAGAAATGGGCCAGCTTGACATCTCGAATATCCTGTCTAAATAATTGTCCACACCAGGCAGCATTCTAATGTGTAAATTTTAACTGAACCGGTCGCTCCACTATCGGCAGAGCTTAGCTGTGTTATTTATGAATATTCAATAGCAAAACCTGGTGCGCCATATTCAAAATTCATTACTCAAGATAACACGATGCATCCCGATCCGATCCGGAGTTTAAGCATGGCGATGAGGGCCACCAATCAAGAGATTTAGTGGTACGGTCGATTGTCAGTAAGTCTGTCGAAGGGCAATTTATCACCAACTACTCCCAGGTTGACAGGCACATGGGGTTGAGCTCAAGGCAGCCAACTCCCGGGAGAAGTTCTTCCTGGAAGGCCACATCATGCTGCAGGATTGTGTGTGTTTGTGATGCCGAGATTTACGATTAGCCACACTCGTTTGTGGTTCACCATTATGCTGGGAAAGCTGCTATTTTTTGCCACCTTTGCTTACACTGACACAAACTATCATTCATCAAGTCGTCACCAGGCGCTAGGTGTCTGCACTTTGCCCACCAGCAAGTACAGACCGTGTATACCGAGGGTTGGCAAATCATCAACTTGTCACCTGAGGGGAGGTTTGTTGGATAAGCAGCTTTCTTCTGGCTTCTGGTTGCCTGAATATAGGGTCGAATGGGCTAGTGGAACATTAATTTTAGTCACATGTGTTGGCTAATAACTTGAAGTTAGTGGACATCCACTGTCTACACAGCCATACACGGGTTGATTGATTAAAGTGATGGAGAAGCGATCGAGAGCAAGTGGAATGATATGGAAAAGCTATTTCCACGACAAAATCTTGCTAGAGCATCTCCTCTAATTGTGGTTTAACATCTCAAGTGAGGTGCTTTACCTCACCGGAATCGGCTGTTATACATTTAAAACGAATTACATGTTAAAACGACACCTTCATGTCGACTGCTTCGTAACACAAACACGTAGAAAATGTTTATTCATATAAAAGTGATGGCGAACAGCGCGACCGGTTCGCAAGTGACGTTTGCGTCAGATCATTTACGGAGATATACAGAGAAAATGTGACCAGAACAACAGCAAAAAAACAAACACACATCATCGTTCAAAAGTAAGGTTGGTGGGTGGGTTTAACAAGTATCGCCACAGGCGTACCATCATTTACAAAACGAAAAACAAAAACCCAGCACCATATATAGATAGATAGCGAGGGAGAGAAAGCTCGTCCAAAAAAGCAAGAAGCTGTTGATGCTGAATGCTACAGACGACATCACCAAAATGGTAAGTGAGACATTTCTCCAACAGTTGCATTATTTATATGCCGTGCTTGGGAAAAATCTACTTTTCATTTTTCGCTCTCTTTTTCCTGCTTGCTGTCCCTTCTGTTAACACTCTTCACACCGAAACCGAAACCAAAGCGCCGCCATTCCATTTCACCTTCCCCAGTAGGACCATATTGTATTTTAAGCTCCCGGGCGATCCGCCATGATCCGCCCAGATGGCAGACGGCGAGACCAGGTCAACACACACACAGCGCACCGGTGACGGCGAGTAAAGTTGACGTATTCAATAAAAAGCTTTTTAAGCGGGAAGAAACACGAATTTTGTTCTTCGTTCGTTCGTCCGTCCGGCCACTTGTTTGACTGTTGGAGTGGACCTGCTTTACTACCGTTCAGGGGCTTTACCGGGTTGATGAAATCAACGACCGTTTATAAGCGGGTGATTTTTTGTTTTGTAACAAGAGCAAGAGCGAGAGTGACGATCGTTTGCAGGAAAACGTTAGTATGCTTTCTGACGGCCAGGAAGTGTGGGTTGTCGTGTGCTGTTGTAGCGAAGCAATCATAATCCGATATTACCGAATCTTGCAACGACCAAATCGTGTTTTATGCCTTCTTCGCCCGTGCTAGGAGGCATGATTTATTGTGTTTAAAAATCATAAGTGAAGAATAAATACGACCACAGAAAGAGGATGGACGGAAATGTCAAGTTAAAGGTCAATTTGCTTTTGGAACGCTAGGTGAGCATTAAACGGTACAACTGTTGGATGAATTAATCAACAAAAAGTTCTTGGTAAAATTAAGCATTTGAGCTAGTTTTAACACTAAGAGACTTTATAATTGAGTAGAAGATTTTAACTAAAGCCATATTTGAGACTACGCTCTACGGTAAATGACAACAACTTGCAAGTGTCCTGATACATTGGATCTAGAGTAGCATTTACAAGCAAATTGTGTCCCAAGTTTATCACGAGACTCTTCTATGCTTATGAATGTGAACGTATTGAGTTCTAAGTACCTACATATCTCCAATTGCTGTTCGTTTCTTGAAGATGTAGCTCAATTCACGTAGTAACAATTCTAGACTTGAGGACGCTTTACTTGGGAATTAGTTGAATCTTGACTCTGTTTGGTCTCGTACACAATAAGATCCGCTGTATAACAATATCTTACACGTTGATGAGATCCTTTCGTCGACAATGTCTTGATAGATGAGACCTATAACCATCTCTCGATAGAGATTTGGACCCTAAGACTACCAGTGCCTTCAGACGACGAGCTCTTTTGGTAGAAGAAGTTTATAGTACAACTATTTCGCTTGGAAGTCTAGGATCGTCCCTAACAGCAACGTGTTCCTTAAGACGAACAAGACTTTGGGTGGATAAGGAATCACGGAAGATAAAGTCCCTTGGATAGCAAAGATCCTTTCGACACCCCGTTGGTCCCTGAAGATCACACGATAATTAGACAAATTTGTATGACAGTAGAGGTTGAAGTCTCTCCAAAAACATCATGTCCAATAATTTTGTGACCAGAGTAGCTTATCATCAAGATCTTGAACATATTCCAGATATCCTTCGTTCCATCGGATATTGAATTAATTAAGTATTTTTGGAGCGATAAACAAATGAGGATCGCCCAACGACGGTTATAAATGTATTCCTTTAAATTTTGATTTCATGCTCTGATGCTACATTTCCTTTCCAATTTCGATCCACCATGAAAAATAAATACAACAAAATAAAAATAAAACCCCCTAGTGACTTCAAGACATGGGTCAAATCTTGTTTCGAAAAAAAGAAAAACCGGAACACGAAAACCATTGTTTTGTTCCGGTTCGCTCGCAGGCGAAATGTAGCGTATCGAAGGGCGGTGAGCAGCAAGCATTTGATCCTTGGAAATCTCTGCATTAGCACGGCAACCCACAAACCCGGAACCGAACGACCCAAAACAAACCTGACCCGTTACTTAATGCTCTTCAACTTCAGATGTTGATTATCGACACTGGGGTTTACACACAAATAGCGGGCCAGCTCTATCACTTTCGTTTGCTTTCGTTCGCTTTCTATGACGTAGGGTTAGAGCAAACACATCAACTGATAGCAGCGAAACATGCACGATAAGGTTCAGGAGCATTGGGTTCATCGTACCGTTCAATCAAACGTCCAGTCCAGCGCGAAAAGAAAATATCCACTCGGGAAAGGCGATAGATTGTGGCTAGGGTTTTTGCTCGTATTGTCCTGCCCGGCTGGTGGTTGAAATTTTAATTACCACAAAAGCCAACCTCCCGGAAGCCACAGATGGCAAATAAATCATTCCGCTCGATAAAGAAAAACGGCTCGGCGTGTGCGTTTCGGTGCGCTCAGCTTCACCTTTTCCGCCGGATTGGATTTTTTTTTCGGTTTCGTGCTTTGTGTTTCTTGTTTGGCATTCCACCAGCCAATTGGTCATCCCGCGGGTGCAATCGGTACGATGCATTACGATAATTGAATTTTCTTCGATGCTGCAAAACCTTCGCTGCAATACCACCAGTGCAGCAAAGGGGGAACATTTTAATTTTCCATCGCGTCAAACCCGGGTCGTGGATGATAAGTGGGCCGTAAGGTGGGCTCGAAGCGAGAAGCACGATGATGAAAAGCGCCACACAAAAGAAAGCAGCACGCCATTGTTCCGCACGATCGATTGCGAACGATAAAGTATGATCAATTAAAAATTTCCTCCGGGCTTGTGTGTGTGAGAGAGCTAATAAATAATGTTCGAAGCGTAAGGGCGAGAAACAAAACTCCCGGAAAAGCCACGTATTCCCCAACTCTTGTTTTATGTTTTCTGCTTTCCCTACGAACAACGAGAAGAAGGATGTGCGAGGGCCACAAACAAAAGGTCACACAGTAAGTGTACGCGGTCCCTCACAACTACAGAGGGGTTTTTTGAAGTTGGATATGTCCCTGCCCTATGTTTTATCCCAATTTTTCCATAACACTTTTTCATCCTTTTCCACCCACTTTGTTGTCGGGTTGCCTCAAGCTGGAGGACCCTTGCCGTGCCGGGTTGACATTCATGAGCATTGAGCATTGGAGGACTTTTTTGTGCTCAGATTGTGGTAATGCTGGGTGAGCTGATTAATTACAAGCTCGACTGTAGCCAAAGCGAACCATAAATTAAAATGGAGTTTTTCTTTTCCCGTTCCGGTTCGAGCGCACGACAACAGAAGAAAACTGTTTTCGTGTTTTTTTTTGCTATGTCCATTTCGCTTCGCCCTTCCGTGACGAAGAAAACAGCCCCCAGAAATGAACAATAAAGCTCTAGGATACACGCAAGAAGTCAAAGGAACGTCAGCGTCTAAGTCGTCGTCCGTGCCACTTACCTACACATCGATGGTTGACCATTTTAAATCCTTTGTAGCAGGAGCAGACAGTGGTGCGATTTAAGCTGCCGTTTGGTGGCCCGTCCTTTTTCGCCGTCGTCACCCGGTGGCATGCCTGCGGACACCGATGATCCTTTCCGCAGGGACTCAACGGACGGTCGGTCCCATTGCCGGACGGGCCGTCGGTCGTGGACGGCCAACCGGTGGAAAACGGTGGTGGCGGCGACTGATGCTGGGAAGGCTTAATCCGTACACAGGCCGGCCTTTTACCGATCCAGCGCGACTTACGGCACACCAGATTGGCGTTGGCGATGGCACCGGTCGAGGTAACGACCGTCCGGCTTTGTCCGTCCTTCATCCGCAACTGGTAACCCATCCGGCAGTGGTATTCCGCCTCGAGGAAGGAGTTTTCCAGCCCGTACAAATCGTTACTGCAAAAATCCGGATCGTAAGAAAGGAAACATAAAATGGTGCACGAAGAGTTGATCTCTCTGTAATCACGTGGAAATCAAACTATATTCCAGTGACTTGGTGTAGGAAGAAAAAATCAATGGAAAAAATCTGTTTTTTACTGTCTGTGTCCCTTCGGAAAGCTATACCTACCGCAAATATTTGATGTCACCGTTAGCGATCGCCGGCGCCGGTATGAAGTCGTCCCTCATGCAGGACAAATCGCCCGAAATGATGACGCGCGCCACCGACACCGTCTCCGTGCCCTTGTGATCCTCCGCGGGAAAGGTAACCGTGCTGGCGCTGGACACTGTCACACCGGACGGTAACGGTGGCAATGGTGGGTCGACGATTTTTCTCTGCGCTGCATCCACCGGGTCGGCAATGGCTGGTGGGCAATGGGATGATGGAAGAACCAAATCCGGATAAGCGTATCCATCAAAACCGGATGTTTTGCGGAGGAGCATCAAATGAGTAGACACGCAGGGAGAAAGCGAGATGAATGGAGATTAGTGTTGTGTTGGACTAAAAGCTTCCAGCGAATGAGAGTGTATGTCTGCGTTTAGCTTGACAAAAACACATAACAGCTTAGGCGTTTCGATTTTGAGGTTTAGTTTCGTAATCGTTCATTAGCAGCAGCTGGATGGGTGAGTGTGTGTGTACGTAATCCCGAAGAGGAAAAGCTGTTTGTCCATTGCTGATGATATAATGCAATACTTAGCACCAAAAACACGGAACGTGGAAAAGGTTGATAATAACTTCAGTATAATGAACCTCATTATCATCCGTTTGTCATTGTAGCAATTAGGTTGCGTAACAGAATATGGTCATTTTGGTTTAAAATATTGCAAGATTTTGTATACTTGTAGCTAGTTAATCAATTTTGCGTATAGATTGAAGGTCTATAGGAAGAGTCTGGAAGTTTGAATGTTTAGTAAATGGTAAAAATTAGAGTTTCATGTCATTTAAATATGCCATGATTAATCTTCTCAACATAGAATTGAGTATAAGTCTCAAAAGGCGTCAAAAATTGCATGTGTTGCGTCTTATTTAAGCTACAAACGAATAACACTACGTTCTGATTTAATACAACTTTTCAATCGAAACTTGATTCAAAAATAGACCTTAAGATTTCACGCGGCATTCGTGCCAAAAAGAATTCTTCAAGACCAAAGGTTTGCCATCAATCAGTACAACAATCGACTCATAAGGACTCTGTAATGCTAAACACTCACGGCCCTAGTATGTATAATGACAATAACTCATGGAGCGATGTTACGGATTTCATTAAATCATGGAGGAAATTGTTAATTAATCCTACTTTCTGAGCCTAGTGCCACCAAATTGCCATCCTTTTCGAAAATTTATTAAACTTCAAAACCCTCTAAACGCAAATTACTTCTAGTTGGCAACCATTTTTCGAACTCTATTACTCACATGTCAGTGTAAGAAGAGGATAGATAGGTTCGAGCAATCTTGAGGCTATCTTTATTGTTGGAGTGTTCCTCGGTGATACTGACATACCTCTTCTCCTTTCTCGCGACCCTCTGTATGTTCTATTCCGTTCTCTACACCATCACGCGTTACTTTCGAATCTTCCGAGACACACTTAGTATGGCTCGAAACGTCAATTGCTTGTCTGTCGTCGCCCTTCACTAGCCTGTTCGAATATCATTCCTCTGTTAAGTCTTCTTGTGCTCCTACCTTAAACTATGTCTAATCCACATCCTTTCCTCTTTCGTAAGACATAGTAAGCTGCATTATTTAGAGAAGCAACCTTATGCAGGCGGACTGTAACTACATTTTATTAAATGAAGACCACAACATAATAGGCTTTCCTTCGTCGATCAGTAGGAAACAAGCCTGGTTTCATCAACATAATCTTTTCTATTCTCTTTTTTCTTATCTAAGCTTATTTCACCGCACCAGATATTGTACAACAGTTCAAGAATTCTTAAATGCAAAGAGTGCGATAAAGGTAAATACAATTCCGAATTACTCCCACATCCAACGCAAGACCGCACTGGGCACTAATGCTGCATGAATTGAGCATTATCCAATTTCTACACAAATGCTATCGCTTCATAACACCTTCTTAAACACTCGTCAGGCTCATTCCCCTGCCGGAAAAATCACTCTATTCATACACATCCGCCCCCAAAAGAAACCGACAACGACAAGCAAAAAAACACACGGCCCTTTTCGCACTCACCTTTCTGTAATTGTTTCCGTTGCTGTTTTTCGCGCTTCCTCTGCTCACGGATCCATTTGGGGCGCTGTGCGTCCGGTTGATCGGCGGGCACAATTTGCATGTCACCCACACCTCCAAACACCAGGTGTTCGCCGGCCATCGGAACCGACGGAAACCCGGAAACCATTGGCGTCGGTCGTCGGTCCTCGGCAGTGTGGTCCGGCCGGGACGATCGTGGCCCATTGCTGTGGTCCGCGGGAGGCATTGTCGTTTCCTTCCACACGTCCACCACCTCCACCATGCTGCCATCGACCGTGGCAAGGCCGCGTGCTTCCGGCGATGGGCGGATCCGTTTGGTCGCCGTTTCATCGCCACCGGTTGAGCGGGCGAGCGCTTTAGCATCGGACGAAAGCTTCAAGGACCACGCACCGTCCGCCACGTTCGTTAGGCCCTCGATGATGCCGGTATCCGGTTGACCGTCGTCGTCCACCGGTACGCCGACGAGCGTCACCGGAAGCAGCTTGATCTTCTTGTGCTTGTGCTTCTTGTGTCCTTTTCGTCGGCGGCCCTTTTTACCGGTGCGCTGTGGGCCGCTTCTAGCGTTCTCGCTATTATCGAGTTTAACTTGACTGCCGTGGAAACGGTCGCTGGAAATGGATTCGAAATAAAACGGAGGGGGGGAGTAGAAAATTAAATTTTATGCTCACAAAACGGTAGGTCTTGGCGTGATCTTTCCAAGCGGGTCGAAATTTGAATGCGAATTTAAGTTTTTAAGAGGCGAGAAAAAAAAGGAATCATACGCACGACGCAAACAGAGACTGTAGTCGGAAAAGGATGCACGATACGCATCCGAACGAAAGGACGTTTGATCCTATTCAAACAGTTTTTCCACGGCGGAAGGTGTTTGCAATCAGAAGGAACCTTTCATTTACCTAGGATTCCGGTGGATTCAAAGGATTTTACGTACGGATTTTCTAAAGGCTCAGTAGGCGGTAGGATGAGTTGACAGATATTCGTTTCGCGGCTGCTTGAGAGAGGTACCAATTGCCAAACAAACAAATCGGTATGAGATCAAGTTTATTGAAAATGTTCCTATCAACTGTCATCTCGAATTCTTACTGTTGGCGCCTAAAGTTATGCAATGCGCACGACAGAATTTTTGCGAAGAAAGGCTGGAATATTGCGGCAGCCTTCAACAGAATGGGTTTTAAATAGGGAAAAAGAGAAAGAAGGAGTGTGCGTGTACTGTTTTATTGTTTACATAAAACACGCGTTAACTTTAGAGAGTGAAATTTATTACAAAATTTTAAAAAATTATGCTCAAAATCAAGAAAATAATCTATATTCTACAAAACAATGTTTTATATCTGTCGCTTGCGCTATGATCCCTCAAAAACCAAACGCCACACACACACACAATTACGACAAAGACAGGATAATCTGGCATGTAATACCGTGTGTGAGACATTTCGTGCGGTTCCAATTCCGAGAAGCCGAGCGGTTAACAGCACGTTTCGGATGTGCCAAAGTTAACCGCAAATTGTTGTGTGACAGTGAGACAAGAATTTAGTTGAAAAAGCTTTCCCAATATCTACACACAAACACACGCGCGCGCGCTCTACACGTTCAATCCTTCTCAAGCTAGTTGATGCTTACCGCCTAACCGCAACACGCCGGTAAATCACACACAACCACAAACGAAAGGTGATGCTGAAGTTTATTTCATTTCATTTCGCATCAAATTAAACTCAAAATGAGATCATAAAGACACCACACACACACACGACCGGTCCCCGAGCCAAAGGTTAAATCCTTCGCGGTGTATTAGGGGAAGAAACGTCAAATAGTTGGCAAGAAACTTTTCTCACCTGTCCCATTAACCTTTTCCTCTCCCCCGTACGCCACGGTTCCTACGGTCGGCAAACAGACAAACAGCCAGTTTCCCTCAACCGAAATGAACATCATCGTCACCAAAGTACGGTGATACGGGGCAAATGTCTTTGCCTTCTGATGTACCTGTGTATGTTTGCGTGTGTGTGTGCAACCGTTTCCGGATCCTTTTAGAGGTTAGCGTACGGGATCAAAGGGATTCGTTCTAATTGGTTTCGTACGTGATTAAATCCTCCCTCCTGCCTATCTACCGACCCTTTTCCACCCTGTTTTCAAACGCGTGGAATACTAAAATCAAGACACGTCAAATCACATCGGATCGAAAATTCCTTCGCGGATTGTGATAAGCCTCAGTTTGCTTTTTTTGCCCGCTCTGTTTGGATTAAAAGCGTCAAACACACACGGCCGCACGCAAACAAAACCTCATTTTACGGTTTATTAATGAAACGTGATTATTGGGAAAGTTTTGCACCGTTTCAGGAAAAACAGGCGTCACGTGGCCCAGAAAGTAATTGTTGGCACTTTAACCACTGTGAACGTTTGAGTTTTGTTGCAAGCGGAAAGCGTGTTCGTTGTTGATATGGTTGGGATTTAATTAGCGACGATTTGACCATGAACTAGGTGCTGATGCTTGTATAACTCTGTAAAAGCTACACTCGCATAAAAATGTAAGCATCACTTTAAGGGAACTAGTTGGATGTTTGCAATATAAATTCAATTCGGATATGTTTAACTGAGTGTATGTTCCAAACAGAAAATCGTTTCAAAACAATATGTAGTTACTTGATCTTATCAGAGATCATATGTTCAGTTCTACGCGAGAGTTTACTTGCAATCACAGTGCGTAGCATAAGTATAAGTAGATTTTCATGAGAATAAAACTGTGTATAAAAATTTCGTTGTTTTTTAAGTTTTGAAGGAAAACACAACATCAAACCATCTAAAAATGAACAAAAATTATGTTCTTTTGTGTTATAAAGAATAGAGCTACGTCTTTCCACAATTTACTGGCGTTAAGTTTAGGTATTATTGTAAAAATGTAATCCAAAAGAATGGCGTGGTCCTATTGCTATTTTAAACATTCTTTATTCACAGGGCAATAGTCTATTTTGTACCTCAATAAATAAATGATTTGATAAGATGTGAATGAATTTTAAAATCTATGCTTGTTAATGATAACAAACTACAACGTCACAAGATATATAAAAAAAAGTTTAAAAAATCTTTGATAATTCTCCCATTTCTCCACGACCGGGATATTGGATTGGCAGACGACGACCCTGAACCGTGAGCGGTATCGAGGATTGTTGCAGCAGACCAAGACCCGACTTGTTCTTATCTTTGTTAGGCACTAATAAAGACCAAGAGATATGGTGGGCCAGCTATGTCTGAACTTGACTTACGATGAGTTGAATCCCTTGACTTGGCCCTGGCGTCGAAAATAAACATTCATAAATAAATTATGTTCTATTTGCATTTGTTTTACTCTAATAAACCTCTAATAATAAAGCTATGTTAAGCACTGTACTAGACTGATTCTATTTATTAGTCATGTTATTTTCACTGCGCTGGGAAAAAACACAACCCTCTGGTTGGGCTTAGTTGTTTGGCCGCCCTATCAACTGCACCTGACAGCTTCCCGGTATTCTCTCGTACACGCGTGCTACATTATGGATACTTTTAATTTAATCCACAACATGAAACCACTCCAAACCAGAACGTAACATACGTTCCGCACGTCAAGTTTCCGTCAGTGAGCGCTCAAACGTGCCTAGCAAAACTCTGACTGCGTTTCCCTGAGAAAAGCTTACAGCGATTCATCAAATTTAGAGCATTTTGAGATGAAACACAGTTAAAAACGGGTTCCTCGTTTGGGTGCTTAGTTAAAGATTTTAAGCTTCTTATTCCCTTAAATTGGCTGCCCATCGATCATGGTCAAAGTTCAGGCTGTGCTTACCAGTACTGGAGCTTACTGAGGAGGTTTTTTTTTCCTTCAAGCGCCCTACCGCACAAAAGGAAACCTTTTAAATGGACCATTTTAATACGCCGTGGCAACTGGAATGATACTTCCGATACTTCCCCGGGTATGCCCGGTACGCCCGGCACATTCTCTCGCACCGGTGTGGGATCGAAACGAGCGAAAAGTAACTTACCGATTTAGATGTGCCAGCAGCTCGTTCTCTTCGCGCGCCCGTTCCTCGGTCAGATTGCTAACGAGCAGGACCTCCTCCGTTATCCGGGACTGTACCGCACCGTCCCACTCCCGGCCGCCAGTAAGCTGATAATTATTTGTAAGAACATTATCGCTAAAAATATCCTCTCGCTTCTGGCGCCCTTGAGCGGGTGCGTCAGAGTACGCCGGGCCGTGCCGTTGCAGTTTGTCGTGGATTTTATTGTCTACTAATTGTGCTGGTTCACCGGTTCGCAACCGTTCGCTGGCTGGAGGCGTTACTGCACCATTCGCATCCCATGTTGCCCCCGACGATGCTGTCGTGCTGGATACTGCTGACGATGATGACGGTAATTGATGATTATTAGCGGTTGCCGAGTCTGTGGAGAAGAAAAGCAAGATGGCGCACATCAGTGACGGGATGTTTGCGAGGGTGCGTTTAAAGAAGCCGTGACTCGTGATGACAGATATCTCTGGTGGGGGTAACAAAACACAGCCAGCCAAACACCGGAAATAAAGCGTAATAGCACGCCGGAAAGGAAAACGAACGAAGAATTCTATTTAACGGTGGTGGAAAGCCTTCGTGAATTGAAGGCCTAATGAGAGAACGAGAAAGGAGGAAAGAGAGCGAGAGAGAGTGGAAATGATATCATACGTTATTAATTTCCCACACAGCGCACTCAGCTTTGATGCTTCTATTTCCTATTTCGCTTCGGGGTTATCGGCACATGCATGCCTACGTATACGGTCGCATACGAATGCCCTGAATGCCAACTAATTATGGGCGATAAAATCGTTGAATGAAATGCGACAGTCTTGTCCTCGAGGCCAAACATCACATTTAGCAGGAAGTAGTTTGGTTTACCCTAAATGAGCTTTTGTTTTCTATCTCTCTCTCTCTCTCTCTCTCTCTCTCTCTCTCTCTATTTGGCCTCCTTTCTGTTGCCTTTCTTTTGCAAACCTGGCTGACGGTAGCTTGCCGGTGACCGTAACAATGAACACAACGGAAAACATCACCCAGTATATGCTCGCTTGTCACGCAACGTCGCATATGGGGCGCTCGCATGCATTCATCGTTCTATTTAATGGTGTGGAGTTGTTGCTGCCGCTGCTCGTTTCACCTGCTTAGTGTGATACGGTCTAATGTGTTACAGTGTACTGGTAATTGATTTTTGCTAAGCATGAACTGTTACAGCGTCGAGGTGTAAGCTAAAGTAATTAATTATGTGCGTGGAGTTGGAGTATCCGCACTAACGAGAACGGGTGATGCATACAGCTGTTTGCAACTGGAACATTATTGTAATATTAAAACGTTTTAACCAAAAGACACACCGGGTTTTTTTGGGCACAACCAATCAAAATAAAAGATGATCGTCTTTTACACACATCGCCAAGCCACGTGCCCTAACAAGGCGTAAATGAAATGGACTCTTGTTGACAAACCCGAAACGTAAGCTGTGTTTTTTGATCTGGTGGCATTTGTTGAAGAACGGCTTCGGTAGAACAAATTGAAAAGTACGACGACGTCTGCAGGAAACCTCCCTCCCCGGTTCACAGTAAAAAGCTCGGGCGAGAAGAAATTCGGAAAATCTTTCACCGAAAACATGAACACATCAAACGGCAACGCTTTTGCCGGTTTAGATATTGAGACGCGTGTTGCACATTCACATGCACATCAGAACACAATTATGTAAATAGCGTCAATGTATCGTGTGGTTTTCGGTGCTCAGCTTACAATACACATGCGCCACAAACTTTCTGCCAATCGAAGTGAACGACTAGGCGTCTCCATTGACTTTCGAGGCACACATAGAAAAAAAAAACCTTTCACAAGCGATACTGTTTTGTGTATTGAGAAAACAGTATTTAATTACATAGGGAGGAAAACGCTGGAGATAAAGTTACCACAAGTCATAATACAATTAGCGAAAATTAATTCCTTTCTACAGAAATTTGTGTTGTTTTTTCTCCACATCGAGCTAGAACTTGATGGTAGAACTTCTCGTAAATCAAAAAGGGAATAATCTGATAAGAACGGCTAGCATGTCAACATTGTGCTTAGCTTTTTGCATGTTTAGAATGTCCTCTGCTGTGTGCTGTGTAACACATGGTTAAACTAAATGCATTTTCCATTTCTTATCATTGAAATCTACCCGCACGCAGCAATGAATTATTAAACTTTACTTGCAGAACACATGCTAACGCTTTTAACACAAATAAAGAGACCACCTTCCTAACCTTCCTCTTCCATCTCTTCTCCCAAAAACACAGCCATCGTACACATTGAAATTGAAATCCATTTGAGTGGAAAATGGTAGCGCGATCCGCCGCCTGCACTCTATAGCCAATTTTGGTTACCAATTTATGGATAATTCTAAATTATGACGAGATTACGAGACGCGTAAATCGAGCACCGGGGTTTTTAACACCACCCGCGAACCAAGAAGCGAAGCCCCCGAGGGCGAAGAATGGAATGAGCAAAAAAAAGAAAGCATAAGGTACATAAATCGTGATTTATCCAGCATCAAACCCTGGCGCACACGGTGCCACACACCAAAACATAAATCGACAGATGCTGAATCGTGGGATTTCATTCACTTTTCCCTACCCATTGTGGTTTTTGGAAATGGTGGTCTATTTTAGTAGGATCTCGGATCGGCTCTCGCTGCTCTGCTGACGGTACGCGATAAGGGCACATTCAATCGACCGAACTGGTCTGGCGGTATGTGGCCATTGATCGTAAAAGACCTGTTAATAGTCTTTGCATGACTGACTAACGTACAACGTAATGGAAAGTCGTATTTTGATGCGATTCAAACAGTATTAAAATTTGGCTTCTCGCTTCGGAGTGCCGGTTCCAGGGCAGTGGTTCGTTGATAGGGGATGCTAAATTCTATTTGCTTTTGACATTTATGTTGGTGGAATAGAATTAAATACGGCGGGTCATATGGTACGTTTTTTCAGGGACTTAACGTGTGTGAATCATTGATGCTATAAGAAAGGTTTCAATTTTTTAACAATTATTCAGGAACAATCGCAAGAAAACGAATAATGCGCAACATATTACCAGCAATGATTTATCTAAATGATTGAATGCCGAAGAAGAATAAAGCCCGTTTACAAGTACAACCTGTTCCTTACAGAAGTAACGTACATCACTGTCTTACCCACCTTACCACGCACCAACAGTCACAAAGAAAAAACGCACAAATGAACAATTTTCTGTCATGCTGATGCCATATCAAACAAATCAATCGAAATGTAACGAAATAATATCGTCAAACAAATAAGTATATGTGAGTGCATGTATGTGTGTGCCAGAAGAAGTGAAACGAGCGAGTACGAATGGAGAATATCATTCGTCCCAGCCACTCAATGGAACCAAATATTTTCAATCATACAGCTCACCTTCTGCCATTCGCTCCGTGCCGTTTCGTGTGCAGTATGGAAAAATAATCCAATATGGACGTTCGCTTCGTTTCCGTTTACATCGCAACATTCTTGGCAACCTTTTTCCCCCCTCTCCCTTTCCCCTCCGAACCCCTTGCACATTCCTTTCGGTAGGTTTCATGTCGAGCCCGATACCGTGCGGCAGCAAAAGTTTGCATCTCATTTCGAAAATGGGTGTAAAGAAAGGATTGTGCTGCGTGTCGTCGCCGAAAGGATGTTTCTCCGAACGCAACAACGCAACCGTGCCACCCATGTTCGCCCATCCGTGTGCAACGCCAACCTTGCCACGCAAAAAAAAGGGGGAATAAATTTTCCGCTCCAATAGACGAATTTTCACCCAGCACGGTCGGCCGAAGGATTGAAACTGATAGGCTTCGTTTTTGCCAGACAGACAACTTGAATTCAATCCTTCACAGCTTGCCGTGTGCTGTGTTCGATGAGCAACCCCGAAACAGGAGGGATGTGAAGTGGAGCGTAGGGTTTTCTGATGTGGCACCGTGAAGAAAAGCGACCGTGGGGTATAAATACATGGGCTGGAAATCGAATAGTTTTCCCTTTCGCAGTCCGTCGTCGATACCGTGCGCCGTCACATCTTTATTGACTGTATTTGAATGAAATTTCAGTTTCCCACACACACACACACGTACACTGGCACGCCTACAAATGCCAACCTACACAGACGGATTCGATCGATGCCATCCTATGCCTTGCACGCCATCATCATCATCATCATCGAGGCTTCAACCAAGTTCCGGCGGGCGTGAAAAGTAGGAAGGGGCCGATGGAAAACACAACCAGCACAACCATGTTTCATGAAGTGGTACAAATTTTCATCTTTTTCCATCAGCAATAAACCCGCAACTGTTCGCACAAGTAAGAACGGAATAAGAAAACGATGAGCCCGGAGTTTTGTGAAAGCAACATTCGGAAACTTTTCCGATAAGTTTGGCAGACGGGGGTTGTTGCAGGGTGGCGCATCAAAACAAAAGGAAGTTTTATGATACCAAGCAATCAGCTTTCTTCACTCGACACCACTGCATTGCCTGATGCACCTAGAGAAAGAGAGAGGGAGCAAGAGAGGGCGAGAATTTTGGGGGAAAAAGGCGTTCGAATTTTGTTCGAGCACAATCGAGCATAGCTTTGGCAAGTTATGGGCCCACAAGAATGCAGCAGCAGCATTCGGTGGCTAAGTTTTGCTAAGCGGGATTTGTACAAGTATTTGAATCTAATCCTATCAGTTAGAACTGGAATGCTTTTTATCGATTTTTGTAGAATGAATAATAAGGAAACATTTTTTTAGGAAGAGTATTAAAACTTGCCAAAGAACGATCACAAAGAAAAAACGCACAAATGAACAATTTTCTGTCATGCTGATGCCATATCAAACAAATCAATCGAAATGTAACGAAATAATATCGTCAAACAAATAAGTATATGTGAGTGCATGTATGTATGTACCAGAAGAAGTGGAACGAGCGAGTACGAATGGAGAATATCATTCGTCCCAGCCACTCAATGGAACCAAATATTTTCAATCATACAGCTCACCTTCTGCCATTCGCTCCGTGCCGTTTCGTGTGCAGTATGGAAAAATAATCCAATATGGACGTTCGCTTCGTTTCCGTTTACATCGCAACATTCTTGGCAACCTTTTTCCCCCCTCTCCCTTTCCCCTCCGAACCCCTTGCACATTCCTTTCGGTAGGTTTCATGTCGAGCCCGATACCGTGCGGCAGCAAAAGTTTGCATCTCATTTCGAAAATGGGTGTAAAGAAAGGATTGTGCTGCGTGTCGTCGCCGAAAGGATGTTTCTCCGAACGCAACAACGCAACCGTGCCACCCATGTTCGCCCATCCGTGTGCAACGCCAACCTTGCCACGCAAAAAAAAGGGGGAATAAATTTTCCGCTCCAATAGACGAATTTTCACCCAGCACGGTCGGCCGAAGGATTGAAACTGATAGGCTTCGTTTTTGCCAGACAGACAACTTGAATTCAATCCTCCACAGCTTGCCGTGTGCTGTGTTCGATGAGCAACCCCGAAACAGGAGGGATGTGAAGTGGAGCGTAGGGTTTTCTGATGTGGCACCGTGAAGAAAAGCGACCGTGGTGTATAAATATATGGGCTGGAAATCGAATAGTTTTCCCTTTCGCAGTCCGTCGTCGATACCGTGCGCCGTCACATCTTTATTGACTGTATTTGAATGAAATTTCAGTTTCCCACACACACACACACGTACACTGGCACGCCTACAAATGCCAACCTACACAGACGGATTCGATCGATGCCATCCTATGCCTTGCACGCCATCATCATCATCATCATCGAGGCTTCAACCAAGTTCCGGCGGGCGTGAAAAGTAGGAAGGGGCCGATGGAAAACACAACCAGCACAACCATGTTTCATGAAGTGGTACAAATTTTCATCTTTTTCCATCAGCAATAAACCCGCAACTGTTCGCACAAGTAAGAACGGAATAAGAAAACGATGAGCCCGGAGTTTTGTGAAAGCAACATTCGGAAACTTTTCCGATAAGTTTGGCAGACGGGGGTTGTTGCAGGGTGGCGCATCAAAACAAAAGGAAGTTTTATGATACCAAGCAATCAGCTTTCTTCACTCGACACCACTGCATTGCCTGATGCACCTAGAGAAAGAGAGAGGGAGCAAGAGAGGGCGAGAATTTTGGGGGAAAAAGGCGTTCGAATTTTGTTCGAGCACAATCGAGCATAGCTTTGGCAAGTTATGGGCCCACAAGAATGCAGCAGCAGCATTCGGTGGCTAAGTTTTGCTAAGCGGGATTTGTTCAAGTATTTGAATCTAATCCCATCAGTGCGAACTGGAATGCTTTTTTCCGATTATTGTAGAATGAATAATAAGGAAATACGATTTAGGAAGAGTATTAAAACGTGCAAAAGAACGAAAGGACTGGATATATTTGTGAGTTTAATGCTCAAAATCGCGACGACTTTGTCTTGAAAAAGCAAATAAATAATCTCAATTATATTAATACAAGTATGTTTTAATCATCTTGCATACTTTGAGGCGTATTGTAATTACATGATTCATCTACCATCACTATAAATATTCTTCAAATAGACTTGAAACAAATCAATTCCACAAAAAATGCTGTAGATATGAGGACTGTTTTGCACATTGCATACTTTAAGGCGCTTTTAATGTGTGATCAAATAAAGCTGTTGGGAGCACGATCTTCCGTCCTACTACAGTTCTACCAATACATTTACATTCAAAATCATAGTGCGTTATGATTTTACTTTTCAATACAGGGAATTTTCTTTCTGATAAGGAAAAATATATACAAGAAAATGAAATCAAACTACAGCGCCTGTCATCTGCATCCGATCTAAGCTTAGCTCTCAATAACTAACAACGTTTCTTCAAGCATCGTTCTTCCACAATGTTTGCATCAGCATTCACCACGCTTAAGTACGCCTTCCAGTGGCATTTGTTTTAAGCACACCAAAACGAAACCGAGCGAACAAAAGCACCACACATTTAGCACAAAAACACGACGAACGAATTTCATCTCGAAAGTTTCCCCGCAAATGGAAGACGCCACAGCAAAAAGGACAAACGAAATAAATTTTAAAAGCGATCTTGAAATAAATCCACTTTTCTGTAAATCTTTTCCCTGTTTCTCTCTGCGGCTAGCTTTTCCCTTCGATGCTTTTCAAAGGGTTTTACTCAGTTTTCCTGTTACGGACGATAGTCGTCGTCGTCGTCCTCGCTGTTGTGTACTTACAGCGCGACCTAACCTTGACGTTTAGCTTATCGGTTCAATGTTTTCGTACGCTTCGGTGTAACCCTTTTCTCGCGACGCTGCTTGACGGAAGCATTAAGCGCACCGGAAAAGAGGGATGATGCTGGTGCCTCCCTTTTTCGGCAGTCCATCAAGTGGGTGTTTCGCTTCGAAGCCTCGGATGCTTTACCGAAGAGAAACGTGTACCTCCTTACGGCAAATTGCATGGGGGAATATACCCTGTGCCCTACCAACCGCGGCAAAATGAAACCTCTTCGCTTGGTGGACGATGGTTGGGTCAAGCGAAGAATACGGAGGCGATATTTTATACTGCCAGCCAGAGAGGACGCTCATTGTCGGTCGGAACGACATCGGAGCGTAACCCTGATCGAGCAGATCGAGCGAGAAAGGACATAAATAGCAGGTTTGCATCACAAAATGCCAAAACAATAAGATAAAACCCTGGCGAACAATGTATCCCCCCTTCAACAATGTTACGAATGGGGCGATACGTTTCGTTACTAACCGAGTGAAATTTGTTCCACTTTAAAGAAACAATTTTTCTCATCGCTGATACGGTTGCTCTGCATTGGCTGTTGGATCAGGTATACACTCAGAGAAGGTAAAATGACGTTATATCGCATACAAGACAAACTATTCCAGTAACGTCAATGGTGGCTGTTCCAGCGTCGTGGTGGAAACTGTATGATGGAAGTATGCTTTGCTTTTTGCTTCTCGCAAGACTTTTTTGTACGATGTTATGCAAAATAAAATGTTACTGTAAGAACTGGTGAGAGAGTAAAAGATAAATGCATAGCTTCAAAAGGATGGAAACATCATTACCTTGGGATGAAGCTGTGTTACACTTAACAATGTAAACTTGATCGTGTTACGCTGGATCTTGTTACCTGAGAAAACTCGTCGCACGAAAGGATAAATAAATGACGTTGATGCTGTACAGTGTATCTGGGTATGGATATTTATAGTTTAAAGATGTTTGTGTCACTAAGACCTTATAATCGAAACATGTCATATCACTAGAAACTTATGAATTCATCTGTCAAACTGCTATAAATTAATCCAGTTTCTGGTAACGTTTTCATAGCTGAACATGACACTAATAAATGAGAAAAATATTAAACAAACTTTTTACTTGTTCATCATATTTTAATCTTGATTTTTGCGTCCAAGAATTTATACAAAATCACCAACAACGCTCTCATAATTTTTAATTGAGCCTAAATGTATGCAAACGCTTGGCATGGTGTTTCCAAACAAACAAAACGTTATGTATAAACCCCCTTGATGTATCCAATGTGTAATACAAACCTCCAGCAATGGCAAAATAATCTTTTCACTTGACAAACAGCTCGTTTATTTCCTAAAACAATGCTGTCCAATGGATAAGCTTTTACATGAGTTACAGAAGTTCCTGGGACCTTAGACGACACTTTCAGCTGGCAACAAATGTGTGCCAACGTTCGCAGCACAAACTGACGTCCTATATCCCACCTTCAAACACACACACAAACACACACCCAGACAGAAAGAAAACTTCAAAATTTATAACCAAAACACCAACCGAGTTAGCCGTAATGCCAATACAAACGCCCGCGTATCAGCAACCACAATATCCCTCGGATCAAAACATTCGTTTAGTCATGCACGTGTGGACTGAACACCCGCCCACACGTGGACACAACCGTCACCTCTCTCCCATCCCGCTCGCTCCGAAAAAGATGCTGATCGCAACCAACATTAAACGAAGAAATGATTTAATGCTTCTTCTAATTCTATCGTGCCGTTGCTTTAGACCGGGACCAACCGTTGAGCAACCGGTACAAACAATGTTTTCTCCACCAGTATTGGAACTCACGGGAACTTTTCGCTGCGGTTACACGAGTCCCCCCCCCGGAACGCGCTCTCGGTGAAAGCAGCACGGTATAATCTAATTTTTCGCAATTTGCATACACCATCGCGCTTGTCAGGATTCTTTGCCTTTGCTACCGGTTCTTTGTACTGGTTGCGATTCTGCGAACGGGAGCAAAAGGATATCTTTTCCCTTTAGCTAGTCACACACACATGTACACATACACACACACACCAACATGTATATGGGCCATATGTTGCGAAAATAGCGCAAGACCGCCCCGAGTATGTGTGTGTCGCCTGGGAGTGTGTAGGACGCAAAGTAAATGGACGGGATAATGGATGGGCCCTCGCTGTCTGCTTCTTCTGGCTGCGCTTCGGCCCGGTGCTTCAACCGTCGTCTGGTCTGGACGATGGAGACAAACACGAACTAATCTGCATATAAATTTCAATTTCGTATTTATACAGCCAGGCATAATTATGCACGACCGACCGATTCGCCACTTTCCACGTGGATGTGGTCCTGGTCGTCGTCGTCTAGCGTCTAGCGAGCGAGCGTGTGTGTTCTGTGTGTGAGTGGGGGGTTATAAAAAAACGCACCAACACATGTAGCTCGGCAGGCGGAACACCGGAACAGGAAATTGTTGGAATCTTTTTAAGAGCGGAACCGGAGCGACATTTCCGCTAGCCGCACCGCAGGATGGAAGTAACGAGCTGTTGTGCCATTGTAATGAAATGTTGCGGCGAAACAATAGTTTTTGCTTTGCGAAAACCATTAGTGAATGTGTGTGTGTGTATTTATGCCAAGAGTGTAACATAATGAAACTTTCCAGCTTTTGTCGTAGAGAAATAACCAGGAAAAACATTACTTTCCCATTTTTCCTGCTCATTGTTTTGAAGAATGTTTCGAAAAGGATTTAAAAATTTTTCAACAAAATTCAAATCTACTATAGCTCAGACTAATAACGATTTAAAATAATCTAACAGCAGCTTTTAATTGAACGATCAATGAACACAAGTTGTTTTAAAAAGCATGTACCATCCCTTTACCATCAAGAATAATAGAGACACAGCAATCTGCAAACATAAAACGTTCTTCCCGGAACCACAACCACTTCTGCTGTTCCTGGGCCAGTGCTGTTTGCCTTTTTGTTCCAAAACGTTCTCATTCATCCGGACAAATTTATCCGGATTGCTCGCCCTTTTCCATCGCCTCCATTCGGTGTGTACTGAGGCATTATAGCATTACCTCAGCGCTTGCGAACCCTCCGGATCCACTTTATTTACAAGCATCACACACACACACCGGCACACCGAAGAATTATGGGCGGCCCCTTTTGCCGGGGCCAGTTTAATTCTGCCATAAATAAGATTTTCCGCTGAGAAAAGCAAAAAAACAAATTTACCAAAAACACTTGCACCCGGGAAAGCTGGTGTTTGCGAATTTGGGGATGAAGCTGAAGAAAGCATGGCACACGAGAAAAAAGCGCACACGATCACGAATGGGTTAGCGGAGGAGGATTAAGGACCGAAAGGTGTTTCCCGGCAGGACCACTTGAACTGGAAAAAAAGGGAGATATTTCCAATGGCTGGCCGGGAAAAACAGGAAAAAAATGAATTCTACGCTCTAAGATCTTAGAAATTGGGCTGTTGTTGTGAGCGTAGTTTAATGGGGTTTCCTTCCAGGCAAACCCAATCGAGGTGTTGCTTGTTTATCAAACTTGGATAAGAAAATTAAACAAACCTCACCATTTTGCTGTCTAAATAAAGGTGATCTTCGATAAATGAAAGCTCCTTTCCGAAGCATGGGGAACTCAAAGTGATTGAAAAATGCACATAAACAATCAGAATTCAAGAAATTTAATTTATAGTTTATGTTAAGAAAACATGCTTCATGCTTCAGGAAGACAACCGCATTGATTGAACCACACAAGAACACAAAGAGCCAAACAATCGTCGGCTGTAGTCATTGCAATCATTGTAGCATTCATCCGTCAGTCGAGCAAATTACAATTTAATTGCTGATATACATACAGGCACACCAGCATTCCATCCACTTCATTCCTAATCTGTCTCTGGCATAGACTGACGAAGAAAGCCAACCCAACCCATCCTCATAGTGCTGCAAGATTTTCATGGCATGAGCATTTGCAAAGATTACAGTGTCGTATTATTTATAAGCAAAGTTGCAACAACTCTCCAAATCTGCAACTCGACAATTTCCTTTCACAGTTTGCCCATCGTCGTTGGCCAAGACGAACGATGTGTACCGGCACCATTTCCCTTAAGGCTTCCCGAAGGATGAACAGTTTCTCCTACAGCAAAATTGTACTTATCACCTTCCCATTCATCGCTTGTCCCTTGCTTCCTTTAAAGCCCTTACACATGGGGAGACACTCTGCACGGAGCTGTGGCAATCGTGGTTGGGAAGCGAGGAAAAGTCTCCGCTTTACCATGGCCGTTGGTAGACCACAATCTAAAACAAACATAAATTAATTTCACGTCCCTACCCGACGGTTTAAGACTTACTGCCAGCCTGTCGTCCATCCCGGCATGTTGAACTTCAAAACCACAAGTGGATAGTTTCCAATGATCACCGTCCGTTTTTGTGTGCTTTTTCTCCAGCAATTCAAGGCTTCAAGCAAGGGACAATCTTCCGGACACGAAACACCTTATCGAGTCATTTTCGTGTTGAGAGTGGAAAATTTAATACCAGCTACGCTTTCCTTTCCGAGACCGAAAAACTCGTCCTATCCAATTTTACATCCTCATCCTCGTGTTACAAATGTATATTCATCCCAAACTCTGGTCCGTGTATCACCGAGTGGCTCAACACATTTCTGGCCAGATTTGCTGTGCAACACGTTCCGTACCAACTCAGCAACTGGAGATCAACGCTCACCTCGGTTGTGTATTCGTTTATTTTCACGAACCCCAAACAAACAAACTGACCCTTTTCCCAGAACGAACGAACACACACACAGAGACGGTGCTCGCTTTTGGACAATGACCGGTTCAAGGGTCAAGTGGTTAAACTTTTGGCGTAGGATTCTCTGGGCCGGTGTGTGTTTCGGGCCTAGCAAAATTGTAATCTCCAACGGGTTTATGCGTGTATGCGTGTCTTACAACGGACACGAAACACCTTATCGAGCCGTTTTCGTGTGGAGAGTGGAAAATTTAATACCAGCTACGCTTTCCTTTCCGAGACCGAAAAACTCGTCCTATCCAATTTTACATCCTCATCCTCGTGTTACAAATGTATATTCATCCCAAACTCTGGTCCGTGTATCACCGAGTGGCTCAACACATTTCTGGCCAGATTTGCTGTGCAACACGTTCCGTACCAACTCAGCAACTGGAGATCAACGCTCACCTCGGTTGTGTATTCGTTTATTTTCACGAACCCCAAACAAACAAACTGACCCTTTTCCCAGAACGAACGAACACACACACAGAGACGGTGCTCGCTTTTGGACAATGACCGGTTCAAGGGTCAAGTGGTTAAACTTTTGGCGTAGGATTCTCTGGGCCGGTGTGTGTTTCGGGCCTAGCAAAATTGTAATCTCCAACGGGTTTATGCGTGTATGCGTGTCTTACAACAAAAGCGTATCCTTTACACACTCCCAATGTGCGGTGAAGCAAGGGATGAAACAAAATCAAATACGCGTGTATGTTTGTACGTGTGTGTGTGTGTGTGTCGTTCACGTGCCATCAAACAATATGCGTGAAACATCATTGAGGGATCTGGCTTGTAACATGGGGTTGTGTAAAGGGGTTTTAGTTTTGAATGTTTAATTTAACAACTAATTTTCAGGACTGTGTACATGTACGGGAGAGCTTGTTTATGTTCTGTTTTCTTGGAAGTTTATTGTTTTAGTATAGTTTATACAATGAGCTGCAAGCAGCTGAACATCGCTTCTAGCAATACATTCGTATTTTGTTGCGTAGCGTGATAGCCCAAGTCCACGAATTCCAGCCTTCCTACACATTGGAAACAATTGGATTTTATTGAAGTAATCAATAAACAAACAGTTTGGTACGGCTTTAAAAGGATTCTTATTGTAAAAAGGTATACAAATTATCCTGCTAAAAACAAACAATTGTTCCAGATGATACGCCATTGCAGTTTTTTTTTGCTGTCCAACATGGCTTTCGCTTTATTTTTAATTGTAAAAATAAACCTGCTACTGATATCAGAGTATCGGCCGGACTGCTGGTATGTTTTTACCCTGGCCTTTTTCCCCTATCAGTTGTTCAGTATGGATGTATGTGTGTGTGTGTGTGTTTTCATACATTGTCACTACACGGCCAGAAGCTAACCGCAAGCCTTAATAAGCTCTTTTGTTGAAATCAGCTTTATCGTTTGCGTAAATGAGATGGACAAAACTCCAACATTGCACTGGGTACATGTTTGTGCAGTTTTTTTTCCCCCCATTCGCAATCCAG
>KZ062054.1:127728-141127 GCA_002091835.1 Anopheles maculatus | reverse complement strand
GTTCAGCAGAAATTAATAAAAATAATTAATAATCATTTCGCTCACAAGCCACCAGGCGGCTCCATCCCATTA
Organism: Anopheles maculatus; assembly: GCA_002091835.1. NCBI lineage: Eukaryota > Metazoa > Arthropoda > Insecta > Diptera > Culicidae > Anopheles > Anopheles maculatus. Next base: position 141,055 of record KZ062054.1, on the reverse strand, counting down.
ACAAAACGCAAGGACGCGCACTGTACATGTGACAATCGGAAAAAACGGCAACAACACTACAACATTTTTTTTCCCCCTCTTCCCATACTTTTGTGGCTGGCCTTCACGTGTGTGTGGGTGGGTGATTCGATCGGTCAATATTTTTGTTGTGCACGCCCGAAGGCAACAAAAACCAACCCCACGAGGCAAGAGTTTGAGCAGATGTTTTTTGACTTCTGTGTACGTAAAAATGGGGTTTGTTTGTGTTTTCTATCTCGTTTGTTTCGTTGTTTTTCCCCCCGTCATTGCACATCCCTGTAGCATTCAATTGTGGATTATTATTTTTGCCTTGCAATAATGCTTGTTTGCCAACCGTGAGTGTATGTTGAATTTATTCCAACAACTGTCATCGGTACACCATTGGCAGCAGAAACTTTAATCCTGCCGGAGCTGTGTTTGTTGTTTTATGTTTTCTTTTCCGTTTTTTTGTTTGGTGGTTTTCATAGCCCACGGGGTAAAATTCATATTGCTTGTTATAAAGCCCGCGGAATGGTTCGACAGTGGTCGCAGCTGCTGAAACCTATAGATCATACGAAGGATAGGCGTTTTTTTTTGTTATTTGTTTTCGTCCTTTTAATAAAGGATATATTTAATTGCTAAAGCCATATTCAACACAAGTTGCCAAAGGGGTGTTATCTATAAAAACATGAAGCAAATGTTGAAACGGTTGTAATTGTGATGAAAAAAATAAATAGATTTATCGTTAATTTTTTCGTGTTACAAATGAGAAGGATTATTGTTAAATTTTTCACGTGTAGTCGCTTGTTTGAAAATTTTACATATTTAATTAAAAATGTAATATGGTCATTGCACATCCCTGTAGCATTCAATTGTGGATTATTATTTTTGCCTTGCAATAATGCTTGTTTGCCAACCGTGAGTGTATGTTGAATTTATTCCAACAACTGTCATCGGTACACCATTGGCAGCAGAAACTTTAATCCTGCCGGAGCTGTGTTTGTTGTTTTATGTTTTCTTTTCCGTTTTTTGTTTTTGTTTGGTGGTTTTCATAGCCCACGGGGTAAAATTCATATTGCTTGTTATAAAGCCCGCGGAATGGTTCGACAGTGGTCGCAGCTGCTGAAACCTATAGATCATACGAAGGATAGGCGTTTTTTTTTGTTATTTGTTTTCGTCCTTTTAATAAAGGATATATTTAATTGCTAAAGCCATATTCAACACAAGTTGCCAAAGGGGTGTTATCTATAAAAACATGAAGCAAATGTTGAAACGGTTGTAATTGTGATGAAAAAAATAAATAGATTTATCGTTAATTTTTTCGTGTTACAAATGAGAAGGATTATTGTTAAATTTTTCACGTGTAGTCGCTTGTTTGAAAATTTTACATATTTAATTAAAAATGTAATATGTTATCACACCATTGATCAGGCTAAAGGCCAGTCCAATGAACGCTAAAGAGAACAACCAACCGACGCATGCAAACAAATCAGCACTATTTGCACTATTTGTGCCCGAGCACGGTTCAACGCTGATTAGAGTGTAGAAATTAATCGCACCGAACATTTTGCACACCTACGCTACCGTTCCCATTATCGGCCGTGGTCCTCTATCGCTGATTAAAGAGCATATTTTCCCACTACCGAAGCAGAAAGCAAGAACGACACGTTAAAAGTGAGAATATGGCAGCGTCATGGAGTGAGCTCCACTTTCTAATGACACTAACGATCGTCACTGATTCAGCAGATCGTGTGCTCTCACTCTCTCTGCTCCTGCCCAAAAGGTTCCGCGTAAGTACCGAGCAGCCTGAGCCATTCGCCTTCTTTTGATGCGTCATGCAACCCGACACCCGTGCTCGTGGCTGTGAAGGCGCCCATCCTTACAGCGGCCATCAGCCTCAGCACCACACAGCATCGTCGCATCGATGTGATTGGACTCGTTATCACCTTTTATCTTTGGCTGTGCCGAGCAGGAGCACAAATAGATGGGCGAACGTAGTGCCTTGCTGCAGCCGGCTCTAGTCATCGGTCGGGACTTCCTACGCGATGGCATCGTTATCATCATCAGGACACTATTTCCGAACCGGATGGGTTCAGTTTAGCTCGGTAAGGTTGTTTTTATCGCAATCGAATCTTGAAAACACCAGCACGGATCACTCACCGTGCACGGGCGAAGCTCATCGATTCATAACGATCCGGTGGATATATCTGGGCCTGAAAAATTAACAACAGTGCTACGGTGTGCGAAACGGGACCAGCATTTAGTGCAGCCCGGTAATGATGAAACTGTGCGTTTGATACGTTCCCTGAACCAACGTATGAACCATCGTAATAACACAACAGTCACCCGAATGGTGCTGATTCCTGGCTCCTCCATCGATACAGAGCAATAGAACGCATAATTTCTTTGATGGCGTTGGCAACGTACACTAAAACACCGTCCAACGCTATCTGGTGTCAACCCGTAGCTTAACGTTTGTAGCTGCTGCTCGCTTGGAAAAGCGGCACAACGAACATAACAAGTTCCTGGGATAAATAAAGAAATTTGCTCGAAATTGGATTGTGCTGCAACAACGGATGATCCAGCGATGGGTCAAGCACACCCGGTCCGGCTGCAGTCGACGAAACGTCATGAAAATCATCGTCATCATCATCGCCCCACATCCACACGAACCGGTCGTGAAACGTGCCGTTCTTTATGATGCTGTTTATGAGGGCATGAGCCATGTTGCAGCCAGCCTTTTTAAACGATGCACTTTTCACCCCATCGGTGCCGGCGAGCACTTAAGTTCCTTTTACGATGGAATTTCACCTTCACGCAATGGGAGAAAAGGCGAATTCGGAACAGTGGCTAGGAGTTGAAGGGAATTGGGTTGCTCTTTTTAAAATAGAAACATGATAATAAAGTTTGAAGAAAATGTGCTATATAGAGAAGGCGAAGGGAACGAAACAATAAGAAACGTTAGTCTAGTGAGTGTAAAATAGAAACAAACATTGGGATAGAATAAATATAGAAAACAGTATAGATAGAGTCAATCATATGACAAGAAAACATGACACAACTATCACATAAATAATTCCTGCACATTCACTATTCACTATGAATGTGAGCGTGCGAGAGGATAACATTTATCTGCCGGTTTGATACGAGTTTACTGTGGCTACGTGACAATGTATTCTCTCGCGTTACACGAACACTGACATCACACGGTTTAGCAAAATGGGACAATGGTGACGTGTGCAATGTTGGTTGTTGTAGGAGAGATTTTCAACTGCCGGAGATCATAATTTATTTTTTTATTATCGAAAAATATAGTATTTGAAATGAAAATGGTAGGTTAAAGCCAACACCTTCTATAAAGTAATCAATAATGCACTTTCCTGAACTAGCTACGCTAGAAAATATGTAGATTATCTAGAGGAATCAACTACGAGGATTCTGAAGGCTTGCGATTTGTAATAGTTGGGGCGATCCTGAGCTATTGTAAACGGGTGGAGTTAATCCAAAACACTCAGAGTATTCTACAGTAGTTAGAAGCGGAAGTCTTCTTAAGACTGGAGCAGGTCAGACATAGCCAGAGGTATACACAATAGTCTGGAGCAGTTGAGAGATATTCAGAGTAGTTGGAGTCGTTCACAGAAGTTTAAAGTCAGGAGAATATGGAAGGAATCGATATAAATTCGAAACAGTTGTGGGCAGTCTAGACTATCCCAGAGCTTTCCAAAACTATCAGGAGTGTAACAAAGCTATGCAATATTGTCTAAACCTCAAGAAGTCTCAAACAGAATGATCTTGCAGCGGTCTGGAGCAAGCCGGAGTAGTCCTGAGCACTTCTAGTCTCAATGGAGCTACCCGAACTAATCTAGATCAGTAGAGAGTAATTGGAAGAGTCTGTGAGCAATCCAGAGCAGTTCAGATCCTCTAATATTAATCCAAAATAGTTCAGTGTAAAGTAGAATAATTGGCTTCGGAGCTATCATAAGCTACATGATTAAGTGCAGCGTAACAACTTCAATAATCTTTAGTGATCCGAAGACGTCAGGAATAGTGATCTGAAGCCGTCAGTTTGTAGTATTCTGAGCGTTTAGTGAGAGATTATCTGGATGTATCGCATTAATCTACAACAATTCGAAATGACCTACAAGGTCAGAATAAACTCCAGACCTTCCTGAAATTGAAATTCAATTGTTAACATGATGATTCTTTAAAAGATCTCATCGCTAGTCTAGATACGTTGATGTAGCATCTTCCTGAAGAAGCCATTTACTCAGACATGATGTCAAAGTTTACATTATTCCTCACAAATCATCCACATCCATTGTGCTCGACAAAACACTACACCATGCAGCTCCTCTATGTATGTCCCCTTTTTTCCACCGTCGATCTTTTTCCTGTGCTCAGCCCCACGCTTGGTAATGTAAGCGGCGTACATTCACCCGTAACTAACGAGGAAAGCTTGCTTAATGAGGCCAGCACCGTACTGCCGGCCAACGGGCAAATACCCACTGTTAATCACCGGTGGCAATTTCCATAAGTCAACGATAAATTGCCACGCAAAACTCATAAATTGTCGCACCCTTTCCCACACAAACACACATGCACGCCAGGATTGGGAAAGCGATAAAGAACAAACGGTGCTAAGACCGTTCATCCGTCATAGTCCGTCGTCCGTGTTCGGTGGTGCGTGTCATTGGCAACAGTTAATAACACGCCGATCATTCCAACCGATGGGTGCAAGATCCATGAACATGAAGCCGGCAATCGTCCACGATGAAAGAGATGATGATTTGTGAGTGTGGCCTACGGGCGAGCTTTTCCGGCAGGTTTTTTTTGCAGTCTCTCTCTCTCTCTCTCTTTGGCTTTTTGTTGTGCTTTCTTCCGCAACAAACAGCGCATAATAATTTCGGTACCAGCAAGCAAATCGGAATGGAAATGAAACACACGCCAGTACAGAACACACACACATAAATTCTGAAAATTACCATTCGAAACGCGCTAGAACCAGTAAACGACCGGTCAAGTCACTTTCAGGCCTCGTTTTGGAACTGAAAGGCAGAAAAAAGAAAGTACCGCCGTTTGCGTGATTCGTCGACTGTTTTGCATAGAACTAGATTTGTTCGGCAACGCCCGGCAACACAAACTCCAGGCCCATAGCCTCTATTATTCCCGCGTAACTAGCAGGGTGAAAAACTTGCAAAATGAAGTTTTCTTTTAGATTTGGCTTTTTTTTCCTGTTGGGGCGAGCGTGCGACACCGACTACATAAAACTCAGCCGCACGAAATCCTCCAAGGTTTTGCTGGTGCTTCATTGGAATTTCAAATTCGTTGACAACTCCGCCGGATGGGTGGACAGCATTTACAGGGTTGGAAAAATGTTATAAAAACCCAGCTTTTCTGCATTTCCTTTCATTTCGGGAGTTGGTTAGCGGCCCAATGATTCGGTGGCAGCACCGGATGGGATGATGTACACCGCTTGGAAATGGGCCGCCACAAAACCAAAATTTGTTTGCAGTCACAGGAATGCTGTCACAGAAGAAATGTGGTTTTGTAAAAGTACAAAAAAATCATTTCCTGCTCTACTATAACTTAGTTCCTTGCTTGGCAGTACTGCTTCTAGCTAGAAATTTCGAGATAAATGAAAAGAAAACATGACTTCTTACTTCTAATTAAGCTTAATTTCAATGTGTCCTTCTTATCATAAAAAAACTTCTAACTTATTACATCTCTTGTTCATCTTATCTACTTGTTGCTCTATCTCTCGATTTATTGTCACATTATCTTCACATACTATTCCCACTAAACGTCGCTCTTCACTACTTCTTTTTTATGAGTTACAAACACCCGTACCTTACCAAGTTTTCTCATTTACCTCAGCTTTATTAGGGCGTGCGAACTTAATGAAACCGAATGGTAAGTTCATCGTCCAGCCAGTGTCAACACCCAACGCCACGCATCGGTCCACCATACAGCACGTCCCGAGAACTTTCATCCCTTGGTTTAAGATGATGAAGTTGTGACTCTCGTACCCAGACTCGATGGACACTAAATTTGAGGACACGTTCGCAATTAATTGAAACTCGGCAGCGATTCGGTTCAATTTACGTTGCTAATGAAAATGAAACGAACGTAAAAAAAAACTGGAGGTCGACGAGGATGAGTTAATTTCGTGTTTCGTTGGTTTTTCCACTTCGCTCATTACTTTGTAGAATTTTCAATTCGTTTCGGGTGCACAGCGAGATGCACAAATGAAATTAATTTATTTTTGTCCTTCTGGCATCACTTTTGCCCAACGGTGGCACAATTGTATTGCACTGATTTCGCTGATAGAACCGATGCAGCTATTATTGTAGCTATGTTTTCTCGCCCGTAGGATCGTACCAGACGGGTGCCAATTTTAACGAACGGATCGCAGCGTAGATACCTTGAGAAAACGGACGGAACGAAATAAAGAAGCTGCTCGAAGGTGGTGTGCGAACTCTTCGAGAAAATAGAACCATTACATCGCACATCTTGGCTCGCGAGCATGGATAGGGTACGTAGCGAGAACTTGCTCTTCGAATCACTTCGATAAAATTGAATTTACCATGAGTAAGACTCAAAACGGTTCTCATAGCTTTCCCACTCATTCCTTTCGCCCTAGAGCCCTCGTGTGCCACATCTGCACACACACACGCTTGCGTTTCAGCAGTTTTCATAATTCAATCAAGCAGTCAGCTTATAGAAATAGTTTTTATTAGAAAACTTTACTTGCTTAAGCGCAACACCCGCTGCAGCGTTGCTAGGACAGTCGACGCCTCGTGTGTACGTCAGCACTCTGCAGACTTGGAGGTGGTAGAGTTTTCACCCCCCCCAAGCGGGAAAGGGATTTATGCAAAATCCCCCCGGGCACAACGAATCGGCAGCCCATGTAGCATGGTGTAACAATTGCATTCAGCTGCATCAGCCCGGATGGTCCGTGCATAATGCTTCCACGATATGCTTTTGCAAATGCGACCCAACGAGCGATTTATGTGCTGATATGAGCTTTCTTGAAAGCAAGAAATGCTGCTCCACCAGTGATTGGCACATGATTGGATTGGTGGCAAAATTTATGATCGTTCAACCGATCTGTTCTTGGGTGTGCTCGGTTGAATGGATTGAAGGTATCGTGCGTGGGATGACTTAATCAAAAATGGTTCGCTGGCCTTGCCTTGCCTTGGAGAGGTACAGATGGTTTATTTTGTTTGATTTATTGGTACAATCAAGCGCTCCATATGTCATGGGTCATGGGTTTGGTTGGGTAGGCTTTCGACAAATAGTCAACAAACATCCATAGAAAACCGGTGTGTTCGAGTGCGCTAAAGAGAGACTGATTTGAACGATTTTTCAAACGATGGTCGTGCCACCGGGCCTATTTCTGAGCTATAAATTGGGTCTGTTTCAGTTTTGATTAGTTTTGAATGCATTATATTTTGTCTTGAAGAAGCTACGGTCAAGATATTACGGAAAATATTGTGGATATCTCAGCTTGAATAAGAATTTGAACTTGAAATGGTGGTAAAGTCATGTCGTCAACAAGAATATGGATAACACAGAACAACTGATGACTCAATTCTTTAACACCCAGACCCAGAAGTTTAAGAAATATCTCCATTTATGTTGAAATCCCAATTGAGTCATGCGTGAGGAATAGACTACTCACGGGAAGCGGTTGCTAACAAAACCATCTTCAAAGATACGTCTTCTCGTAGTCATAGACCCAAGGGATCGGTTACTGGCACTGGATCTCGTACCTCTGATATCTGCAGAGAAATATTTATAAAATCTATTGTCTTCAATTTCTTCCCCAAGACCGATTAAAGAAAACAAGTCCAGAGATCCTGACAACTTGGAACAAAAAGTCCTTTTAGACGACGTGATCTCTATACAACAGAGTTTCTTTATAGGCAAGGCTTCCTGGGATGGTGACAGCGACAGCTTCATCTTGACTTAGATCCGAAAATCTTTTGAAGGATGTGAACTGCAGTGCAACGTTACATCAAAGATCGCCTATCATTTCCATGTTGTTCAGCAACATCAATAGAATTTTATGGGCAAGTCTTAATCTCTTAAAATAATAGTTTCCAAAAATAAGCAGAAGTTGATCTCCATTACATCAGTTACATCCTTCATGGCTACGGTTCCGGATTAGTGTTATAAAGCCTCAGGCCCTCAAGAATTCAATAATAGTAGGAATCAAAGGGTTTTTTTTACTGCAGAGATGAAAAATCCTCATAGAATTGATCAGAAATATAGAGAATTCATAACACAGTACAACACACTTTAGAAACTCGGTAAATTAATCCCTCCAAAGTTCTATCCGCTACTACTTCAAGTACTCTTCCTTTTTTCCACATAATTCATTTCACAAAAACTAGAAACAGAAAAGCTACAAAAAACAACTAACGTTGCATTGCATTTCACCAATAATAAAAAAAAACAACCAACGTTCTCCACCATGAGAACCCCCTAGCACGTATCAAATCCATCAAAATCGGGATTCCTATATACAAAAGGGATCAGTGCAGTCGTACTTGGCTGCAAATCTCATTTGCATTCTCGCACACCATATTGATAAAGTCGGGTCCAAAATTTGCAAAAAGCTCCGTTTTCCACCGTTCATCAGTGGAAACCCTGGCAAACTGATTTTCAAATCTATTAAATCTGTTTCACATTTCATCATGCGAACCTGCACAAACATCGATCCACCGGAATCCCTGGTGCCTAACGTTTCGGCTTCTCGACTTGTGCCCATTCGCGATAAGCCACACGCACACACGAACACACCCTGACCGCAACACACAAATCGATCTAGAGGCGAGGGACGAGCTGTGGCGGATTATTATAAGCCGAAGCATCCAGAGCATATCCAGGCCCGAACAACACATCATACCATGAATGGTGAGATTGCAAGTGGAATTCAATTTACAATTTTCTCGCCCACCCGCCGTCCCCGACGACGACGCCAACTCCTGCTGGTCCTGGACCTGGTTTGACTTCCCGAAATCACCGAATTGGCACTTCATTGCGAGTGGCGTGAATTGTTTGGGTTTATCGTCGACACATTGCGTCATCATTTGCGTGTTTGCCATAGCCGAGCTCGCGTTTTTCATCTACATGCGCACACACGCGCGCGCCTAGTTACACAGAGCAGGTTGACTTGGGCCATTGGCGAGAGAGCGAAAAAGGCCCAACAATTCTACGCTACTGCAACCATGCAACGCCGTCGGTACACCATCGGTTCCGGGCCAGATGTGAATGAAACGAGACGAGACCTTACCACCTCGGTCCTGTGTTCCGTATGTTTTCGGTTGCTGATCCACGGTTGCTGGCGGCGTTCTAGCCGTTCGGTTCTCTCCACACACACACATACCTCAGGGTGTGCTGCTGCCCGTTATCGCTCGTCTGCACGCAACACTAATAATCGTATTAGTGTGAGTGATGTGCCTACCCATCTCCGTGCAATCGTTGAACATTATTTCATGCGCCGGTCCTAACCCTACCGGGGATGGCCCAAGCTACCGTACCAAACAATTCGCCGAGAGTTTGATCCAGGCATCCACCAGCAGCTCACAACCGCGCGTTCACTTCCGGAATCAAAACCAAAAAGGATTACAAACTAAAATTGTACCGCCACAGCCGGCTAGCCCTCTGGCCATACAGGGGCAACCATTTTGTCGACACACAAACACACCTGCAGCGTTGCACGTTCCCAGCGCGTTTGGAGTGTAGCCAACTGGCGATGCATTCGGGAGAATAAAATGGAAAATCCACACCTCCCCCCCAAACAGGACCTTCACGTCCTTTTTCTCCAGCCCAGGTACACGAGAACAAATGATCCGATTTGGTTTGGCCGGTGCAGGCCAGGGTTTGTTTCCGCACGGGTACGCCCGTAGGGAAATCAGTTAGGAGCGAGACTTGAAGTTCTGTTTATCTTCTCCACCACACACACACACACACACACGCCGGGCGATCGATCGATTGTGGCCGGGAGAAACATTTCAATGCGCTTTTGCACCGGTCAGCCTCGGGAATCGCGTACACCGGTTGGGGTTGTGTGTGCCTGTCGTTGCAAAAATCGAACTCCGTGACACAAATTTTGGAACCGTCAGCATGCCGATAGGTACAACCGGTTCCGAACATCAAACGGCCGATAGAACGTTTCTGTTTCCGGGGCTGAGATTTAGATAGGAGCGATATGATGAGATTTGTCAAATGTTGTACCCGCCAGGTGGACACCCATTTTAGTGAAGTTTGTGAGCGGGTGTTTTGCATGGCTATGTCAATACCATTTTCCGGGGCACAATTTGTTTGGTCAACCGAAATGTCACAAACTAATCTTAATAATCACCTGGCAATCGGAAATAGTTTTGGCTAGTTTGTGTTCGCAAGGGGAGGACGTTATTTAAGCAATTAGATCGCATGGAATTTGTTGGGTTTAACTGAAATTGTGTGAAGTATCGATCGATGTATCGATTACACAATGATGTCTATTGTTTCTACACAGAATTCTCACTGCTATTATAATACCCCAACAGAGTCGTCTTTGTAGTGCAGCTGTAACCCCACAATAATTGCCACTTTAGCATGAACATTAGCCACCACGCCGAATGACAAAGACACACCACCACCACCATCCACTTGATGGCATTTATTGCCAGTCAATTCCACCGGCAACAAGAGCACAACACTTACGGGTACGTCACTGGTGGAAAGGCGTTCACTTCCTACGCTAAGCGTGCTGGTGGTAGTAGGTGTGCAAAGTATTTGCACACTTGACAGCATTTGAACGATCGATTGCTTGTTGACTGGCTCCGAGTGGAAGATAGTGCAACGATTCCATTTCTCCACTTGACAGCTGCACGCGCACCGAGCCATAGGGAACGAGCTCGGCGAAACTGCTCGTACGTTGGGCGAGAACGTTGGTGCAATTGCAATTCTTCGCCATGGAAGTGTTGGAGAGTGGGTCTAAGAACGAACCAAATCGTATCACGCAAAGCTGACTGCTGTATGGCAGTACTAAACGAAGACATCAGCGTCAGTGAAGGGCGGTTAATCGTGTCAAACTGGGTGAAGGACGATGTGAAGAAACAAAATTCAAATTCGAAATTTACCCCTGAATGTAGGCAATTTAAATTAGCAGGAAATTAGGATGATATTTGATCTCATAGGGTAAAATTGAATCAGATTGCAATTATTTAAATCCAAATGATTTTCTACAGTACGGAGAGTTTTTCTCATTTCAAGTAAACTAAAACTTGAATAAAAACCCTGTGAATATTCTCCGATTTTGCAATTCATCTAAAGTGACTGACATTTTTCGAATCGCTTTCGGGCACTAACAGCATTTTCATCGCCCAATCAAAGAAATGTTTTAAAATTCTGTTTTGAAAATATCTAACCATCAGCTACGTTTTACAGAACATTGTGGAAAAGAATTCGAAAAAAGCAGACACACACACACACAAACATTCAATGGAATTTTGTTTTCATACGTGAGCAGTAGATACTTTGTTTTGATTGGTGTAATGCCAATTCCAGCATTTTGCATACATACGCTCTCATGTTTGTAACTATTTGTTGGGCATAGCAAGATACACAGAAAGAAGTTTACGGGCGATTCATGCTGGGAACTGGACATTGATTTCAGCATAAAACCATGGTCTGCAACAGGCACTAAATGTTAATTAAACCTGCTGCTGCATACAAGCTAGAATAGAAATCATCCCAGTACTTACAGATAATTGGGCACCGTAGAAAACATTGTATCGGTAGCATTAATTAAGCAGAGAGCGTTTCCATAAAAATTCCCAATGATTGTATGGTTTCGTTTTTTCAGAAGATAAAACTAATTGAAATTTTACTTCAAATATTAACTACTGGAACGTAAACAATGAAGAAGTTAGTATGTGCTTAACGCTACGTCATATTAAAAAGGTTTAATTTAATTTCTTTTTTAAAACATAGTATTGTTATTGTTTGTTCTCGTTTATTCAGTTTATGTTCGTTTGTTTCTTGGTCTTTCCTACGTTGTGTAATTTTACTTCTTCGGTTCACGAGCACGTCCAAATCACACGGGTTCACACAAGCGTACTTTTCTATACGGGATCACGGAAGCGTCTGACGCCAACGTTAACAAAAAAACCCAAGCGATAGTGATCCCCCTATCGCAACACGGATCGGATTCGCTCCGCTCCAAACCATGACGTTTGTCATTCAAGAAAATATTTGAACCCAAACATGGCGCCCCCCTAAATTTAGCATAAATTTACTCTGCTATTGGCAACACACAAATCCTTGACGTAGGACGCGTGTAACTCCCCTTTTGGGTGCGCACTCTAACTACACGCGATAGCTTATCTGGACCTAGGTACAGCTTCTCAATTCGTCCTAACGGCCATTCACACACTGGAGCATTATCCTCTTTCAGCAATACAATTTGTCCCTCTTTCAAACCCCTAACGGGTGACACGCGTTGTCCGTAATTGTGAAGTTCACTTATGTACTCCTTCCGCAACCGCCTCCAATGCAGTTGCACCAGCTTCTGCAGCTGCTGATAACGACGCAATCGATTCTCTGGTTGATTGGAGACATCCTTCTCAGGTAAGGCCAGCAAGGGGGTTCCGATCAGAAAATGGCCAGGCGTAAGAACATTCAGCTCCGCAGGATCTTCAGACAGCGGGGTCAATGGACGACTATTCAGTTGTGCTTCGATCTGCGTCAGTACTGTAGCCATCTCAGGAAAAGACAGACGCTGATTTCCAAGTACTTTCCGCAAAATCCGCTTCGACGATTTCACGGCCGCCTCCCACAAACCGCCAAAATTCGGAGCATGAGGCGGGATGAAATGCCACTCGATGCCATCTTGGAGAGCTGCATTCTGAATGAAGTGTTGAGTTGCGGGATTATTCAGGAGTTCATGCAACTCCTTCAGCTCACTGCTAGCTCCACGAAAGTTAAGTCCATTGTCCGAATAGACTTTAGAGGGAAGACCGCGCCGAGAAACAAACCGTCGGAAGGTTGCCATGAACGCTGCTGTGGATAGGTCTTCCACTAACTCCAGGTGGACAGCTTTAACAGCGAAGCATACGAAAACCGCCATATAACATTTCTGCGCTGCTGCTCGCCGATGTACTGGCCGCAAATAGAATGGCCCACAAAAATCCACACCAACTACCGAGAACGATCGCGACATGGTTGCACGTGCCGCAGGAATTTGCCCAGTAGGTTGTATTACTGTCTTAGGTGCCGCCTTGAAACAAGTAACACACTTGCTACAAATGCCGTTCGCCACACGCCTTCCGTTGATTGG
>KZ062054.1:41254-117007 GCA_002091835.1 Anopheles maculatus | reverse complement strand
TTGTAGTATTTTTTTCAAATTTATTTATCACCTTCATTAAAACCGACTTGAAATTTTTAAACCAAAAATTTTACTGGCGACGACCAGATACTTGTACCGGGACCGTACCGGTGGATCGGTACATGTACCTGGGAAAATGCATGAGAGTAACAGAGAAATCATGTCAGACACATATTACTCGCACAAGAGTGTAACAGAGAAAGCAACCATCATTTCGGTACTTGTACCGGGACCGTACCGGTGGATCGGTACATGTACCTGGGAAAATGCATGAGAGTAACAGAGAAATCATATCAGACACATATTACTCGCACAAGAGTGTAACAGAGAAAGCAACCATCATTTCGGTACTTGTACCGGTACCGGTATCGGTCACAAGCTTGCATGAAAGGCGCTCAAGTTCAACTTTCACATTGGCGGTTATGAAACATTGCAAGCGTAATCTTTCTAGTCCTTGACCCGTGTACCGCGCCTTTCATGCAAGCTTGTGACCGATACCGGTACCGGTACAAGTACCGAAATGATGGTTGCTTTCTCTGTTACACTCTTGTGCGAGTAATATGTGTCTGATATGACTTCTCTGTTACTCTCATGCATTTTCCCAGGTACATGTACCGATCCACCGGTACGGTCCCGGTACAAGTACCGAAATGATGGTTGCTTTCTCTGTTACACTCTTGTGCGAGTAATATGTGTCTGATATGACTTCTCTGTTACTCGCATGCATTTTCCCAGGTACATGTACCGATCCACCGGTACGGTCCCGGTACAAGTATCTGGTCGTCGCCAGTAAAATTTTAGGTTTAAAAATTTCAAGTCGGTTTTAATGAAGGTGATAGATAAATTTTAAAGAATACTACAATTTTAAAATTTCATTAAGAACAAGGATAATTTTGTACCTGATGTATCTGGGTATTTTTTAATTTTGTAACGGGTCAGGTACGTTACATTTATGTACTTGTACCGAATCACCAGGTCCAACGGTACTTTTCCTTCACTAGTAATAACATCATCAGACAATTTGAGAAAGCGCAAACGTCACTTCATTTTGGTTTTTTAATTCCTGTTTGTTTTAGCTTGTTAAAAAGGTTGATAATCTTCACTTTCAGTTCTTAAAATGCCATTAACTATTGGAACTTTAAGTCTTCTGATGTTCACCAGTCCATAAACACCTTTACTCTACTGTCATTGTAAACTGTGCGCCGAACGCTCCCAGAAGGATCAAATTGAAATCCGCATAAATCGTTTCAAATTACTTGATGCATACAGTTCCCTCACAAACTGATGAATCCTCCAATAAAGCCTTGCCAAATAGGAAACAGAAATTAGTCGAAATTTAAAAGAATTTTTCAATTCATTATCCTCAACAATTCCTTTTTTATTTTCCTCATTATGTTACCCTGTTTAATCCTTTTCTAGCACGCTAATAGCGCTAAGCGAATGAATTGTCTGCTGTTTAGCTCCTGTCAGTTGATTAGCGCACATCAAGCGTGAGTTTTCCCTGTGTGTGTGTTTTTTCTTCTGTCGTCCTATCATCAACTAATCCCAATCACTGGTCTACACCCTGCCAGAACATGACCCCAGCCATTTCTTCAGCCAAGTGTAATTAAATGAGACGAAGCAATGATAAACACGTTTCTACCCACGTGCTCTGCTCACCAGGAAAGGGAAAACGAATCTGGCAGGAGGAAGAAGGGAAGGACGGGCGAGGGAAATTAAGCCCGTCATCATCCCTTCATTGCTCTGCTTTCGATGTTGGGTCGGTAAACAGGAAATGGACCTTCGTTCTTGGGCTAGGAATGTTGGATGAAGGAAATTCGGGGCAGAAACCGACAGAAAGATTTGCTGCTTAGCACAGCCAAAGTTAAGCTCATCATTACTAGATTTCTTTGTGCGTGTGTGTGTGTGTGTTTTGGGAAGTATGTGCGTGTCTTGCTTTACGCTGAGCAAAGCGTAATGCTACTTCCAGAGCGATTTTCCTGTGACCTGTGTTCAGAGTTCAGAGCTCGCACGGATGACGGACGGAAACCATCCGTTCGTTTCCCTCAATCTCACCCACGAAGACTCGCACTCGCTCCCCACGGACGCTGCTTATGAAATTAATTAAGGGGATTAGGAGCCGAAAACAAACCCGGAAACATCGTATTAGGATCACGTATCTTCCACAAGAATGAGCTTAGAGTTCGGTGTCGGTGTTCTGGAACGCTCACCTACGCGTGCATGTGCTCTCTTGGTGCTGTAAAGCTCGCCGATGTGAGATTGAAAGGATATGAATGGGAAATGCTGGAAAAACAAACCGGTAAAAAGCAGTATAAGGCCGTCAAACGCTGCTTCGAATCTAATAACACTGTAACTGAGATAGATAAAACCCCTTCGAAAAGCTTCACACAATTTAATAAACAAAAATAATCAACCATTTTGCACACATTTGTGCCCTCACACGGTAGAAATTCTAGTGACAAGACCCATTTAGAGTACGAGGAGTCGAAATTGAATCTAAATTTAATCAAGCTCACACTTGAAATGGTTCAATTTCTCGTACGAAATGTCATCTCTAGTGGTAGTGCTACTCACCCGCTAGCATAGAATTAAAAATATCTCACCCCTATCGATACCCAAACTCACCCTTCTCATGAAGAGCACTCACGCTTTTCGTATCTGCATGTTTTTCAGCAACACCGGAAACAGAAACTTCGCCATATTGCTCCAGCAGACAAGCTGAACGAGCGCGTGTCAACTCGCACCATCGACGCACACATCACGAAAGTATTTTTCATCACATGCCATTTCCTCCAGCTCACACTCGCAATTGGAAGTTTTTCAATTCTTGCTGTAAAGAATTTTAAACTCTTTTGCAACCCCACCGGTGTTACGATCACACCGGAGTCACCGGATGTTGCGACGGGAAACATTATTTTTCGTTTTTTTGTGAAACATACGAAAGCTTACACTAATCAAAGCATTGTTAAATTCGCTCTAACACTCTTTTGTTTCATTCTTCTTCCTCGTTTTGTGCCCCATTTCCCGTTGTTATAGCTTTCGCAAAAACACAAAATTTCAATTTCCATTTCCATCAAATGTTGTTGTAGCTTTGGGGGGAGGGGTTCGAACGCGACATTACACAAGCAAAAGTTATTGCCTGGGATTGTTTCGAAAACTTGTTGCAAAAGGGGATACACGCACCGATGGTAAGAAACTCGTCAAGTGCTGTACCGAACACGTGCCAAACCCACACACACACACATGTGCACAAAGATTTTATCACTAGCAGGATGTTTGGAGTATTGGAGCAGACAAAACAGACAGAGAACCGTCGAATTGTTTGCCTGTGACGTGCAGAAGCGCTTCAGAGTGTGGATGTTCTCGTGTTTCCAATTACCGCTGGAAAAGTGATGACATTAGTAAGCAGTGAATAAGAATTTCAAATTGGATCGATAATGCTAACACGAAAGGTTGTAGGATTTTGCTGAAGTAATACAAACCAAATAGGATATTATTTTGTAACGTATTCTAACAGGTTTTGGCATTAATGTAATGCAAATTGAACACTGTCTTCACATTACTAGGCTAAGGTTACAGTGTTGGTAAGTGTAGAAAAGGACAGGCACGAAGGTAACGCACACAGGTATGAATGTAATGGGTTTTAAATTTCCATTTTCGATAGCTTACAAATAAGTAAACTTTATTATATCCATTTATACAAACAGATGTTTCAGAATTAAAGAAGGAATGGCATTATAGTCCGTTTATACACAAGCGGATTCTTTCTACATTTCAAAAGTAAAATATTAAAAAATTAACCAACAAAAAAGTAAATTTTTCAAAGCAAAGGTGGACCAATTAAAGAAGCGTAAGTATACTTTAAAAAATATCAAATTAGTTAGAAATGTTAAGAAGAAAACATAGAAAATGTTTAAAAAGTATAAAATCGAACAGATATCCAAGATAAATTGCAGATGATGCAGATACAGAACAAACAGTATAAAATTTAACAGCTAGAATAATAAACAAAAAGAAAATGAAAACGAAATTTAAACAGGTACAAGACTGTTCAATCAAAGTAATAAATGGAAGTATATGTAAACAGAAAGAGAGGAAATGGACCTTCGCTCACCGGGCTAGGAATGTTGGATGAAGGAAATTCGGGGCAGAAACCGACAGAAAGATTTGCTGCTTAGCACAGCCAAAGTTAAGCTCATCATTACTAGATTTCTTTGTGCGTGTGTGTGTGTGTGTTTTGGGAAGTATGTGCGTGTCTTGCTTTACGCTGAGCAAAGCGTAATGCTACTTCCAGAGCGATTTTCCTGTGACCTGTGTTCAGAGTTCAGAGCTCGCACGGATGACGGACGGAAACCATCCGTTCGTTTCCCTCAATCTCACCCACGAAGACTCGCACTCGCTCCCCACGGACGCTGCTTATGAAATTAATTAAGGGGATTAGGAGCCGAAAACAAACCCGGAAACATCGTATTAGGATCACGTATCTTCCACAAGAATGAGCTTAGAGTTCGGTGTCGGTGTTCTGGAACGCTCACCTACGCGTGCATGTGCTCTCTTGGTGCTGTAAAGCTCGCCGATGTGAGATTGAAAGTATATGAATGGGAAATGCTGGAAAAACAAACCGGTAAAAAGCAGTATAAGGCCGTCAAACGCTGCTTCGAATCTAATAACACTGTAACTGAGATAGATAAAACCCCTTCGAAAAGCTTCACACAATTTAATAAACAAAAATAATCAACCATTTTGCACACATTTGTGCCCTCACACGGTAGAAATTCTATTGACAAGACCCATTTAGAGTACGAGGAGTCGAAATTGAATCTAAATTTAATCAAGCTCACACTTGAAATGGTTCAATTTCTCGTACGAAATGTCATCTCTAGTGGTAGTGCTACTCACCCGCTAGCATAGAATTAAAAATATCTCACCCCTATCGATACCCAAACTCACCCTTCTCATGAAGAGCACTCACGCTTTTCGTATCTGCATGTTTTTCAGCAACACCGGAAACAGAAACTTCGCCATATTGCTCCAGCAGACAAGCTGAACGAGCGCGTGTCAACTCGCACCATCGACGCACACATCACGAAAGTATTTTTCATCACATGCCATTTCCTCCAGCTCACACTCGCAATTGGAAGTTTTTCAATTCTTGCTGTAAAGAATTTTAAACTCTTTTGCAACCCCACCGGTGTTACGATCACACCGGAGTCACCGGATGTTGCGACGGGAAACATTATTTTTCGTTTTTTTGTGAAACATACGAAAGCTTACACTAATCAAAGCATTGTTAAATTCGCTCTAACACTCTTTTGTTTCATTCTTCTTCCTCGTTTTGTGCCCCATTTCCCGTTGTTATAGCTTTCGCAAAAACACAAAATTTCAATTTCCATTTCCATCAAATGTTGTTGTAGCTTTGGGGGGAGGGGTTCGAACGCGACATTACACAAGCAAAAGTTATTGCCTGGGATTGTTTCGAAAACTTGTTGCAAAAGGGGATACACGCACCGATGGTAAGAAACTCGTCAAGTGCTGTACCGAACACGTGCCAAACCCACACACACACACATGTGCACAAAGATTTTATCACTAGCAGGATGTTTGGAGTATTGGAGCAGACAAAACAGACAGAGAACCGTCGAATTGTTTGCCTGTGACGTGCAGAAGCGCTTCAGAGTGTGGATGTTCTCGTGTTTCCAATTACCGCTGGAAAAGTGATGACATTAGTAAGCAGTGAATAAGAATTTCAAATTGGATCGATAATGCTAACACGAAAGGTTGTAGGATTTTGCTGAAGTAATACAAACCAAATAGGATATTATTTTGTAACGTATTCTAACAGGTTTTGGCATTAATGTAATGCAAATTGAACACTGTCTTCACATTACTAGGCTAAGGTTACAGTGTTGGTAAGTGTAGAAAAGGACAGGCACGAAGGTAACGCACACAGGTATGAATGTAATGGGTTTTAAATTTCCATTTTCGATAGCTTACAAATAAGTAAACTTTATTATATCCATTTATACAAACAGATGTTTCAGAATTAAAGAAGGAATGGCATTATAGTCCGTTTATACACAAGCGGATTCTTTCTACATTTCAAAAGTAAAATATTAAAAAATTAACCAACAAAAAAGTAAATTTTTCAAAGCAAAGGTGGACCAATTAAAGAAGCGTAAGTATACTTTAAAAAATATCAAATTAGTTAGAAATGTTAAGAAGAAAACATAGAAAATGTTTAAAAAGTATAAAATCGAACAGATATCCAAGATAAATTGCAGATGATGCAGATACAGAACAAACAGTATAAAATTTAACAGCTAGAATAATAAACAAAAAGAAAATGAAAACGAAATTTAAACAGGTACAAGACTGTTCAATCAAAGTAATAAATGGAAGTATATGTAAACAGAAAGAGAGAAAATGAAACAAAGAGCAAATTTTAAAATTAAAAAGATTGTAACAGCCATGGAACAATAATAAAAAGGTGTCAAAGTGATGCATTAAAATAAGAAAATAAGAAAAATTTAATCAAAAATGAAAATTTTGTTAAAGGAATCTCTAACAACCACTTGAAAAGAACAAACCAAATATTATTTATTTTATTAGGTTTTATCAAGAAAGAAGTAATTGATGAGTAAAAGCAGGAGTGAAGCAAATGTTTGGATTATAAAGTAATGAATGATGGCTATAATAAAAACAACCAATTGATGGGAAAAAGGAACAAACATTTTTGAAAATAAAACCTAATTCAAATTGTATAAACATTGTATTAAAAGTCTCCCATTCAACTGACCATCACTGTTCAAATCATTGGGGTGTTTTAATCAAAAGATGGCTAAAATTATTCACCCTAGTATTTCATACATCTCAACCCAAAGCCAACAAAGACAATACATTTAAGATATTACTCAACTGTACACACTTTTCCGTCCCAACTCCCAATCCACTAGGAAAATCCATTAAAACTCTCATTAATACGGCAACTCTTTCTACGCCGCTTTCAGGAAGTTATTCTTCGTACCACGGCAAGCCCGAATGTAGGCAAATATGAGTGCACGTGCAGGGTGCTATCTACCCGACACTGAAGCCACAAACTGCGCGCTCCATTACAGTAATAACGACGACAAAAACTCCTGCGTAAAGAATCAATATCTACAAAAGGGATCATCTTCACGAGTAGCGTACGCCTTGCGGCTTGCAGGAAATGGCTCCGGTGCTAACTTTTACTGATTCGAAACTCCTTCTTCTTAGGCGTCCTCCACCGCACAGGCGTCGGAATACACCGCACAGTACAAAGTCTCTACTCCGATCCAAAGTCATAAAAGTTTATCCAACTTCCAACCATTCCATTTAAGCCTTTCTGTAAGTCTTTCAGATTTAGCTTCGGAAAGTTCTGCCACACGCACACACGGCACACGTACGTGACTCATACTCTATTTTTCCCACACATCTCTCATTCACCTCGAAAGCCTCAAGGACATTAGACGCACATCCCATCGATAGGTCGCGGCAGTTGGGACGCGATATTTTTAAAAGACGAATGGAAACGGAAACGAATATCCTCCATCCATGGCGGTTCGAGCATTCCGGCGATACCTTTGCTAGCCTTGAGTCGTTGTTTACCAGCTTCCGGACGTAAAGTGCTCCAGCGTTCGGTGTGAGGGTGAGGTCGCTTGTTATGGAAGATGTGTACACAATGTTTGATTGGGTACAATTTTCAAACCAAACAGGAAAAGCAGACGGAAAGCAGGAAAGGAAGTGAAAGGCACGAAGGCACAGACACACACACTCGGTACATCCTCCCAAGGCTCTCCGGTATTCAACAGATGATGACGATGATGGTGAAAAGTTCTTTTTCGCCCGGCTGCGGTTTAGTTTGACACTTGGTATTCGCGAAAATCCTTGGCACAAAACTTCGCAGCTTTTCCATCCGCGCGAAAGGCGCCCCCACGTCCTATAAAAGAACGCTGGCCCTGCGGCGTCCTGTTGATTTTCTGTTTTTTTTTTGTTTCTTCCCGTTTGTTTCCTAAGAGCCTGAAAAGTCCTCATTGCTATTCATGCTGCCCGTCGCCCGATTTCCGCGCAAACCGAGCTGCTCGGCGTACGCTGATTATGCTATTTCCTGTTTGCAGTTTTCTCCTTGCTTAAACAAATGGTTGCCTCTTTTTCTTCACGGCTTTTCTTCGCGGTTCGGCGATGGCGAAACTCGGACTCGGACTTATTGCTTAATGTGCCACCGAAGCGAAACAGCCGCCCAAATGGACACGGTTTCGGAGTCGGAAGTTTCGGGTGTAGGATTGCAGGCAAGTCCCCAATGGTACAAAGAAGCCTTGCTTAAACAGGGAGGCGAAAAGGAGACGAAATCTGCTTAATAAGCGTCTTACTTTTTTTTGTGCCTCCCCAAATAACCTCCAACTGGAAACGAATGTTGAAGCGCAAGGCCTAGCCTACAGCACCAATTTCTTGTCCATTTGTTTGCTTCAAAGGTCCGAAACACAAGGCTGAAGCTGAAAGGCGAGTTGTACTGAAGAAACTGATGGCTGAAGAATAATAGCCCCAACCGACCCATCAGCATGCCGCTGGTTCCTCTTGATTTGCGGATGGAGTTTTCCGCGAACATTTTACCCTTTTACCTTACGCCGACGTTTTGTACGGGCCCGAGACAACTTTTGAGTGAATAAAATTACGTTCCGCACATCCGGAGAGCACCAGCTGAGCCAGGGTTTTAACGCCAAACGCTTACGTTAGGGACTACCCTAACGTGCCGTCGCAACGTTACCGAGTTACCAAGACATCAGGTAGCAGGTAAAGCTAGAAGTTGAGCTGTTCCTTTTTGCACCAAAGTCACTCCTAATGCTGAAGAATGTGCCCGGCAAATGGTACCCGTGCGAGGACATCTTTCGCAAATGAACGATCATCTCACAGTCTCCCCGGGCGCCTCCACCCACAGCCCAAGGAATGTAACGAAGCGACACCTTCAAACTTCCACCCGGAAGGTGTTACGAAAGTGAAACTGAAATATGAGCGAAACTCTTACTGCAAAGATGATAAAACACACTTCCGCCCACACACTGAAGCATGCCCGATGCTTCAAGCGTTACTGGGCTGTGAGCGCGTCGGCTAACGACAAAATGGATGGTTCGTGTCAGTTGAGATGGTTCCGGATAGTGGTAGTGGTGAACGCACACGCTCGCTTTAAATGCTTTCGTCGCAATCCATCAACAGGGCTGTCGTTTAGTGTATACGGCACCTGGCAGATGAGTGTGAGGTGGGCTGGGTTTTGTGTTGGTCTGTGCAAATAAATCGTGTGCGAAGCCTCACGCCAATGCGGAACTGCGGAAATGTTTGCGCACGTTGTATTGTTTCGGGTTTGAATAGGAAGAAAAGTGTTACATGCAGATTTTATGACGAATGAGTGTGCAGTGTTGCTTAAGCAGTGGCTCTATAGACTAACGTGACGCATTCGGATACTGATGGACCGGCATATCCTCACACTTTGAAGCATAGAATTTGGGTGAGTTGATAAAAGATTTCTAGTTTACAGGAACATATGATAACGGAGCTTGGATTCGCTTAAAGATTTGAAGTTTGCAGATGCGTCTTAGTACCATTAATCATTGTAAAATCTATTGCTATAAATAGTAACTCCTGAGCAAGCCTCTCATGTTGCCATCAACAAAGTCTCAACAAATTCTAAAGGTTCTCAATACTTAAGCTAGGTAAATTTGTGATGTGGTACTGTAAGCTAACAGGATAAAGTCAACAAAGAGACCTTGATAAATCCCTTGTTCTAAGTCCCTCACACCCAAGTCACACGAAAGATTTTTATCACTGTCAATTTACAATTCTATGACCTTCTGTTATGATGATCACCACCAATAAACTCTACATCTATAATCATCTGATAATTTATTATGTCTAGCTGATCTTAAGATGCTAGACTTGATATTAAATATATTCTTATTGCGATAAGGTTTTCAGTACTGGGATATTTGATGAAATAAACTTAAAATTCCGAAAAGGTTAAGCCTTCTTCTGTCAAACAGTCGAGTCGAGTTGAAGTAGTTGAACCGAAACAGTTAAACTCATCCCGAATTTACTCCCCCTCAGGTAAACTCATTCGGACTATGACACTGTGAAGATCAAAATTGAGAATGCAATCATAGAAACTTAAATCTTTTCATTCGCTCATAAGATTTAACTCACTCACTGCATCAAGTAAGTCTCATTTCAACGGAATCCCACTATCTGCATGATACAAACCGTACATCGGCTTCCCTAATATAAGCCACAAACTTAGAGCTGTCACTCCAACAGGTTCCGTTCCAGACGAACGACGGTCTCAACAACAGCTTCAGCTTAAACTAACGCCACCATCAAATTCAGTCATTCCACCAAAGTAAACTCTCACAGCTCGGCGAACTTTAACCTTCAATCCGGCAAAGGCCTTCCTCTAAATTCCATCTAATTCCAGGTGCGCCAACGGTACCGTACCGACTGTCAAGAGCTGGAAAGGTGCTTTTCAAGGAAAAGCAGCACAGCAACCTTGTCCTTGCTCAGGCCAAACCCAACCAACCTTCCGCAAAGCCCTGTCCCTGACACAACCGGGGGATTATCGAATATGAGATTGAGGGTTTGCTTGCTTGCATTGCCTGCTTCCGGTAGTGTCGCTCAACGTTAGCTTGCCCCGAAGCACTATCGGAAGTGAGTGAATGAATTTATAATGCGAAATCAAAAGGCCTACCGGGTTGCTTGGGCTAAGAAAGGGCCGTAAGCCTGGCCGCTGCTGGGTGAAGCATAATATTATTAGCCTTAATTGACATGCAGTGCACGGCCGCACGGAGTTTACCTTTTACCGTCGGGCGATAGGGTTGATTTGCTCGGTTCTGTTTGTGCTAATCAAATCGAGCTTAAATCAGAATTGCTTCAGGGTAGTGTATCTAGTAATAAAGGTGAGCCGAGTTTTTCTCGCCGATTCACCGTACAATTTTGCACAGTCAATACAAACTCGCACGCATTTGTAATTAAGTTGTCGAAAGTGGTTTGCGGCGCAGCGAAACTAATGCAATTAAATCATCGAAATCCGCTGTCAAGCCCAACGACCCGCCGACTTTGTTCCTTCAGCTAAATTTAATTATCCCATCCAGCACAATCACTTCACAACTATTCCAATTCCCAATTCAAACTCCGTAACTTGAGACAATAAGGGCGGCCCGGTGGTGATGCGACAGCGGCGCCGGTCTTCACACGGCAGGACCGGGGTTCAAGTCTCATCTGGGCCGTTCTCCCATAGTGAGGATTGACTAACCAACTATGCGGTATCAATTAGTCTAGTAAGCCAGAAATGGCAGGCATGACCATGACCTAAGAGGTCGTTAGGCCAAGAAAGAAGAACTTGAGACAATCGGGGATGACGGAATGCGCCCTTCCACAATCCGGAGATCGTTTGTGGAAAATTATAACTTTTCTCATTACCAAACACTGCACTGCGAACTGCACCGCCAGTCGGCTGGCGCGAAATCCGGCACAAACAAACCCAGAGAAACGGGCGCGACTGACAGCGGACACAATTTGCCATTAATTTTCCGCGCTGCCATGCCGCTAAACAATTGATTTCACCTTTGGCGACCTTTGTTCCGTGGCAGCAAAACATACTGCCAACATCGTGCCGCATAACTTTGATGCTCTTTTCACTTATGCTCGGGAAGTTGTTGGGGTACTGGGGTACGGTACGAGAAGATACTTACGGATAGTTTGTGCACAAACTCCTTCCGTCTTACATGTACACAAACACATCCTTCTCACCTGCCCCGGCGACTGCACATAATATTTTAGCGATCGGGGAAAAACTTTTTCCCACTCACCACCACCATCCGACCGACCAAACCTGCAGCTCGAGCACACGAGTGCGCTGTTGCACCGAACCACGGTTTTGGCAGTAAGCGCAACTAAACTTTATGAAATTCTTTCCCAATTGTTTTTCCTGTTGGATGCTTTTTCACCGACCCGGGGAACGACATACACACCAGCCAGCCTGGAAGATGATGCTTGACGACGTCTCTCTCTGCCTGTAAAGTGCCGGAATCAGCAAACAACTACCAACAAGAATTGCCTCACAAAACACACCCCAAAGACACATCATCGTTCGGGTGGCAATTTCCTTTCTTCCGGACACTATTGCAATGGGCTGCGAACGATACGACGTTGGACAAGTGCATCACACCAGCCACCAGCAACAACAGCAGCGACAATACAACCAACATCCAATCCCACTGTCCACTGTTCCGGTTGCAAAAGTAGTTCCAATTGTTGTTACTTTGCTTCTCTCCAAAGCCCTCCAGCACCGAGCACGCTCGAACGCTCGAACGCTCGAATTACGGTGCCATTTCTCCAATACGTTCGATCTCGCACCAAACACACTCACACCCGGCAAGTCATCGTCAGCAGAACGGGTTGTCACTTGCCAGCCACCGTACTGGCAACTGGCAAAAGAATGGTTGACTTTTAACATCAACTTTTCTTGCTAGTGAGTAGAACGGGGGCTCACCAAAAACATCAAACTCGAGCCCGAACACGAGCAAAACGAACGTGAACAAATAACAATCTCTTGAGGACGTTCGTTCAGCGGTGAAATCGATGCTTCCGGTCGGTTGCTGGTTGCTTCCGGTGGTTGGAAGTGTGACAGCGAACGCAAACGATCGATCGCGAAAGAAGAAAAACCAGCTCCCCGGAAAATGGCAATAAGTTGTGCGTCGATCTGTCAGATGCAGCGCGTGTACATTCGCCATTGTGTTGGGTGCCAACATAAACGTAAGCGGAAAGTGGGAAACTTTGTTCCAGTAGTGTCGCGTTAGAGTTGGTAATTATGAGCTGTCAATAGCTTTGTTTTAAATTAAATTAATTATTAATTGGCCAACAGTTGTCATTCGCGTGAATAAAACATAATTCTGAGATGGAATATTTTGTAGAGAAGAAATAATTGTTGTACTTTATTTTTGTATTATAAAATTTTTAAGTTAACTCTTAAGACCAACCTAAAACTATAAGGAAAAAATTTTTCTGTAATAAAACACACCGATACTGCATATCCAGAAAACACAGTCCCATTCGAGATTTGAACCCACAACGAAGCGCGTACCTGAATCGCACCTTACCAACAGTTGCCATTTGACCCACTGCTGAAAGAGTGGTTGAATACCCATAAAAACAAACTGATGAACGCAGTAAAATGTATTACAAAATCAACATAACGTTATAAATTAATATTTTTGCTTATATTAAGCTAACCAACTTTATGAAATCCGAACCAACTCGCCAACAAAATAATTATCATTGCGCCATATAATCGTGCCCACCAAAATCAACTACCACCCAGACGCACAGTTTGGCAAACATTTGTGCGGAAGCTTTTGATCCCTTTCCAGTGTCGTGTTTTCATCGGAATGGGATTAAGTACATGCGTTTGTTGAGCTATCGGGTAAAGCTTTCCGCCAAACCATAAACTGTGGCAGCTATCTCATTTTGAGCACACTGCACACACAGCCGATCGATTTAATCCTCTTGCCGACGCACGCTTCATTGGTCGGCTGAAACTACTGTTCACTGTGCGCGCTATGTAAAGGCTGTTTGTGCATGATGGGAAAGCTGAAAACTATCGTAACCATCTCAACTGAAAAGCCTTCCTCTAAGCTGGTTCGTTTCATAAATTACCACGAAAATCCCGAACTACAATCAAGCTTTTCCCAACGCGAATGTATCGCTTGAGGTGGAACTTATTCGGGGAAAAAATGCTTTCTAAAAAAAAGCCCTAAACTCCAACATCAGGTTCATCTTCACTCGTGCATTGCTGATCGAGCCCGACCGTATTTCGAGTTAATAATACCCACGACAAAACTCCAAAAACGCGGCCTCCATCCGGGGTGAGATAAACTAATGCAAAACCATGACCAAACAATCCTTTCTCTCTCCGGATCCACCAGCCTGACGTTCCTCTGGCACAAGAAGCAATCCAATGCAAAAAAAAATCTGTGCGAGAAAACCCGTTCGCCGTGACCTCGGTAAACTTTGCCAAGAAACGAGCGCGCGCACGGGCGCTCACGCCCCGCACGAAAGGCAACCATGAAAATTTTAGTTATTAAATTTAATGGTTCTTTATAGTGGCAGAACCTGGCCAGCAAGATTAAATCACGTACGGCAAGTATTTCTTTGGCCCGACCTTCGAGCGTCAATGGTAGTCAAGTAAACTGGGGCCGGGTTCGGTTGGGTTCGGACCGATGCTGCGACACTGCTTGAACAGGGACCACACCACTGCTCGGTACGTGGTTCCATTTTGCTAAACATCGTGAATATGGGAATCGTGTACAAGGCCGAACCGTTCCGTTATGCACAAGAAACCACAATTCCAGCATAAAGCATCCGTGTCCGCGTACGGATTCGTGTTCACCTCTTCCGTGGGTCGTGTGCACCTTTTGACGTGGTACCCTCATGATGCCACCGGAGGTCGTCGTGTTTGTTGAGCACTGGGCCTGGAAGGTTTTTCTTGCAAAATCACAAGTTTTTGGGCGAGTTATTTTATTTGTGACTTTCCGCGTGTGCCCGGGAAAACCGTAACTTTTCGTCCGGAACCATCGCGATCGTGCCATGGCTGAGTGGCGCTCTAAAATGGGTTTATTCGAATGTAATAAATTCACCAACTTATGCAACGGCGCCAAATAAATGGTTCCACGGTGCGGATGGTAGTTGAATTGAAGTCCTGAAAAAAGCTGGGGTTGAATAGCTTACACCAAAACAGTTTAACAATAGCTTGTAAAGCGTCTCGAGATTTTATCAAAACACTCGCAAGTGCCAAATTATGGTAAATCTGTCAATTGTCAAGCAAACACGAACGAATCCTTTACGCCTCAATTAGGACTCAATTGTAATGATCGCAAAAAGAAAGTAACGACATCTTCGACAGAAAACGAAAATCACCAACAACCTAGATCATTTTGTTGAGAACGGTATAATCCTTCCAATTAGGTGGCATTTGGATAGGCCTGTGGGTTAGTTTGTTAGCCTCTGGAAAGGTCTACAACAAAACATAAGCATCAATAAGCTTCTTGTACGCTGTCGAATTTCTGCGAAGGATTTTCTCATTTTGGCTTGAGACTGGACAGGATTGACACAGCAAAAACTGAGCAAATCTAGATTATTATGTTTTAGTTCCTCTCTAAGTAGTATGATAATTATGGTTTGAGAAAAACATCCCAGAATCGGATTATTGTGCCTAAGATTCGGGTGCTTGATTCTGGATATTGTGAACTAGCATTTTAAGGAACTAGATTAGTTTAAATCCGACCTTTCGTATATCTTTGCTGCAGTAAAGATCACACAAAAACTCCATACTGTGGCGCCATCTAGTTGTCAACAGTATTCTGAAATACTGAATAGTTCGGTACAAAAACCGTTCATCAAACGTCCTGTCAAACGTCGAACGATCATGGCGTTCCCATGTCTTAAAGCACTTTAAACTGAGCTCACCTTTCCTTTAACCAACATTTACTTTAACTTCAGAAAGTACCACACTATCCACTTTCGATCCCTTTAACGGCTCCAACTCCTTGAACACTACGGCAGCAAGACTAACATCCATCCAGAGGGCAGCAGCATCGTTGCCCCGGCGACAAAGAGGCCAATAAATCTTTCAATAAATTAAATTGCATCCATACCAAACGTGCGATTTCCACTTTTCCACCCTATCTCTGGGCGTGTGTGTGTGTGTGTGTGTGTGTGTGTGGCGGTAATGTGACATCATCCCACTACAAAACCTAATTTCGGGCGAAAGAGTTAAAGGCGAACAAACCATTCGAGGAGAGTAGAGGGCATCGCCGTCACAATAAACCTCGAATCCGGCCCGACCGACGAACAATTGTGCTGCTTGCTGCTCCTTGACACTTCCTGCAGGGACCCGGGACCAGGACCGAGAGGAATACCTTCATCTTTACCATTTCTTGGCTAGAGCGTACCAACAGTTGCGAGGTAAACAGTATCCTCTTTCGCCCAAGAACACGATGTCCCGGGTCCCTATTTCCAGCCAGCCGGCCAGCCACTATCTCTCAATCGTCTTGTACGTCTAAGATGTGGTTAGAGAGCCGAGCTCGATTGGAATGGGTATGCCGAATGGGGTCCTCGTTCTGTTCTCGTTCTCGCTTGGTAGTACGGTAAGCTCTACTGTGCAGAATGCAGCTCATTTCGTCGCTTTCCTTCGGACGTTCTTAGAGCACCCCAATCAGAGCAGGAAAATCGCTAAGAAACCGCGCACAGTGCAGCTTCCCTGCTCGATTGCTGTGTTCGGTTCGGTGCAGTTCGGTGCAAGTGCATCCAGTAAACGTTACACCGACCAGTATTCTGTTGCCTCGGTGCTCGGTAGGATGCGCAAGGTAAAGTAAGTGTCTGTTGCTCGGTTGATTCGGTGGTTGATTATTATTAGATTATAGGTTCGTGCGGTTTAGGTGTGGAAACTCCTTTTTCCCTTTTGCGAGAGACAGACGTCATCGTGGAACATTTCGAAGCACAGGGGTCCTCGAATTTAACGCGAAAAAAAAACGCACACACAACTAAACCCATAACCATCAATGCAAAGCAATGGAAAATGAGATTAAACAGAGGATCGTTTTTTGGGTGCTGTAACATTGCCCCACTGCCATCGGTGTTTTCTACGAATTCGCTTCGAAATTGGTAGAAAGCCAAAATGGCGTTACGATTCAACGGTAGCGAAAGAAAATATGCTTTTTCACCGTAACCTCCCGGCAACCAAAAAGGCAATTTAAGAAAATAAAATTCCTCCCGTGCTGCGTGATTCCTTCCGGCAGTCTGGCAGTCTTTGCTAACTCCAAATGAAAAGAAAACACATTCACCTCGGCGCGACGCGGCTGAACGATACGTGAATGAATTTATGTACCGAGCGATAAGATGCGCTACCGTGCGGAAAAGCAAAATAGACGCGCGCTGCGTGTGAGTGAGGTTCGTGACCAGGAGCGAGAGAGAGAGCAAGGAAAATCACCCACCAGTGTAGAAAAACATGGAAAGTGTGTTCGAAACTAAAATCTAGCACACGAAACTCAGCGGTCACATTTTCAACAAATTTTTAGGAGGCACACTCTACCCACTGTGTGTAAATGGAAAATTCCCTGTTTTCCCTCTAAAATTGTGCCCCTTCCCAGACAACTGACGGTCACGACACAACACCAAATAAGAAAACAGGACCAGTGTCGAGTGCGTTCCTATTGTCAAACGTATTCTTTCTCTCCTTCCTTTTCTATCCGGAAGCTGAATTTTCCACCTTTTTCCACTGGTGTTCTAACTTTTCATTGCCTTATCGGACCGCTCGCAGTCGTTCGGGGGTTGGTTGCGTTGCGTTGCTGCGGTGTTTATCGCTTTTGTTTTGTCTTTGTCGGGTGGAAACTGTTGCATTTATTATTAATATTTCATACGAATCATGAAGCGAAACTGTCGGTGTGCTTCTGTGTGGGTAAATATGGTGCTTTTCCATCCTCAGCCTGGAGGGTGAGCAGTTCTCTAGGACTGTCTGCACTGGTGGTGATTATTTGCTATCAGAGCAAATGAAATTTGGTTTTTTATATCGGTAGTGTTGGCGGTTGCCCAGTGAAAAACGTTTATTTTTACAAACCATTTGCATAGGGAGAAGAAAAACTTAGACGAAAAGAACAAGCAAGTCATTCATGGTAAACATATGCATTACAATTTATATATAAATTTTCTTTTTATCATCTCTGATATGATAAATATAATATGATAAATATACATAACATAGCTAAAGGTCAGACTAATAAATTCTGTATTTCCTATATTTACTTTGGCACAATTAAACGAAACCTATCAAATATGCCATTTTCCTTTTGTTCCCCGTATTGCTCCCATTAAATCATCCTTTTCTGACGTGTTGCACTAGTATCAAAGAGCGTCCAATGTGGCCAAAAAACAATTTTCCAGGAAATGGACGTCAAACTTTTCCTCTCGCCATCTATTGTATTCCTGGATGGTTGACCCATGACGAGACCGAACAATCGCAGGAAACATGGTCACAATCCTTACCTGGAAATGTGAACCACCGGCGGTCAGGAGTTGCACACCGGTCATTACAACTATTCACCTAACGGCGAAACAATGTCACTGTTCTGGTAAAGCTTACATTTTTCGCATACAAAACGTGGTTCTACTAATTTGACTAAGTGACACAACAGACGAGTGTAACAATATAATACATTAGTTTTGAAAGCTTACAATTAGTTTAATTTAATTATTTTTTTTCATTTGAGTTTTACTATTAAAATAAAATCATTAAAATTATAATGAAGATGTTTTTATCTTAAACTTATAATGTGTGTCCTTAAATTCATTTTAATTAAGAAAAACATACTAATAAATGTTGCAGATGAAAGTAAATAAAAGTAAAAGAATTTTAATTTCCATTTTCTGTACCTTTTTCGAGAGCTTTCCCTTTATCCTTTATGCTTTATTACTGCAATAGTTATAATATCAAGCTTTTAAACGATTTTTTTTAAATGGTTGTGTGATTACTTTTCCCCAACCTAACACATTAAAGATAAGCATAAAACAAATGCTGTAAACATTTGCATTATTCACCACCGTCATCCCAACCCAACCAAAGTGCGCCAAAGCATTTGTAAACAATGCAGTAAACTCGGTCAAGAATCTGCATTTACCCCCGGCATGCTGTTGTTGCACTGGAAACAAGGGTGCCGTTTTGTTTCTACGGCCACAAGTGTCAACGAAGGAGCGCACCGGAAGCCGGGAACAATTCATGCCGGGTTTTTTTTGCACGCCAACACGCCTTTTTCCACCGTGATCGTTTTCCTTGGAGTGAAATAATGATGCTGGTGGGGGTTGGGTTGAGCGTGTACCACCGAGCACCCTTCCTCCCTAGAACGGCTCTATCCGATCCATCCTGTTGTTACGGGCTTGTCGCCGAAATTGTTCAACGTTTGGGGGTTCCTTCGGGCAGTAAATGAAGGAAAGTAAATATAAAAGTGCTAGAAATGAGCACTTTTTTATGGTCTTGTCCTGCGGTCGGGAATATGCGCTGCGCCGGGGATGAGTTTTCCTTAGGCTTCCGGCATCCGTTGCAAAGCTACCCGGCCCCCGCTCAATACGCCTCCACGTGGGATGTGTTGTAAAAATGCTGTTTAGAGCTGGTGGTGAAACCGGTGTTGAATTAAAGCAACGCAAAAGCGAGAGAGAGAGCAAGAGATTATATTCCGACGATTCGCCTTCTCTCTTATCGCTTACACCCCACGTTTCGTTTAGTTCGTTTGGTTTTATAACGTTTCGTTCGTTTGATGGGCACGTCGTGAAGGAAAAAAGGATCCACACCAATCTCATCTTCTCTTTAGCGAGCTTTCTGCTGGCCGGAACACTCGTTTAAAAAAAATGCGAACACTCTCCGGGGTACTGCAAAACCAAAAACCCTGGCGCAAAAGGTTTTCCGCGGACGGGAAATGGACGGCAGCAATTGCAATCAACGGAAATATAACTGGAGGTGTCACCTTAAGCACGGCACTCGCAAATATTGCGTTACGAACAGCAGCGGGGAAATATGGTGCCAAAAAAAGCTTTCGCAGAATTAACAACGGCTGCTGCTTTACGGTGTAGATTATAGCATGTTAGCATTTACGAAAAATCAAGTTCCACAGTATAGTTTTTGCACTCTCTCGCATAGCATTCACATGCAACGAGGTTATACAACGTAATAAAATGTTACTCTAACAACATTGTGAAGCTATAACTAGGGTTACTCTAGCGAAATTGAGAACTAGATTACAAAATGGTAGCAGTTTATGGGGAACGTGATAAAAACAAACTCAAAAACACAAGAACAAAATGGATTAGAAAATTTAAAAACGCTCAAAAACGTTAACTTTCATTGTATCTGTCGCTTAACTGTCTTAAGCGATGAATTTATCAACCAAAAATGTATGTAAATTATACGTTAAGCCCATCGTATTTCCATTAAATGTACAATAAATAGTAAAAGTAATTGAAATAGTTGAAAATACTATTGACAACCGTGCGCAAGACAAATGAAAAGTCAAGCTAACTACAAATAGTAGAACTAGGTTCAACAGCCAAATAAGAAAACAGAGAAAATTGATAAGAGAAAGAAATAGAATGTATAAAGTTTAAAAAATTCTGTACATGAAACATAAAAAAAAATATTTTGAAGAAAAAGTTAAATAATATGTTAAAAATAACGAAAAATATAAAAAATTAAAGCAAAGGGAACAAGAAAAACCAAATTCAGAAGAAGTAAGTTTCACAATAGAAATTAATTCAAAATAATGTAAGATTTGTTTGTATAGAAAACCATTATTTTAACGCCAACAATCTCAATCCCAAGTGTTTTTTTTTTGTTTATTGAAAGAAAATTGAAATAATGAATCTTTCACTTCACCAATATAACTTAAAAGGAAAAAATGTAAAAAAGCGCCATTTGCTATTCGCAAAGCAAACAACAAAATGCAAATAAAATATTGTCAACATTCCAATCCTTGCCACGTGCCTAACACCATCATGCAGCACCTTTTCGCACCGGCACGTGCACCTTAAAATACCTTTCCCCCTGAATTTTCTTTGTTTCATTCACAATGCGTGGTTCATTTTTCTACATTTTCTATAAACTTTTCCTCATTGCAGGCTCCGGGCGAAACTTTCAACCCGCTCGTCAGCCCTTCCTTGCTCGGGCAGGAAGCATTGCTTGTTCAAATCATAATTAGAGCCTCTTTTATACAACACCAACGCTACAATGAGGCCTAAAAGCAGGGAAAAAAACACCCCTGAATGAAGTAAATCTTACAATACCGCCTTTGCAGACGCGTTAATGAGAGTGGAAAAAGCGTCTTATGCAACAAAACAATGTCAAGCCCCGGAGTCGGTGAAAGTAAAAAAACTGCTTCGTATTTTCTTTATTTGAAACAACACACAAAACAAGGTGAGGTCGAGAAAGGAAACAGTGTACCGCGGCACGGCGAAAGCCAGTGGGGTCATGTTTCTTAGTGAACCAGAAATGCGGATAAACGGTTACAAAGCTTGACGGTATTCAAACCTAACGCGCGGGTCCGTGTTTCAGGGGTTAACCGAACAAAACCCGCACAGTTTTTTCTTTTCCCCCTGTCTACTTTCTTACGTTTTTTGTTTAGCCTAATATAGTACACCTTTCAGTAACCGGAACCTTCGTCATCGGGTTGAACCGGGGTGCCGTGACTAAATAGAACACAGGTAAATGTGCAACGGGCCAGTAAAATCGTACCAGAAAAAGCACCATTTCTTTACAACGTTAAGATGCCGACTGACGCTTTTCCGCAGCATTGGTAAGCATTATTTTCACATTTTACAATGGGCCAGCCGAACGCGTGCAGGAGAACGTTACAAAAAGCGAAACAACTCGGTGCTGAACCTGAACAGAAAACCTTTCGGTTGGGTAAGGTCATACAAAGACGTGTCGCTCTCATCGTACTTCCATGCCCTCCTTCGCTTGTCTCATAAACACTGTGATCGTACTTGTTCCGGTTCCGCTTACTTGTTACCAACCGCCGCTAGAACACGGTCCAGCGTGGGCAGCACAGGACACTAAACTGGACCTCATTTTTCATTGCCCACACAACAATGTTGAAGTGTTGAGTTTTGCTTGCTTCTTTGTTCATTCGGCCGTTAGTAAGACACTACTGTTTCTGAAGAATTGTCTCACACACTGGCGACAGCACACCACAGAAAAAGAAAACACTACAACCGTTGTGTTTCTTTGTGTGAGAGTTAAATTGTCACGCCGTTCTACAGCCGGTACAGCGGGCGATGACAGTTTCCGTTCCCAGGTTAGATGTTGTTGGGAGTTTCGTTTGATAGGAAAAAAAGGAACAGCTTATAGAGCAGAGACAAGCATAAAACATAAAATGGACATGAAAAATTAAATGAAGATCTTTTTATGGAGACGCCTGGTATCTCTGATGGAGACGCCTGATACTTCAAATGGAGATGCCTGGTAGCGCTGATGGAGACGCCCGGTAGCTCGTGAGTAATGAAAATTATTTTCAATTATTTCTTGCAGAACAAAATCAGAAAACTATTCTCAATAAAAATAAGCATTCCTTCATAAATTCTATTGAAGACTGAAACAGCTTTCAGCTTGCAACCAGGACATTCTGTTACCATTTCTTTCCATTACGATAATCATCACCAACCGTCAACCGATGATGGCGATAAAAGGACGAACTGATGTTCATGATTATGTGCTGATGAAACGAACGTTTTGCCCGAAACCAACCACCGTCTGGGGCAAAAGAAAGCTGTCAGCCAATGTCAGGTATTTGTCTTTGCGATTCTAGCTGTGTGTGTGTGTGTGTGTATGTCCTTCTACACTTTACAGCACAGCGAAGAAGATGGAAAGTGTGGTTGATTGCTGGTGTTCGACACGAGCGCACATTTTATACCAATTTTGCTTTCTTTTTCCGTTTTTTTCCACGCATCGCCACTCGCAAGATGAATCATAAATTGAGCGACAGGCAACTTCGCTTCAGTGTTTTCGCTTTTCTCCACTCCATCCGCTGTATGTCTGCAGCGTCTTTCACCGTAAAATGGCACCCTTCTAGCTCTTCAAACATAACGCCCGCATAGCTCATTGCACCATTCCCGCTTTCGCCAGGAAAAACGGTTCGGTTTTTGTGCCACTTGAGGAAGGTTATTTGAATAGCGGGGTGCTCCCATTTCTTTCTAAAAACCTATCCATCCTGGCACGTTACCTTCTCGGGAGTGACGCATGGTACCCGGGAGTCCCATGCCGGGAAGTTTAAAAGTATCAACTTGATCAATTACTGAGCGTCGACGAAAAATGAAATGTGCGACACTGAAGATGGAGATCGGGTACGGGCACACGAACGCCAATGGAACCTAATGGAACCTACCCTCCTCTCTCTCTCTCTCTCTCTTCATTTCACTCGCTCCATTAGCTCGCCCGGGGCTGAATGTGGAACATTCAAGTGGCTTCACTGATGCTGTCAGAAAGTTTAACGCAACGCATAAAAAAAGTGCCGTAACACATCTTGAACAACCATTAAATTATCGGCGTTACAGGCAATTTCTTTCCGAGACCATTTGTTGCACGGGACACCCACGTCACCCACGTCAAACCACAATGGCTGCGCCGGAAGCGAAGATAAAAGGCACGAGACGGAGGAGCAAAAGGAAAAAGTTTTTATTTCCTGAATCGTTGATTGAAATCTGATATGCGCCTGATACTAGCTGAAATCGGCAACTTGCGTAAACTGACAGACGACTGACAGGGCGCAATATAACATGCCGGAGCTTTTTTCCCCTGTGTTCCAAGGAAGTGCAGTTTGTTTGTTTGGGTACTGATTGGCGTTTTCGGCGAATTGTTATCAATCTAGAATTGAATGTGGTTGTGAATGATTTGATCTGGCATAATTATAGCAATAAGAGAATATGATATTATTCTGTTTTCAAACAAAGGCAGCATTAGAACTAAATGTTTTGTAAATAAAAATTATTCATTAGTATGGCTTAATCGATTGAAGTAGATCAGATTCTAACATAAAAGGAGGATTTGATATAATTTCTAGAATTCTAGCTAACATGAAGCACATTTTATGGGACAATACACCATTAGCACCGTGTAATATGTTATTGAGCTCTAAATATAACTAAAATAATGACCATTGCAGAGCATAAATATCCAACTTCTTTCATCACTCATCATATAATACCAACAAAGAACTGTATGTGTTTAATCCCCATAAATATTCATCAGTACGCTTAGTGAAGCAAACAGTCTCATACCTGGAATACATCAAATGTAAAGTAGCAGCTACTAAATTTCGTATTAATTTTTGGAAAGAATTGCTGGAGATTTAGCCAATATCCTTTGTTCGTTCATAAATCTTTTGTTTGGTTGTAAAATGTTGATAATAAGAGTTGTGCTTCAAAAAACTAGAATCGCAGCGATTTAGACTCGCCTTGGCTTCGGTGGACTGATCATGTCCCGATAATGGGACCGAACGACACAGCCCGTCAAGTCGTTTTAGGTCATCCACATGGAAAGAGGTAGCGTATTAGGCTCGAATTGATAGGAAATGCTGGTGTTGACGCAGTACTGACTATTCATCTATAGGGTAAAACGAAGTCAAGAGAAGCCAGTAATGGCAGGCCAAGAACTCTCCAGTTTGTAGAGCCATTTCTCCAATACTATACCAATATCTCCCATCATCAGAAGTAATAAAAAGAATAGAGAGTCAAAAGAATAATCATTATTGAATAGGTCCTTCATTCCTTCACAAAATACTTCTTACCAAACTTCATGAACATTAGCCTACCTCCCCAATAGCTCTTACTATCTCAATCTTCCATCTTCACAGCATCCTAAGCGGTATTCTCCCATGAAGACGTCTGATTGCACGCGAACATAAATGAAGACATTGCTAAACCCTAAGCTGAAGAGTTTTACCAAGCCCGTGTGCTTTTACAGATGCACTCCGGATAAGTAACGGGTCGTTTTGCACCTCTTCAAAGATTGAATCTGTTACTTCATGTGCGGCGTACATTAGCTGAACTAGCTTCAAGCAGCACACATTGACCATGGGCAAACCTTTCCAATCTCTACCACCGGTGACGTTCGCAATGTTCCAAACCCGAATCGAGCTCTTAACGTGTGTGCTACCTCTCGAACGCCACTCGAACCTGCCCGACTCCAAGCACCTTCAAAACCAATCCCTCCACGTCCGTCAATGACATTCGATCATCACCACGTGTAACGCGAACAAGCATACTCGACCATCTGTTAGCTTTGGAGTTTCGGTCGTGTCCTCGTTATATGGGAGCGATTTCCCGCAAAGAAAAACTTACACAGAAAAAAAACATCACCTCTCTATCGTCCTTTTATCGGCACATCGCCAACTTCTCGAGATGTTTGAAGCATTCAAACCGATGTGCTACCGCATTCGAAAGATCTGCCTCTTCTTTCGTCAAAAATGTTTCCAAGGTCTCGTTTGCTCATGTTTAAGCACACTTCTTCGAAAAAACCCTCTCCCGGTGAGCACTGGGAGCGCCAGCAAAACCCTGCCAAGATTACCAATTTCGATTCTAAATCAGTTCCCGGTAAGTCTATGCCAGAAATCAAGTGCAGAGTACACTGCTTCATCCTGTTCGACCGTTTTAATGTCTTCCCCGGGTACAGCTGCTTCTTCCGTTCCGACTCTCGGTTCACTCAGCTGTCATTGGTGACGCGGGACTGACGATAAGATAAGACAGGAACCGTCATTGTTCGTAATCGCCCAAATTGACTTCCTTCGCCTGAATTCCAAATCTCTTTGCCTCTTCGCGTGCTTCCAGCAAATTCTTCACAGAAAGCTACCATGGATACGACCCCGTTTTCTGCTCATCCGCCAGACGCCACCGGTGTCTTCCGGCGTTGCATGTGTCTGCGGAAAGATTACTTTACCATTTTTGTTTACCCGTTGCGCACCGGCCACAACCTGTCCTGCTCCGCTCAAATCGGAGCACCAAGCGGGTGGAATTTTGACGTTTACTGTTTTACCAAAAGCTTACATAACCTCACAATCGAGCACCAAACATCTTCAGCATGCAGAACTTCACCACCAGAACCCGAATGCTATTTGCCTCCGATTTTGTGGGAGGGCTTCACTAACCAAAACCCGAACCCACCAATGGCGAACAGTGAACCATCCAGCAGCTGGACCACTTGGGCGGAGAAAATTAAAGGAACGAACGAATTAAAGCAAAAAGTTAATCAACGTTGAAATTTCATCGTTTTGGGGGGCCAGAGACCGCCTAACAGAGGACGAACCGAACCGGATTACAACCGAATGGTTCTCTACAGTGGTATAAACATTTCAAGAATTTCGTTCTCCATCGCCCAAAACCCGTCAGTCCGGGTGGGCTGAAAATCGAGGAGTAAAAGCCCGGGTTTTGGCAGCTTTTGTGGGATTATGTTAAGAATTTAATTGTTCGTCCTAATGCCCTGTCAATGGCTTGGTCCGGAGCGTTTTGCAAAATCAACTCGCCCTCGTTCCTTCGTTGTTCCCCCAGAAAACCCCTTATTCAATTTTCCATTTTCAGAGCTCACACAGTGAAAAAGATTTCCTCACAAAAAAAAAACGAAAAAACCAAAATAAATCCCAATGATAATCTGTGCCCTGGGCAAAGTGTTTCAAGATTTTGTTGGATTTCATGCTCAAAGTGGTGCGTCCGGTTTTCGGACCAGTATGGACAGTAACTTTTCCACTTTTTCTCTCTCTCTCTATTTTGCTGTCCAATGTTTTTCCTGGAGTACTTTTAAATACAGCCATTCGAGAGTTAAACGGATGAGAGTGCCTGGCCGTACGAAGCGGAAAAACTTGCCGCTCCCATGAGAGCTAGCAAGCAAATGTTAATCCAATTAAAGTTACTTAAAACTTCATGCAAACAGTGGGCAAGAGATAGAGCGAGAGAGACGAAGAGAGATTTAGCTGGGAAATTCGTTCAATGACAACTTTTCACACCATTCAAAAACCTCTGCCATCGAATGTCGAATCAAACGGGCGACCGAAGCAAATGTTGGCGATGACACGCTCAATGTTTCTACCTCGAGCTCAGCAAGTTGAACCCTTCCCAAAGTCCAATGACTTTTGCGCTAAAACTAAAACAGTTTGCTTAAGCTTAATGTGTAGTAAAAGGTGTGTAGTAGTCAGTTGTTCTATAAGCTGGTGTGGTAGCAATACTGCACTGGTAAGGTATGGATCCGAACCCTCTTGAAGGTCAACAAAGGCTCTCCATACCCTACTTCGACTCAATACGTCCCCGGCGTATAGAACGGTAACATGTCTCTCCAAATATCTGAGCTTGGGTATACGGGGAAACCCAACCCCTTGGGAAGATGGGTGATATGGCTAAATTGAGCGGAGGGGGACAGCTAGCGTTTGTTCTCCATGTTAGGGGCGGCTAGCTGTCCTTTCTGTCCTGGCTTCCTACGGGACTTTAAACAGCTAGGAAGCGTAGGCCCTCCGACGAGACAGGGGGTTGGGGGAGAGGCCTTGCAAGCCACCCCCAATAATACCGCAACGAAAAGTGAACAATTTATTTCGAATCGGAAAAAACGATACCGACCCACGCAACCGAAAAAGGACAACGATTGGAAACTCGGAACATGGAACTGCAGATCACTCACAGCACCAGGAAGTACCCGTATTCTTTCGGATGAGGTGAGGGCCCGCGGCTTCGGAATAGTAGCACTTCAGGAGGTGCGCTAGAAAGGAGTGACGGAGCGTCCCTATCGCAGTGATTGCATGATCTACCAGAGCGGTGGAGACAAGCAGGAACTCGGTACGGCGTTCCTGGTCATAGGTGAGATGCGAAAGCGAGTGATCGGATGGTGGCCGATCAACGAACGGATGTGCAGGTTGAGGATCCGTGGAAGGTTCTTCAACCTGAGCATTATAAACGTGCATAGTCCGCACCTTGGAAGCACCGATGACGATAAGGAGAGTTTTTATACGCAGTTGGAGAGGGAGTACGACCGCTGCCCACAACACGATGTGAAGATCGTCATCGGAGATTTTAACGCTCAGGTCGGACGGGAGGAGGCATACAAACCCACCATTGGAAGTTTCAGTGCCCACCAGCTGACGAACGACAACGGGCTTCGGCTTGTTAACTTTGCCTCTTCCAAGCACATGACCATTCGCAGCACCTTTTTCCAGCATGCACCTCGGTTCAGCTATACCTGGAGATCACCACAGCAGACATATTCCCAGATCGACCACGTTCTCATCGATGGAAGGCACTTCTCGGATATTATCGACGTACGGACTTACAGAGGAGCAAACGTCGACTCAGACCACTTCCTGGTTATGGTTAAGCTACGCCAGAAACTCTGCGTAGCCAATACACTGCGCTATCAGCCCGCCCCAAGGCTCAACACGGATCGGCTGAGGCAAGCTGATGTGGCGAGGGACTACGCGTTCGCGCTTGGGGAAGCGTTGCCGGAGGACACCACTACCGAGGCGATGTCCCTCAGTGACCACTGGCGTACGGTGGAACAAGCCATCAGCACCACAGCCGAACAAACCATTGGCCGCGTAGCACGTAACCAGAGGAAGGAATGGTTTGATGACGAGTGCAGACGAGCACTATCCGAGAAGAATGCAGCGCGAGCCCCGGCAGAACGTGGAGAACTACACACGACTGAGAAGGCAGCAGACGCGACTCTTCCAGGACAAGAAGCGCAGCTTCGAAGAGTCGGACGAGCAGCTGATGCAGCAGCTATCTCAGTCGGGGGAAACTCGTAAGTTCTACAGGATGCTGAATGCGGCACGAAGCGGTTTTACTCCCATGATCGCCATGTGCCGCAACGCGGAGGGAGATATCCTGTCGGACGAGCGAGAGGTGATCGATAGGTGGAAGTGCTACTTCAACAGACACCTGAACGGAGCGGATACAGGAGAGAACGGACCAGGCGCAGAAAGCAGAGGAGAGCAACACTACAACAGCCAGCATGATAATGACGAAGTGCCCCCGCCATCCTTGGATGAAGTCATCAGTGCTATCAGACAGCAGAAATGCAACAAATCAGCTGGCAGTGATGGGCTGGTGGCTGAACTATTCAAGATGGGCCCGGAGAGGCTTGCCGCGATCATGCATCGGCTGATTGTTAGGATATGGGACCAGGAAGAACTACCGGACGACTGGAAACTGGGTGTTATTCACCCAGTGTACAAAAAGGGCGACAGACTGGACTGTGCTAACTTCCGAGCCATCACAGTCTTGAATGCTGCCTACAAGATCCTGTCCCGAATACTCTTCTGCAGACTTGCGCCCCTTGCTACAGATTTCGTCGGGAGCTACCAAGCTGGATTTGTTGGAGGGAAATCCACTACCGACCAAATCTTCACTCTACGGCAGATCCTCCAGAAGTGCCGG
Organism: Anopheles maculatus; assembly: GCA_002091835.1. Classification (NCBI taxonomy): domain Eukaryota; kingdom Metazoa; phylum Arthropoda; class Insecta; order Diptera; family Culicidae; genus Anopheles; species Anopheles maculatus. Next base: position 88,006 of record KZ062054.1, on the reverse strand, counting down.
GAGCACCAGATCCCCACGCACCACCTGTTCATCGACTTCAAGGCAGCCTACGACACCATAGATCGTACCGAGCTATGGAACATCATGCGGCAGTACGGTTTCCCTGCGAAACTGGTACGGCTGTTGAGGGCTACAATGGACGGTGTGCAGTGCAAGGTGAGAGTGTCGAACATGCTGTCGGATTCGTTCGAATCTCACAGGGGACTGAGGCAAGGGGACGGACTCTCCTGTTTGCTGTTCAACATCGCTCTGGAAGGTGTCATGCGAAGCGCGGGCTTCGATATCCGGGGCACGATTTTCACCCGGTCTCTCCAATTCCTTGGCTTCGCGGATGACATCGACATCATCGGGCGAACATCTGCGGCGGTGTGCGAAGCGTACACCCGACTGAAACGCGAGGCCGATAGGATTGGATTGAGGATCAATGCGACGAAGACAAAGTACCTGCTTGCCGGAGGCTCTGACCGTGATAGAGCACGACTCGGAAGCAGAGTATTAGTTGACGGCGACGATCTCGAGGTAGTAGAGGAGTTCTGCTACCTTGGCACGATCGTAACTTCGGACAACAACGTAAGCAGCGAAATCCGAAGGCGCATTGTTCAGGGGAATCGTGCCTACTACGGACTCCACAAACTCCTGAGATCCAGAAGACTCCAACAACGCACGAAATGCGCCATATATCGTACACTGATACGGCCGGTAGTCCTCTACGGGCACGAGTCCTGGACTATGCTGGCGGAGGACGCCAATGCACTCGCCATTTTCGAACGGCGGGTGCTACGGACTATCTTTGGCGGTGTGTGCGAGCAGGGCGTGTGGAGAAGGAGAATGAACCACGAGCTAGCTGAGCTGTTCGACGATGCAGACATCCTGACGGTTGTCAAAGCCGGAAGGATACGCTGGTTGGGCCACGCGATGAGGATGCCGGACTCATGCCCTGCCAGAAAAGTGCTCGTCAGCGACCCGTTCGGCACGAGGCGTAGAGGAGCCCAGCGAGCTCGTTGGCTGGATCAAGTGGAGTCTAACCTGAGGGATATCGGATGCAGCCGGGGATTGTGCTTCAAATCAGCCGTTTGAAGAGCGTCTACGAGCTTTAGAAAAACTAGAATCGCAGCGATTTAGACTCGCCTTGGCTTCGGTGGACTGATCATGTCCCGATAATGGGACCGAACGACACAGCCCGTCAAGTCGTTTTAGGTCATCCACATGGAAAGAGGTAGCGTATTAGGCTCGAATTGATAGGAAATGCTGGTGTTGACGCAGTACTGACTATTCATCTATAGGGTAAAACGAAGTCAAGAGAAGCCAGTAATGGCAGGCCAAGAACTCTCCAGTTTGTAGAGCCATTTCTCCAATACTATACCAATATCTCCCATCATCAGAAGTAATAAAAAGAATAGAGAGTCAAAAGAATAATCATTATTGAATAGGTCCTTCATTCCTTCACAAAATACTTCTTACCAAACTTCATGAACATTAGCCTACCTCCCCAATAGCTCTTACTATCTCAATCTTCCATCTTCACAGCATCCTAAGCGGTATTCTCCCATGAAGACGTCTGATTGCACGCGAACATAAATGAAGACATTGCTAAACCCTAAGCTGAAGAGTTTTACCAAGCCCGTGTGCTTTTACAGATGCACTCCGGATAAGTAACGGGTCGTTTTGCACCTCTTCAAAGATTGAATCTGTTACTTCATGCGGCGTACATTAGCTGAACTAGCTTCGAGCAGCACACATTGACCATGGGCAAACCTTTCCAATCTCTACCACCGGTGACGTTCGCAATGTTCCAAAACCGAATCGAGCTCTTAACGTGTGTGCTACCTCTCGAACGCCACTCGAACCTGCCCGACTCCAAGCACCTTCAAAACCAATCCCTCTACGTCCGTCAATGACATTCGATCATCACCACGTGTAACGCGAACAAGCATACTCGACCATCTGTTAGCTTTGGAGTCTCGGTCGTGTCCTCGTTAGATGGGAGCGATTTCCCGCAAAGAAAAACTTACACAGAAAAAAAAAAACATCACCTCTCCATCGTCCTTTTATCGGCACATCGCCAACTTCTCGAGATGTTTGAAGCATTCAAACCGATGTGCTACCGCATTCGAAAGATCTGCCTCTTCTTTCGTCAAAAATGTTTCCAAGGTCTCGTTTGCTCACGTTTAAGCACACTTCTTCGAAAAAACCCTCTCCCGGTGAGCACTGGGAGCACCAGCAAAACCCTGCCAAGATTACCAATTTCGATTCTAAATCAGTTCCTGGTAAGTCTATGCCAGAAATCAAGTGCAGAGTACACTGCTTCATCCTGTTCGACCGTTTTAATGTCTCCCCCTGCATCTTCCGTTCCGACTTTCGGCGCGCTCTTCACTCAGCTGTCATTGGTGACGCGGGACTGACGATAAGATAAGACAGGAACCGTCATTGTTCGTAATCGCCCAAATTGACTTCCTTCGCATGAATTCCAAATCTCTTTGCCTCTTCGCGTGCTTCCAGCAAATTCTTCACTGAAAGCTACCATGGATACGACCCCGTTTTCTGCTCATCCGCCAGACGCCACCGGTGTCTTCCGGCGTTGCATGTGTCTGCGGAAAGATTACTTTACCATTTTTGTTTACCCGTTGCGCACCGGCCACAACCCGCCCTGCTCCGCTCAAATCGGAGCACCAAGCGGGTAGAATTTTGACTTTTACTGTTTTACCAAAAGCTTACATAACCTCACAATCGAGCACCAAACATCTTCAGCATGCAGAACTTCACCACCAGAACCCGAATGCTATTTGCCTCCGATTTTGTGGGAGGGCTTCACTAACCAAAACCCGAACCCACCAATGGCGGACAGTGAACCATCCAGCAGCTGGACCACTTGGCAGGAGAAAATCAAAGGAACGAGCGAATTAAAGCAAAAAGTTAATCAACGGTGAAATTTCATCGTTTTGGGGGCCAGAGACCGCCTAACAGAGGACGAACCGAACCGGATTACAACCGAATGGTTCTCTACAGTGGTATAAACATTTTAAGAATTTCGCTCTCCATCGCCCAAAACCCGTCAGTCCGGGTGGGCTGGAAAACGAGGAGTAAAAGCCCGGGTTTCGGCAGCTTTTGTGGGATTATGTTAAGAATTTAATTGTTCATCCTAATGCCCTGTCAATGGCTTGGTCCGGAGCGTTTTGCAAAATCAACTCGCCTTCGTTCCTTCGTTGTTCCCCCAGAAAACCCCTTATTCAATTTTCCATTTTCAGAGCTCACACAGACACACACAGTGAAAAAGATTTCCTCACCAAAAAAACGAAAAAACCAAAATAAATCCCAATGATAATCTGTGCCCTGGGCAAAGTGTTTCAAGATTTTGTTGGATTTCATGCTCAAAGTGGTGCGTCCGGTTTTCGAACCAGTATGGACAGTAACTTTTCCATTTTTTTTTCTCCCTCTCTTTTGCTGTCCAATGTTTTTCCTGGAGTACTTTTAAATTCGAGAGTTAAACGGATGAGAGTGCCTGGCCGTACGAAACGGAAAAACTTGCCGCTCCCATGAGAGCTAGCAAGCAAATGTTAATCCAATTAAAGTTACTTAAAACTTCATGCAAACAGTGGGCAAGAGATAGAGCGAGATAGAGACGAAGAGAGATTTAGCTGGGAAAATCGTTCAATGACAACTTTTCACACCATTCAAAAACCTCTGCCATCGAAAGTCGAATCAAACGGGCGACCGAAGCAAATGTTGGCGATGACACGCTCAATGTTTCTACCTCGAGCTCAGAAAGTTGAACCCTTCCCAAAGTCCAATGACTTTTGCGCTAAAACTAAACAGTGTGCTTAAGCTTAATGTGTAGTAAAAGGGGATGAAAACCGAGTTTTCCAAGCGGACTAGATAAAACTTTCGACAGCTTATCGATACGAGCTGTCAATGAAGTTTTGCGCTATCCTCGAACAAAAAAAAGCATGTCTAATTACTCTTATCTCCGGCAATTCTCGCAGTACCAACTTTGTGACAGTTTTGAAGTATAGCTCTTAGGTTTTCCCCCTTTCAATTCTTAATCACCAGACACATATTAACATTCATCTCCGACCAACCGTACTAGGACGATAGTTTGTCATGGTACAATGCATTCTTCTGCAACGAGAGCCTGAGGACACTTCAAAAAGAACGACAAGCACCGGAGAGAATCGATCAAGAGCATCGATATGCTTGACTGGTCAACGTCATTGTAAATTCTTTTCCAGCCAGAACACATTGAAATCGCCCACTCGTGCATAAGTAAGTTGCAAGTAAGCTGTAAGTAAGCTGCAGTTGGACAAAGGTACCGGATTGCTATAAATTAAGCATGGTTTTCCTCCTGTTTTTTTTTGCTTTCCCGATGAGAAGAATTGCTTCTGGAAAGCTCCATTAAAAGATGAATCCGGTCGACAAGTGCAGTTGTGTGGCTTCTCGTTCTTCACAAATGCTACTTCTAGGTCGTTTTTTGTTTGTAGGAAAGATGCAGCAAAGCTCAAGTGACTCTTTTAAAGATTTTTTTCACTGTGTGCTCAGCTACTAAGCTACTTACAACTGCCTCTGCTAGAGGTATTTTTGTTCAAATACAAAGATCATAGGCAATGACTTGGGAATTTAATCCTCCAGGAAGAATGTTTAACGCTGCCCGGAATCAATTGAGTAAGTTCTATTGCTCGGACTTTACGGTAGCAAAAAATAGTTTGCAAAATTAATGTAATTTAAAGAGTGAATCCATATCAAACAAAACTTCAAGAATCCATCGAATCAGCAAATGATTGACGGACTCTGTCAACCATCAAAGGTAAGCAAAACCCAACCCAGAAGGACACGAGCACTGGACGCTTTTGTATCCACCGCCCAAAGAAAAAAGCCATTCTACAGCAATCGGTGCCAACATCCCAGGAATGCTTCAAATACACAATTTGCTATCTATACTTGTCTCCCTTTTTTTTCTATTGAATTATAGCTTATTCTGTAACGTCACGTGTACGGGACGTGCGTCATGATTTTCGGGGCAGCGAAATTCAAGACTCTTTCCAACGAACGAACGCACTCCTATTCTCCATCGAGCCTCTATACACTGCAAATCAAAACAGTGTAGCCACATGCAAAATTGAAATTTCTTTTCCAAGAAATTTAATTTCATCGAAAAGGCTGTATCGTTGTCGTTATTTTCCCTCCCAATTCTTTGCTTTCTTTTTCTATTATTTATGGTTTATCACAGAGTCAATTGAAGTTGCTAGAATTCGCTACAGAATGATTTTAAACGATCGCTTTGCATAAATGACACAATGAGGGAAAGCTAGCAGAAAACTCTACCATTCGATACACTCACATAAATAATCGATCGAAATCATCACCATGAAATAGAAAATAAGATTAAAAACAAGCATTTTCCGAGCTAAACATTGCTATCAATAAATGCACTCGCCGAGGCACCAACTTTTTCCAATCTCCCACTCACCATTATTTTGTGTGAAGCAAGAAAAAGGGCAAGAGTTTCTCGAAGGAACAAAAAAAAAGTTATCTGTTTCGAGAAGGCCATTTCCCAACCGGTCGACCCGCATACATCAAAGGTTAGGGGCGAACTTTTTCAATCAATTTCTTCACCGAACTCTGGCACACGGGTTTCGTTCGGTCGTACCAAAAAAACGCACCGAGCTTTGTCGGTTTTGTTTCGAAATGCATTGAATCGCTTTCCGAAACTGCACGCCGAACGTTGCAATCGACTGGAAAAATGGTGGCCGCGAGAGAATTGAAAAATAATAATAACCTTAAAATAACTCGCGTCTTGCCATTCGGTGTACTCATCGTTTCTTGGCCTTAGAATGGTTGCACGATTTCTTGTCAATGCACCATACAGAAGGCAACATTCCGATGCAGAAGAAAAGAACTCCGTTTAGCAATCGCGATGAAACGTTAAACCACCACAACCGGATCAGCGTCCAGACCCACTTGCAGGGGAACGATAAATTTAATTACCGAATGTTAAACTTTGTATCAAACAATTTAACTGCAGTTTGGCCACATTCCAGTGCTCCACTGCTTTTTTTCCACCCCTTTATCGGATGTATCGATTTTGCAAACGAAACTCTCTCCAACACTCCAACGCAAGAAGTGCTGCATTTCGCGAACTTTTTTGGCTCGCAAAATTTTATTTCCCCTTTCTTACCGCAGTCGGCAATGAAAAGGCATCCGCGGAAGATTTTCAACCATAGACAACGGAAAACTTTGTCCGGGTGGCTTTCTTCGGCAAGCAACTTTGGGAGATTGCGCATGGGAGAATCAAAACACTAAAGACACTGAACATTTCATTCCCACCAGCGATCAAGGAACAAGAGAAGGAAATCAAAACGGGTTCTTTCGGTGACGGATGCCTGTTTTTGCTTGTCGCAAGCTGTCACCTTAGCGTACAATCGATCTACCGCATAGAAACACGTGTCAACAATTTAAATATTGACATTAGGGAATTGGGGATTGCGGTGATCGATAAAAACGATAGATAAAGGAATGAATCAAATAGAAGGAAGAAGAGATATTCCAATTTGGGCAACAGAATTGCAAGAAACTTAAGATGTAGAATAGATGTTTGTATTTATCTTGCAGGATAATCTCATTCTGAAGATTCTGAAGAGATTCTGAAGAAAATAATTCTTCAAATCTCAATAGAGAATCAATTAAAATTCTTAAACAAGACCTCAATTGCTCATGAAGAAGCTGAGATTTGATCTTCAATTTTAACATTTTTCCATAGGTTTTACGAAATATGTCAACTTACCTAGTTATACTACCAAAATATATGCTAAAAGGAAGAGTCCATGTATCTCTTCTACAGAATCGAGAGATAACTAAAATAAAATATTCGAAACTTGACGCAAAAAAGCTTTACAGAGCTTTTTCTCAACAAATAGACAGTATCCTAGATTAAACTGATCACATATACACTATCAGATCTACTTTATATGCAGAGCACAGGTCCTTCTCATGTATTCTTCTTCTTCCTTGACACTACAGCCTCGTGAGGTCTTGGCCTGCCAGCTTATTGCTAGCTTTCTGTGACTAAGTTTTATCCGTAGCTGGATAGTCAGTCCTGCGTACGGGGAGGCGGTCCGCCGGGATTCGAATCCCGGTCCTGCCGTGTGAAGACTGACGCCGCTATCGTATACACCACCGAGCCACCCCGGTCTCATGTCTTCTTCTTTGTTGGCCTAACGACCACTTAGGTCATGCCTGCCATTTCTGGCTTACTAGACTAATTGATACCGCATAGTTGGTTAGTCAATCCTCACTATGGGGGAACGGCCCAGATGAGACTTGAACCCCGGTCCTGCCGTGTGAAGACTGACGCCGCTATCGTATACACCACCGAGCCACCCCGGTCTCATGTCTTCTTCTTTGTTGGCCTAACGACCACTTAGGTCATGCCTGCCATTTCTGGCTTACTAGACTAATTGATACCGCATAGTTGGTTAGTCAATCCTCACTATGGGGGAACGGCCCAGATGAGACTTGAACCCCGGTCCTGCCGTGTGAAGACTGACGCCGCTATCGTATACACCACCGAGCCACCCCGGTCTCATGTCTTCTTCTTTGTTGGCCTAACGACCACTTAGGTCATGCCTGCCATTTCTGGCTTACTAGACTAATTGATACCGCATAGTTGGTTAGTCAATCCTCACTATGGGGGAACGGCCCAGATGAGACTTGAACCCCGGTCCTGCCGTGTGAAGACTGACGCCGCTATCGTATACACCACCGAGCCACCCCGGTCTCATGTCTTCTTCTTTGTTGGCCTAACGACCACTTAGGTCATGCCTGCCATTTCTGGCTTACTAGACTAATTGATACCGCATAGTTGGTTAGTCAATCCTCACTATGGGGGAACGGCCCAGATGAGACTTGAACCCCGGTCCTGCCGTGTGAAGACCGGCGCCGCTGTCGCATCACCACCGGGCCGGTCTCATGTATTAATGCCTATTAAAAATGTAGAGAAGAATGTCTAGATCCTCAATAAGACGAAGTTTTGCCCATTTCTCCAGTAAGTACGGAGGACTGTTCAACTAGTCTAGATAGCTGAGGACCTATTAAAAAACAAAAAGGATAGAATTCTGCCTTGCATATATCTTATTTTGTTAAAAGTGGGATGAGTTTTTCGTGGCACACATTTCAATTTACATCGTACATTAGCCAGAATAAGTGTGATGGATATTTTCCAGTAATCTGCTTGTTGTTTGATAGTACTTGGAACCTTGTCCAGCAAGCGGAAAAATTATAACTTGCCCCGAAGCTCGACAACCTTTAACTTTTCTAACGTTTCTCAAAATTGTTTTTCACTCGTCGAATCATGAAGCTAGACAACAACGAGCTAACTTCAGAAACAGAAAATTCGATTTTGTTTTTCGAAAATTATACATTTTCTAAAACACCACTGCATTTGACACCTTCATACCCTGCAGCATACCCGAGACGATAAAATGTGTTGCACATCGCTCAATGAATTTTTCATTGTTCGGACGTTAAAGAATGACGCACTCGCCGATTATTCATTACATGCGAGAGAGAGAGAGAGAGAGAGTGTACGAACGACCGGGGAGAGCTTGTGTAAAGCGTAAAGTAAAAACAATCATAACACGCGTCAAAAAGTTTTCCCATTTTCTGTAACGCTCATTAGATCAACACTAACATCGGTGGAAACATTAATTGCTCCCGGACGGACCAAAGTTAAAATGAAAACGTAAACAGTAACAGGACACAAAGAAACGCAAAAAAAAGGCTGGAAACACAACATTCCCGGCCAGTATCCGGCCTGTCACTGCAGCGTCAAACAACCGGTCCAACGGTCCCCGTACAGAGGAGCCACCTTCTAAATTGCATACCCGGACCCTCAGGATTGCGTGAACCGTGAACCGCGACCGCTGCAGAAAAGTGTGGTGAAAATTAACGCAAGCATCCCCGCGGGATGGGAAGTTTTTTTCTCGCGCTCTCTCTCTCTATCACTCTCTCTGTGCCACCAACTGTCAGAATCAGTTCGTTCAGCTACCGGGCGAACGCTGAAAAGAGGACAAACAGTTGCCGGGAGTGAGCAGAAAAACTGGCGCGATGAGGTAAAAAGTTCACTTTAATTAATGTTCATCTCGGACATAACTGAAAGCAACCATCACGGCGAGGTTGCAAAAGTGAAAAGAATGAGCGAAAATTACACCGGCCAGTGCGAGTGCTTCGAGGAAAGCCCGGGATGCGGTCGCGGACTGTGTACCGTTGGGTTAAATGATGTCGAGTAACCTCCGAGTTGCATCCTGGTGGGAGAGTTTTTCATTTTTTTTCTCTTCGCTAGATGCGTTCTCTTTCCCACGGTTTTAGTTCCTTGTAGCTTTGCAACATACTTTTCAAATATCTTACACTGTTGGCAAGAAACTTTTCTTATTTTTTTTTTTTTTTTTTTGTTCATTACATTAAGCTTCTGAAGGTTAATAAGGTTTCATATTGGCTTTAAAATGAAATTGAAGGCTTTGAATACAATTATGTTTTTTACTATGCAGCAAAGGGAGCATCAAGAATTTCTTAATACGTTGAGGAGGTTTGACGAACTGCAACATATCTGGCATCATGAAACCATAAAAATCAGAAAACTGATAACCTTCTATGACAAGTCATATTAAGCTATAAGCTCAGGAGAAATGGACTCTTTGTAAGAATTGCATACAATACTTCAAAGTTATTCCAAGATTGCCTGAATAAGATTGCCTGAAGACCCTTAACGCCTAAGACATTATGCCTGAGTTCTTCCATGGACCGAATGATCTTCATTGAGGTTTTGTGCTTACTAAACTGCTTCTTGAGAAAGGTCCTGAGTAATCCATACCTCTAACTCAAGTTCTTGGAAGCACAGGACCAAGATCACCTCTAGAACAATTTTATTTCCTTATTTTGTTATCCATACTTAGGTATATAACATATTGTGTAAAAATAGGTATCATCAAAGGGGCCTCTTCCAAGGATCCGCGTCGCAGGACCTCTTCCAATAGATCTCGTCAGTAGCGATCCCTAAAAAAAAGGACCATCACCTATCAAGAGGTCGAGTCGCCTATCAACATCTACGAAGAGACTTCATCTACATATGTTATCTTTTAAGGACATTGTTATTTGAAGGGTTCCAAGGACCAATAGGCCTCGTATTACTAGACGTCTAAAACTAAAACGTCTAAAACGAAAGAAAATTCGATCGTAAAATGTGTGGGATCTGTAACCGTCACAATATTCTTCGATAGGAAGTCCACAATGTTTCAAAGGAAGTCCAGATTCCTGGTGTTCACTCTCGACCATCTATTTTAGTTTTCATCATTCTCTACCTTCAAGTTAACAAAGTTTGTCCCTGCAAATATGTATCAGCGAAACAATAGCTGGTAAAAAGTAATCTTAAATGCATCAAACGAGCAATTTTCGAAAGCATTCTGCCACAGAGAATGATGCCCCCGAATATTACATCCGAACTTTAACGCAACTATGTGCAACCTTTTCATTTTTGCACTATTTGCAGCTTTTCATAAGAGACTTTCACAGGCACTTAACGCTCCTCTCTCCAAGCACTTTCATTCCTCTTCCTATCTTGGAGGAGTTTTTCCAGTTTTTTCTTCTAGTAAATGTAATGTCCAAAAATTGAATTGACTTCCAACTGTCTGGAACGTACAGTTTTCTAGGTGTCTAGGAAAGGAGAAGGGGCCAAACAACCGTACATGAAGCATAGAATGGAATGTGTGTACATAGTGTTCGCTCTCCCCCAAATGCAGACCAACGAACCATCATACCCGGCAGTCCTTAGTGTTTTAAAATGAGAAAGAATGGCAAAGTTTTTCTGTGTGTGTGTCGTGACACTTTTTCCCTCGGTCTCACACATGCAGTTCCTGGCAGAAACCAGGAACCGAACTTTTTGAGCTGCAGCAGCACACACACACACAGCGAGAGTGAAAAAGCATGACGCTTGAAGAAATATTGCATGTCCTTAGGGAGTGGACGAGAGATCCTGCAGCACCTACCCAGAAAAAAAAAATCCCCAAAACCTCTAGGCATCTCCCAGCGGAGTAAATTTATGAACCTGACGGCAGTTTTTTTTTTTTTTGGAGGGAACAGAGATTCCATAAAAACCTTAAACCATTTTTACGCTTCACGTAAAACAAAACTTCAACCTCCTCCCCCACTAGCTCTTAAGAAGCATTTTTGCAAGATACCTTGGCTCTAGCCATTAACGAGCGCACTTTGCAAAGAACATCCGGCCACGGAAACAACCAGAAAAAAATGAGCAGAAATTCACGAGTTTCTTTCCACCAGCATCCGCCGGTATTGGGTGACCGGAGTTTTTTTTTTTGTTGTTGTCGTATATTTCCCTTCAATAAAACAAACGATACTTACCAAAGTTTAGCGCCAGCAGGATGAGAACGGACGCGCTGAGCAGGATCGGTATTATCCTTAACGTCATGGTGTTGTTTCGGTTGCTAGCGTCCTTGCTGTCGTCATTAAAAACAAAGGGACACAGCCCCCGAAGTTGTGTTCTTCTCTTTGCTTTAGCGCGCTTTTTTGCGAGATCTTCCCCAACTTTGGCACGATGATGCCGTCGTCGTTTGTGGTTCAAACTCGTGAAGATCCTGCTCTAGCCCACACACACACACACACCTGGAGATGCGCACTGTTACGCCTCGCAAAACAGGGAAGCAAATAATATAAATCAACTCAGCAGCCACAGACCTCAAAGCCCAAATATTCTTGCCCGCTAGATCTGGGGATCAGCTGATGGTGCCTTCTCTGCCTCGCCTACGGTAGGTTGTTTCGTTCACACGCTGTACCGGATTCTAGCCGGTGTGTGTGTATGCAAAACCACTTTCCCACATCCCTTGACACACACGCACACAAACCCAAACACACCTACATGAATACTAGAGATCGCAACTAACACTCACTCACTCACGGATCCACAGACACACCACACTTTCTGCTTCAAATGAATGCAGTGGCACAATTTTTCTGCTCTCTTCGGCTAACACACTTCTTTTTCTTCTTTTTTACGCTTTTTTTCTCTTCTTCCACCAAACAGACACCTTTTTCCCGCGTAGCTGAGGCCTGGTAAATCCTACTTAGCGAAACTTTTTCCCACCTTTCTCATGTGCATATGTGTACCGGACACACCTTCTACACCGACTGCTCCGGCTGTGGTTGCTTGGATAGGCTTGGCACGTTCGTACCGGCTTTTGCTTCCTTCTTCACTCACACACACACACAAACACTCGCACTCTCACACACAACTCACAATGGATATGTTTATCGTGGCAGATGCACTCTTCCCGTATGTTAGAACCTGTACGTTCTAAGAAGTAGGAGAAAAAGGAATAAAAATAGTAAATAGATAAGGACAAAAAAACACAAGGAGAAGCATTAAAATGCACCGTGGCAGGGAAAAGCACGTTCGCAGCTCAACTTGAAAAATGCATGCCATTTTCTTCGGAGGTTTGCTGCTGCTTCGAAGTCACGGCAAACGAAACGAATCCTTTGGAGGAAATTCATTTAATTTACTCATCTATCTACGGATGCGCGCACCTTACGGGGCTACGGGGAACATCAGTCTTCTCAGGTTTTGGGGTGCGATGTATTATTCATGTGTGATTCCTTGTGTGACCTGTTCATTGCTTTGGGTGTGAGTAATAGTGTTTAAAAAGTTTGCTGCAGCTGTCTTTAAATTTAATTATTCTAATTGAATTTAATCTTAATTTTTCCTACTTCTGGTTGGGTAATGTGTTGTATCACAAAAATTGCTCTTAAATTTCTATTTCCCCCGCCTCGAACAAACCAGCTACTAACAATAATAATAATGAAATCGAATGTCATGAAAGCAACGCAGGATTTTTCTTTTGATCTTCTCCAAAGGAAAACCCCGGCGTATCCTCTACACGAATTCGATTTCACCTACCGAGATCCTGATTCGCAAGCCTACGCGGAAAAAGGTCATTTATTGTATGTCTCCTTGGCTTATAATTCTGTTCCATCGTGCCTGCTGCCTGCTTACTCTCACCGCTGACCAACTTCACGGAAAAATCGGTCTCATACACGAAGAACCTTTACGATTCCCAATACCCGCCGAATTGTGGAGATTGAAGGATGAACTGAAACACCGGAGGGAAGGGAAAGGAGTTGGTGGAAAACAAGGAAAAGGTAGATTGTTTTGTGTTATTTGTTCACCGTTGGGAGAAAACTTCCTCGCTTCGATCTCGACGCACGAGAGCCGGTATAGCGCACTGTACGAAAACCCGACAACCGTTGGCTACTTTTGCCGGGTTTTGTTTTTTTGGTTTGTTTTTCCGAGTTCGCTTCGGACAGGCGATGTCTTTTCGGTTGATTTTTGATCGAGTCACACACGCACACACACGCACACAGAACAATTGCACGAACGAGTTGTGGCATTCTAGTTCTCCACTCTCCACCGGTCAGACTCGAATGACACAACTCCACAGGGAGCCTGAAAGATGATGGCTTTCATAACAGACCGAAGATGCGGATGTTGATGATGGTGATCTTAACCTTCGTTTGCTGCCCCCTACTTATTACTTTATTTAGCTTTTCCCTTGCCAGTTGGGCAATAGTACTGTACGTAGAACACCGGTCAGTTCTTGCGCGTATCCGTGTGCAGTTTGCTGATTATTACCGGGCAATCGTTAAACGTTCACCAACAACAACACTGCTGGAGCTGATTCCGTAACCGACACTGGACGACTGTCGAACGCGTGCCTCATCGCGCAATGGCTTTCTGGCGGAAACTGTGCGAACCGGTCGCACACGGTCCCGAAGCCACGGGCAAGTGAATGCTTCTCCTCCACATGGATGGTCGGCTGCGTGCGCATGCTCTTGCTGGTGGTTTGTACACAGTGAGCAATTTGGTGGTTTAGTGATGGTTAAAGTTTCATTTGCATCTACAAAATGTTCTCACAATAATGTTAAATTAATGTGTTGCTGTCTAAATTAAACAAACTTTGAGTCCTAAACTTAGTAAAATACAACGAATGAGTTACTTCTATTATGAGATTTTATGTATGAATGGAAATTTAATAAACATAATATTTTAAAAACATATTTTGAGTAAAAAGTATTCAAAGTACTTAAAACGAAAGAGAAAAACAAAACTAACTTTCACCGATTTCACCATGACACGGCTACTTCAAATCCATACTACGACTGCTAGCGCCACTGTGGACAGTAGCGAAACTATAGAAGCAATCAAACATCTCACAATCTAGCAGCCTTTTCTCACTATGTCGAGCACATTTCTCACTATGGTAGAAACCAGTTTTAAAATTAACGGCTAGAAAATCGATTTGAATTCATGAGGAGAACTTTTACCAAGATTTGTTTTAAATTGTTCGTTCTTATAACAAAAATTTATTTAATTTAACTGATAAATTGAGGGCGAAAGTCCCATTTCCGATCCTGCTACCACTACCAACATAGCCATGACTATCTCACCATAGTGAATAATAACTCCTTTATCAATAAATAAAACATCCTTAATGTATGCACGCATCATGTAAATGAATCTATTAACATCTTTACCACCCTCACCGGAGCACATGTTCGAAGCTCAAGCTGTCGGACACGTGTCGGTTTCGTACCAGGTGCCAGGTGTGTTTGTAATAAAATTCCTTCCACAACGCAATTGCATTCCATCAAACAAGATGGCAGCACTGACACTGGCTCTAGATGCATCTAGAGCGTCATCATGGCAGTATACACACAGTTTTTTTTTTTAATTACCATTCAAAGCCTTCGTCTACCTCTATCTTGTTACTATCTGATGCAGTAGTTTCAAACAGGGTCGGTCTATCACAGCCTCTTACTTCCTCACTGCACTGGTTTCCTCTCTCCGTCAGTCCACGATGCCGGATGGTGACCGGATTCGATAGTTTCAGTTGGACACCGGAACGACGGTTTCAGTTGAACTTTTACTTTCGTGCGGTGTGGACGCAACTGTCCGAAACTTAAGGATCTTAGGATCGAGTGTAGTTGTCCCAAATTAGTGCTTGAGTTTTTTTCAAGAAGTGACAAAAGTCTTTAATACAATCAACGATGTACCGATTGCAACAAGAGCTGGAGAAGGTAATGTCAAGTGTCAACTTTAGTGGATAAAATGCTGTAAAAAGTAGATGTTTGACAGATCTCGAGAGGTTTTGGCCTGAGGATTTATTCGTAGAAACTAGAATACGAATAGAAATAATAGAAACTCCTTTTTTCCTTTAGGCTAGTAAAAATATGTTTTAAGGATGTGATTTTTATTAAACCCTCCCTTTGGCGATCTCAACAAAAACACTTTTGCTTAGAATATATTGAACACTTCCTACTCCTTATCATTTTCCCATCGCAACCGATTTAAAGCATACATTTGCCAACCGTTAAGCATCAACACGTGAGCTTCTAGTAGACAACAAGAGTACAAATAAGTAGCAAACAAACAAACTAACAACACATTTGAGTTGAACCTTCTCATACAAACATCTCACCTCGTATTATCAGCATCCTACAAAAATACAAACTTTGATTGATCGAGGATCAAAGCACGCCCAGTAACTTCGAGTCTAGTCACGTACGCATTGCGAGGCACGTGAACACAGTAATTGAATCATTAATTGGTCCTGTCCTGGGTGTCGAACCCTTGTCCAAATGGCCAAATTAGAAACCAGCTCGCACACACACACGAGAGCAATGATAAGAATGCTCACGCGGAAGCTGTCCCGATAAACCTATTTCAACCGAGATGACATTTTTGGTACCCCAATTAGTGTGCCAGCGTGTCCGCATTGCTACGATTGCTCATCTTCTCCTGTTGCCTTACACACATCGTTCGGTAACCTCCTTTTCCAGAGGTCCATGATAACGCACACACACACACACACGCACAAAATCAAGTGACGTGCAGCAGGACATCTCGCTTGATCGAGCCCAATAACCATCACCGATCGGGCGGCTTTTGTTGGCGTTCGTGTAACAGCCGCTTATCAGGATTGACGCCATCTAACACACAAATGATGGCACGGTCCCGAGCCAGAGATCACTAGAGGATCGTTCGATCTCGCTTGCGCTATCGCTCACGGTACGGTGAAGGCGATTTAAATGCTTCCTTCTCGGTGTCGGGCCGGCACATTACTAGCTGGACTACCGCTTCGACCGGTACGCACAGTTTTACGAAAAGGTTGTTTTTCTGTGTTTCGTTGCTGTTTCGAGTGATCGTTGGTGCGTTTGGTTGTGTGGTGAAGTTGTGCTAAAGAGTGCTCCTGTGTGCTTACATCGTATCGAAAGCTATCCCAAGTACTTACAACGACGACCATGTACGGACGCCAGGAATCGCAGGGGGTACGTAATTCAAGCAAACTGCTCGAATATTCTCGTTCCTTTCGTGTATGTGTCAGTGTGTGCAGATTAGGCCGGTTGATAACGGTGAACGAAAGGGAAAAGCACCGGTTCGATCGTCTCTCTATCGTACCAGTTATGCACCACAAGACGCTTCAAGTAATAATTATGTTTTTTAGAAAAACCCCATCGACTGAAAACACCCAACAAACCAGTTTTCTAGTTTAACTCATTATTGACCAAGCTGTATCTGTCGGTGGCCTTTTCTGCCCTGCAGCCTGCCAGTACAATGTACACATAACAAAAACAATCAAGGCAGAAACCTTTGTTGAGTTGTACTGCTCGATTCCGCATTCACACCACTGCATAAAATCAAACCTCGAAGCGATCGTCTGCTAAAAACTCAACTGTCCACCGAACAAAGTGCAATCACCCGTCAATGTCACAGCCGGTGTAATGATGAATCGCACTGAACAGGTTTTTGCCGACTCTCCCCACTCGATCCAACCAACCAACCACCTTTGGGTATGCCTGTGGTTGTGCTGGTGTACCTCTCGGAAAGGTTTGTTCTGTAATGTACACTTTGTTACAGTTGCTTCCGTTTTTAAGACAGCGATCGAACCTCTTTTCCGACCCACAACTACACACTGATAAGAACGTATCACGTTGTATGACGACATAAAATCACAACCGAACGACGCACAAAGACGGTTTCCCCTTTCCAAAAGTTCCAGCAATCTTGTACGATTGTTTCATCATTCGTCTACCCAACGAGCCTCCGGAACAGTGGAATTGTGGAGAAAACCGATGCGCGAAAACAATACGGAAACGCCATTTACCGTCACAACGGGGTGGGAAATCCGAACCGCGGACGACAAGATCGCTCCAATTCCTTTCAGTAGCCGTCAGAGAGGTACTGGTGGTGGTGGATGGCGTATAAAGCGCCAGTACACGATCGCATTCGCGATCAGTGCTTTACAATCCTTCTTGCTTAACTTATTGCTATAGATCGAGGGTCGAAAGAGACTTACACGATTTCTACGTCTTATACTCATACCATCTAAAACAGCCCACCCTTAAGGAAGGCGGATCCTACATCATGGAAGGACACGATGCTGCGGAAGCGAAGAACGTGTGTCTGATCTTCTCGCCCGAAATGGAGGAAGCCGGAGCGTTGGCGAAGATGCTCAAGATCTTTGATGATCATCGTGTGAATCTGCTGCACATCGAGTCGCGATCGTCTACCCGTGGACCTGGCTACGAGTTTATGGTGGAGTGTGATGGAAAGCGTGGAGCACTGGGCCCGGCCATTGAGGCGATCCGTGAGAAGAGCAACTACTTCAACATTATCTCTCGGGACTACAAGGATAACGAAGGTAAGGTACAGAGTCAATCCATCCACAAGGTACTTAATACTAACTTGTATGTCTTTCTACACCCAAACAGCAACTGTCCCATGGTTCCCGAGACGTATTCGTGATCTGGATCGGTTCGCTAATCAGATCCTTTCGTACGGTGCCGAACTCGATTCGGACCATCCCGGCTTTACGGACGAGAAATATCGCCAGCGTCGCAAGTACTTTGCCGACATTGCGTTCAACTACAAGCACGGCCAACCGTTACCGCACGTAGATTACACGGAAGAGGAAACCAAAACGTGGCGTGAAGTGTTCCGCAATCTTACGAAGCTCTATCCGACGCACGCTTGTCGCGAACACAATCACGTTTTCCCGCTGCTGATTGAGAACTGTGGCTATCGTGAGGATAATATTCCCCAGCTGGAGGATGTTTCGAACTTCCTGAAGGATTGTACGGGATTTACTCTGCGTCCCGTTGCTGGGCTGCTATCGTCGCGTGATTTCCTGGCTGGGTTGGCGTTCCGTGTATTCCACTCGACACAGTACATTCGGCATCCGAGCAAGCCACTGTACACACCGGAACCAGACGTGTGCCACGAGTTGTTGGGACATGCTCCATTGTTTGCTGATCCTTCATTCGCACAGTTCTCGCAAGAGATCGGATTAGCGTCGCTGGGAGCTCCGGATGAGTTTGTTGAGAAGTTGGCCACTGTGAGTATTCGTTTCACCCTCTTCTGTTTTTTGGGGGATTGTTCCACTTAATAACCTAACTTTCTTTGCTTCGCAGTGCTTCTGGTTTACGGTCGAGTACGGTATGTGTCGCCAGAACGGTGAGCTGAAGGCGTACGGTGCCGGTCTGCTATCCTCGTTCGGGGAACTTCAGTACTGTCTCACAGACAAGCCGGAACTGCGCGAATTCGATCCGGCCAAGACGTGCGAACAAAAGTATCCGATCACCGAGTATCAGCCGGTGTACTTCGTTTCCGATAGCTTCGAGGATGCGATCCAGAAGATGATCAACTACGCCAATACGATTCCCCGCCCGTTCGGTGTTCGGTACGATCCGTACACACAAAGCATCGAGATTCTGGACTCGGTGCCACAAATTTCGAACCTAATGCGCAACATACACAACGAATTCGAGGTGTTGCAGAATGCGTTTAAGAAGCTGTAAGCAGGGATTGGGAAAGCAGTTAGAAAGAGGCCATACAGTACAATGCTGGTGCGTTTTAGATAAGTTTATGTAAGTGTTTCGATCGAAGAAGAAGAGGGGCAGATTTTTAATGATAGTCGGTAAGCGTTATCCTCAAGAAATGTATGCGTTACAAACAACGATGTGAAATAAAAGTCACACTTTGTGGTTTTTAAATGTACAGATTTCAACCTTCATTATATGCTTCCACGTATAAGACATGTTCTGCTTGTTTTTCCTACCCGTCTGCGCGTTGATAATTGTCACGCATAAGTCAAAAATAAGACGCCACTTTGCCAAAACAACATCCACCAACCCAAAGGCCCTCTGACCTGATTCGGTGCCGTTGATTATTTTTGACTCACACGAAACGAATAAAAAATTTATATAATAACCAAGCCGAAAGTGCGATTTCATTGTGTCACGGTTTCGACCAATTGGCAATGCGATCATGCGGAACCGGTGCCGCAAGGTCAACACACACGAGCTGATTATCGGTTTTGCAGTCTATTGCTTCGGGTGAAGTTGGCTCAACACACGTCTAGGAGAAGCTGACTAAACTGCTGCTGTATTTTCAATTTGTCTACACTGGAAGGTGATTTTCTTAATTAAATATTCAAATTTTTCCAATCGTCCTCCAAAGTATCAAAACTTTAATGTTATTTTGGGTACAAGCGTTTCGTTTTGCTTCGCCAACGTCGCAGAGCACGACAACAATATTCTTCAGGTCGTGCCTCCCAAAATGTTGATTAGCTTATCATCTTCTTGGAGTTGAACGAATCGAAAATTGTTGTGGGGATGACTCTCACGTATTGCGATGAAAAATAGCCAAACGGTTAGATAGTCCTTCGTCATGTAAACAAAATCATAATATACAGGAATATGAATAGATTACAAATCAAAAAGCATTCATGAATAGAATTCAGAAGAATCATTTTTTACAATGCGTCTTCCCTAGGCACGTGTTAAAAGAATAACGAGTAAGATTGCATACTTCTAGGCGCTTATAATTACTCAAAATCCGTTGCGTCGCTAATTTGGGATGGTTTAATATTGGTAAATAAAATAAATTGAATATAGCTTTTACCTTTTCCGATGCATTTTTCTTTTCCTTGCTCAGTAATATTCGTTCACCGTAACCGGTCTCGCTTTCATCCATCGCTCTAACACATTGTCATTTATTTCGCTTTCTTCTCTTCTCCCTTTTCGCCGTCCGTTTCTTGAACTCCTTCCGGAATCATCAATCCATTTCTGTTCTTTATCTCTTCCCAGAGATACTACTACTTCACCTTTAAAAAGTTCCTTCAAATGCAAATTTCGAAGGTGAAGGTAAAATAGTGATCAGCTCTGCTATCTGCTTACATGTAGTAGGTTTCACCGAAAAAAAAAAACAAGTATAATGTGCAAAATACACAGTAAAAATGCCCCATCACACCAGTTTGCTTGTTTGTGTGTGTGTGTATGTGTCTGTGTTTGGTTATGACTTACGATACTAACAGCTATACTTTTTGGTTTGTACTAAACCGACTATAACCGATCGATTCTCTCCCCATAGGTGATCATATCTTTCTACTTACACCCTAAAAGAAACCTGCATTTATCACCACATTTTTGTTAACTCCTTCACACTCACACTCTCCCTGTCTCTTTCTATCCCACTACTCCCTTGTTTCTACTTACTTACACACATACACACTAAATTAGTACAATGGCTCAATACGGGCGAATAGTAGTAGCTACTAGATTGTTGTACGGCTTGCGGTACAAAACGCTAGCCTGCACTATGGAATATTCTTCTTTGGTGGGTGGACAAGCTAAAAATCTTGTTCCTTTTTTATATAAGCATACAAATTAGGTTCGTATTATTTTAGGTTATATCCTGCTAGCTTTACAATAAAGTTTTCTCCTAAATCTCTCCCTAGCTGACGCCTTCACTCGTCTTCCCTGGCTTGTCTATTCGTTGTTGGTAAGCTCGGTTGGTATGTAGAATTGAAATCTGTCCCCTAGCCTACGCTGCCCTACATTTCACTCGTTTGTGATGGGCAGGTTCGCGAACCGGCATCAGAACTACCCGCTCCCTGGTGCTGTTGTTGGGTTGCCGGCGGTTGTTGCTGCTGTTGACCCTGCTGTTGCTCCATGCCAGAGGTAAACAAAATTTGCGCCTGTTCCTGCGCCATCTGATACTGCAACAGTCCCATGTTATTTGTGTTGTTGGTGTTGCTGTTCCCACTCGTTCCACTGCCACCATCGGGTGGAGCACCCATCTGCATTAGCTGCTGCTGTTGTTGTTGTTGATGATGCTGCTGTTGGTGCTTTTGTTGTTGGTGCTGCTGCTGCTGCTGCTGCTGCTGATTTAGGACGGATGAAGCGGGTGTTGATGTGGACGATTGGCTTGATTGGTGTTGCTGAAGGTGATGCAGTGGTACCGGTGTGAGCTGCATGTACGATATCATCTCATTCGGTTCCGATAGCTTCCCCTGTCCAGTATCGGTGAAGTTAAGCTCTTCCGGATCGTCATGTAAAATCGGTTTCTGATCCGGTATGCACATTTGCTGCTGCTGCTGCTGTTGCTGCTGTTGGTCTTGGGCAAGCTGCTGTTGCTGCTGAGCGTGATGCTGCGGCTGTTGTGCATGTAGCGCCCCCGAATGACTAGGAGGAGGCTGTGCTGATGCTGGATGATAATGGTGATGATGAAACGAGTTCCCGTGTACCGCCTGGTGATGTGCTTGTAAAAACGGACCGCCACTGTTGCAACGCTCACCCGGTCCTACACTAGGCCCGGGTCCTGGTCCGTTGCCCGTGCCAGGTGGAAATGGGAGGGAAACGATCGAGGGAAGCAATCCATACCGAGCCATCAGTAGTTGCTCCTGTACGCGGCGTAATTCCTCTTGCTGTTGCAGTATTAGATGCTGTAACTCTTCGTGCTTTCTTTGCAGCTGATCTTGCACCTGATTTTGGCTTGGCGTGAGGACAACACCGCCCGTCCCACTGACCGCAGGATGATGCGCCACCGCGTACGGACCATGTGGGGAGGTGGACTGAATCGGCGACAGGACGCCGGGTGCGGTTTCCGTAAAGCCGGCCACCGGTTGCACCGGAATAGCCGTCAAATACTGTTGCGGTTCGATGAAGCCGGTTGCAGTGATGATTTGCGTGACCGGTGGCGTGATGATTGTGGCCGGTGGTCGTATCGCTGCTGTGTTTGATGGTTGCGGAATGGATTGCTGTTGCTGCTGTTGTTGCTGTTGCTGCTGTTGCACTGCTGATTGCTGCTGTTGCAGGGAGCCTACCTGTTGCTGCTGCTGTTGCTGTTGGTGTACCTGCTGCTGGAGCGGTTGCTGATGAGGATGCTGAGCTTGAAGTTGATGAGGGTAGCCGTCGACTATCGGTGGGTTTTGGATCATTGCTGGATGCTGTGGTTGTTGTTGCTGCGGTTGTTGTAGCTGTTGGTGCTGCTGCTGAGTTTGATGTCCCTGTATCTGTTGTTGATGTTGCTGCAACAATGGATGTGTTTGTTGATGTAGCTGTTGCTGATGCTGAAGTTGATGCTGTTGCTGTTGGAGATGTTGTTGCTGTTGCTGCTGCAGCTGAGCTGGTTGTAGATGATGTCCAACGTTTGACTGCGATTGTTGAGGCTGTTGCAGTAGGAAGTGTGACACAGAGTTTCTGTCCGGTTGACTTCCGTGTGATGATACCTTCGATGGAAATGTGCTGGTTCGCATGCGAGAACGCTGCAACGTAAGAAAATCAACCTAGTTTAACACTTTTTTCTACGTGCCCTCAAGAAGTCACACTTACCGAATGTTGTGTTACCAGCGACTGACGACTGGTGTGAGATTCCGTAGAAATGGATGTTGCCGAATCTGACCCCGGACCATGATACGTGTTGTACCGATGGCGACCCCGGTTCGAGAGTCCCGTTGGCGAAACACCGGGCGTTGGAGCTACCCGTGACGTCCGCGAACTCTTCGAACTCCACGGTGAAGTTGCCAGCAAACTCTGGGAGGACGACTGTTGAAACTTTCGCTCCACACCATGCACACTGATACTGTCCGCATCCTCCGAGAACTTGCTATCACCTGCCGTCTGATTGCGCATCTGCTTCATCACATCCGCGTAGCTTACCACCCGGTGTGTACACACCACAAACTCCGGTTTCGAGTTCCACTGATGGTAGGTGATGTAGAAACGTGTCTGCAACCAGATCCACTGTTGTCCCTTGGTAAGAAACCGATAGTAGCACGACGTACCTTCACCCTTCTGCATCACTACAACGGGAGAACGGTAGAGCGGTGGAAAGAACAGAAAACCAGAGAATGTTAGTGAAACGTTGCCAGCCGTACCGTTTGTGGCAGATAATTTATTAAGACTGTGAGCTTACATGCTTCATGACAAGCCACCACCTTTTCCAGATCGTCAAAATGATAATAGTCATACCCGGAAGTTCCCAGCACTTCAAACGGGAGGTAACCGATGATGGGTGGCGCTCGGTGGTCGAGAAACAGGAACTTCCACTCGAGACTGTGGCGGGATGTGAACTCGCTCTTCGTGTTGTCTACGATTGACATTTCACGAATGAGCTGCGGCGTCTGTAGCCGTCCCGTTCCGACAAACACGAGGCGGGAGTCGGCATCGCTGGTGTAGCCACTAAACCGGGACGTCGTCATGAGCGATTCCGTATCGACGTCACTTCCTGGAAGTAGTGGCGGGTTCAAAAGATTCGTTAAACCTACCTCCATCTCAGTACACATCGCTCAGCTTGACACTTACGGAAGTATCCAGTAAACTGCACATGCTCGTACGACACATCCGCCCGGTAATCCACCGTTCCTCGCTTGATGTAGCAGGAGAATGTCACCTGATTCTCCCGACTAATGCCTGTCTGCAGTGGGTCTACTACAGTCGTCGGATTAAGCAGTATGTTGTACAGATCGTTCTGGTCATCTTCATACACCATATCGTACACGGTCATATTCAGGAGGTCACTCTGGAGAAGAAAAAAGACAAACATTAGCTCACATCGAAGACAACGTCAACTCTTACCACTTAGGCCTGCCAACTCCTCACCGGTAAATGCCCTAACAGCGAGGTAATACTTTCAGATGCGTAGAATACTCTCCCCGTAGAAGAGAACACGATGATGAACCCATCCAGCGCTTCCAGGATCAGGTGGGTAAACTCCTCATTCGAAAGGAACGAAGGTTTCCAATCCGTCTGTATCTCGTGTACCCGCGAACGGACCGCAATCTCGTTGTGACTCTTGAGGAACGCGATCGTTGACTTGAGGACGGTGGACTTGTCCATCTTCCTGCTGTTGGACGACACCATCGAGCTAAGCTCGTTGACAAGCAGATTAAACTGATCGCGTCGCTTCTTCTCACTGAGATTGCGAGACTTTCTGGAAAACAAGCACAAAAATGGATCAGTTAACAGGAATTTTGCTAGGAAAGATGTCCAAAAGGTCTTACCGTTTCGTGTCATCCTTGTCGTCGGGATCTTCATCCATGGCCGAGTACGAATCCGTGTGGTGGTGGTGATGATGGTGATGGTGATGATGATGATGATCGAGATCGATCGAAACGCCGTACCCGTCGACCTCGTCGAACAGGGTCCCCCGGCCGGGGTTGTGCTTTAGTTCCTCAATCTTTCGGCCGACCCGTAAACCCACCCGAACGGAAGAAATTAACCGGAACCCTCCCTTTCTCTCCCGTCCTCTTATTCTAAGCGATCACCACCGATCGCACGGTCAAAGTCGTTGGAAGATCGGAATTAAGTTTACTTATTTCACCCTAAAAAATAAAACAATACGTATCCTTAGCGGAGTAGTGACGCTTCTACCGTACTGAATCTTTGCTGCTACTTCCAACACTGCTCGATACGCATTCGTGTCTGTGTAAACTCTGGGCGTGTGTAATGTGTGAATGTTCAAAAGCTTGATTAGGTTACGTTCGCAAACAGATAGCACGGAAGTGAATGCTCCAATCGTTGACACCAAATATCACCAGATTGTAAGGCCATCCTTTGGAGTGGCTGATAATTTCGGCAGCGATCTTCACTATTTTGTAAGTCTGGAAGTAACAAGAAAACCACACAATCATTAAACAGAGTAATTCAAATTAAAAAGTTTTTTAATTGCAGAAACAGGTTTAAACAGTGCCTCGAACACTTTCACACGATCATCCCAGCTGAGTAAGTACCGATAAAACCCGATGAGTAATTGTTCATAGTGAGTAGGTTTAGCGTTAAAATTACAAGTATAAAGCTGAATCGACGACACGTGCAAGATTTTTTATGGATGCTCGTATCCGGTGAAGATTGAAGATAAACCAGGCCAGAAAACACTCCAAACACGTGTCGTTTTGTGGCATTGGCAAGTTATTGGGAATGTTTTCCTAGAAAAACAGGCATAGGGGGTTTTTAATACCTTTTTGATTCTGGTTAAAATAAATATTGCTTTCCTTTCCAAGAATACCGATGCTATAAATGATCATACTGAACGGTTTTATATACATTTTCGTCATGACAAGAAGTATTATTGATTTAGCAACATGGTAAAAATAATTGCCAGGATTCTCCAGAGAGTTCCAACTATTTTTGGAACAGAGTATCACTTCCCTGCTTTCGTTTGCGAGCAGTGTGGAACAGAAATCAGCATCAAAGCTTCGATCAACAACGAATCATACCACAAACCGTACAACCGTAAGTACACTCATAACGGAAGTACGAAACTGTATAGACCACACTGAAGGCTGACAAACATTGCGATCATCAATAGCACCAGCGGGCAAATATGTACCGTGTGGACATGACTCGTCAACCGATCACAACAATCTGCCACAGAGTACGGTTCCTGTGCGATATGAATGCCAGCACAAACAAACAAACAACTAGCGCCGCCAACGGTAGTACGCGAGTACAACCATAAACAAGTGCACCGAAAACGATGGCGCGACAACCGTATTGCCGCGAATTGCGTGTTGGAAGTGCAGCAGGGTGCGAGCAGGCGGGTGTTACGCAATTCTAGCCACTAACGATAGACTTATGCAGGGCCGAGGAGGGATGCAAGGGTAGGCTCGTTGGTTGGTAGGGTGGTGGCAAGCTGTGTAGTTGTGTTTGTAGTGCAATTTCTGCCACCCCCTCTGCATCGTGATGCACCGTTAGAATTGCACTTGTTGTAAGAACTTCCACTGTAGCGAGCCATCCAGTAAAGCCATTACACCACGACTAGCAAAGATACTTGCCTTGATCGGACGGCGGACCGTAATTTGATTTAGAGCCGGGGGAAACGCGTCGTAATGTTGCTGGAAGCGAACTGGAGAACCTCATTCTACCGGTCTAGCGCTTGCACTTGCCACACTACCTGAATGGATCGATCGGTTTGGAAAAAGGTGCGTAATTACGCCGATGTTGAGTGTTTTGTTTGCACACGTCAATCATATCGCGAGAAGCTTGATGCAAATTGTCGGAACGAAAAATTGCGAGTGAACTCTTAGAAGTTTAAACGCCTCTAGTTCGAAGTTTCAGGTTATCTTCTTCAATATCATAACAAAATTTTTGTTGTCATTGCTGGTCTATTATCATGCACCAAAACATTGTCGATCGACAGCCATAACGATAAGAGTAAAATCAAGGGGAACCTTCAACGGTGGGTCGGGGATACGAAAGAAGTCTCGGGATCTATGTCAATCAGTTTAGGTGATAATTCAATGCACTAAGCTCATTGATCCTTTACTTCTCATATGCAGGCCTAGCATAACTATTGAACTATGAGTCTTCAGTATGACCAAGTCTTAGAAATTCAATTATTAAGCTTGATAGGCCAGTACCGTCAAGGGTTGTTGAGGTTAATTAGACAAACTCCTTGAAGAAGCACACCTCGACAGATATACTAATCAAAACTAGTATTCAAAATGTCATCTCTTACACATCTTATGACACTCTTCACGTATCCTACCTCATACATAATATCCTTCACGTGATCGATGGCGGATATTAAACGTTACACAACTGTCTCACTATAGCCAGGGAACATAACAAAAAGATTGCAAACAGTGTCACCCAGAACGAGCTAATTCAAACATTCATTCAACGAAACCGTTCACCGATCAATCGATCGGGTCGAACTATAAAGTCACCAACAAGCGTACCAATGTATGCATGCATAAGTCAACGTAAAGCAAGCGCCTCCAACAGCGGCACCCAACAAGCGAGTCGGCGGACTCTACATGCATCAAGAACCATCCGCAATACAATAGCTTGCATCATGTTCTTACGGATGAGTGTATAAATTTGCTGCACTGCATTATTTGTCCTTCGCCGGACCAGGCGAACAATATTGGCAGATCGACTCGACTCCAGAACAATCAAATTCCTCCCAATTTTGCAAACACTTTCTTGCAAAGACTTTCTTTCTGAGTTTTCAAAAAGAAAACATCGATCCATCAACCTGCTGTCAACTGAAAGACTGAAAACCCTTCTTCCAACTTTAAAGACACCCGAGTGGCGTCTAGAAATCGATCAACACCACGATCACAGGTCACAACTTCAACAAACAAACAAGCAAACAACATTCACAAGCAACACAAGAAAATCGCGCAAAGAAGTTGAAGTAATGTAAGCCAAAACTGCATCCTGCAACTAAACCCCAGCAAAGAATATTGTATTATTCAACAGTCCTGGATCTCGTCTGTTGGGTGTCAGTACTGCCGATACACACCTTGACAGATTGATATCGTCCGCTGCGGTTGGCCTGCATGGGACATGTCAATTCTTCTGAAGGGGTTTCCGACACGGATCTTCTATTACGTGCAGGAAGAAGCCCAAGTAAGCAACATCAATATGGAATCCGCCGGCTCGCGAAAGCGCATGGTGTGATCTAATCGAGCTGATCTGTTTTGAATATTGCAATCACCACCACAGCACAGATTTGTCGGTGACGCCAGAGTGTGATTAATCCCATATATTATCAAGTATAATGAGCATTCGAGGACGATCATCTTGTGCTTGGTTTAGAGACTAGACATCCAACGAGAAGAGTTCCTGAGTATGTTTCAGCCTTCACAAGCACAATTTTCAAACCCCGATGAACTCTCGCTCGAATTGGTTGTTGATCCGTAAGTTGAGATATTGTAACGAGATGCTTAGAAGGTAATTGTACCACTGGCGTTATTACCACACAGCCTCACTACATTGTGTTGGCAGTTATACGTAACACACTCCACACGACAATTGGCAAATTATTGGCACTTATATGCCAACATAATCAGTCACTTAATGCCACGAAGTTGACGGTATTCATCCAGCTAGCAGAACCCAAACAGAACTCCGTGGAGTGTTGCTGGACGTTTGGATAATCGAATCACACATACACACACACACGCACACTCTCCGTTGAAAGTCTTCTCACCAACTCCGGGGAAGACCCACGCCAAAACGGACCAGCTGGGAAAAATTGGTCTGGCTGAAATCGATTCCAAAGTTTGCCTCCTACTTTGAGTATCTCGAACCCGGACAACGCTGTTATCTAACCACACTTTTGCAACTTGTGCCTGTTTCGTCAATTACTGGATCGGCCTCAAGGCTCTCTTGAGTCCGGACCGTGTGCAACAATGTTGATCTTTGGTTTTTATTACCTTTGGTCCTGTGTTTTAAATCCGATGCTTTTGGTTGTTGCCTTCGTTTTACGGTAAATCACTTACTGGACATCCAGTAGCATTGTAACTCAAACAAGCACACTTTTTACACATAACATAACTTTAGGGACGCTATTTCGTAACAAACTACGGTATGCTGTGTGTCCCGAGTGTGTACCAGATGGGAACTACACACAAGATAGAGCCACCTACTCTCGAAACTTAACGAAACACTACCTTGACAGGTTTCGTCGTCATCCACCAGTACTTGGTGAGCTCGTATTTCACCACCATCTCACCACTACACTACCCACTCAGCTCACGATCACTAGCTTCTTCCAACTCACAAAACACACTAACACCACTGCAGCAGCTCTATCTCGGCCGACTTCTGCTAGTCTCCTAAATGCCGGTCGGTGTAGTAACACTTGTTGATTTCCTTAAAAACGGAATTCACTGAAGTCACGCATTCATCCCCGGAGGGGGGACTTTTCATCGGAGAACTTTACGACTCACAAAGCAACTTGCTCCTTCTCCGTCGTTCAAGGCTCGCTCACGTTGCATTTGCTGGAAACAGCGAAACCTAGGCAACCATTTTCCTTTTCTTCTCCTTACAATAGACACAGCCGACGACTACTCTACTCTTACTACGTTTGCACAAACACAAAAAAATGGTGGCTTCATTTTTCTTTACTAACTCTTTCGCCACGCACTAAAGAAAAACGCACGCACACAAGAACAACATCAACGGAAAAACACCTGTAGTACTTCCGTACAATAAGTCACTACCGACACGCACGCACACACACGCAACACTACCGTGGGATGCTGTTTCTATCCTTTCAACAGGTTCCTTCTGTTGCTGTTGTCATAATGCCGGAACATCCGCGTGCTGGTATGACTTCGTTTCACTCTCTATCTCTTTCACTCTCTTGCTTTGCACAAACAATAAATGGTAGAGGATCTTTTCTTCCTTCTTTCACCAACACAACACCGTCACACTATACGTACACACACAAACACAAAACCTTCTCTTGGACGTATCGAGTAACAATTGAACCAGAACTTATTATCCTTTCTTCTTTTTTTGCACGCTTTTTCACACAATCTATCAAGGATTTAAGGCTGGAAAAATGGACGGACAAAATAAATTACAAGTGCAAGAGAGATGGCGAGATTAACCATCCAGCCGCCCAGCGGGTAGTGTTACTCGGTATGGCAACGGATGACTTTTCCCGCACCGGTTACTGGTAACGTTTGCATTTTCCCCCCAAGAGCTTTACTGGTTTCCTCGGTTACGCGCACCGACAGCGTTTTTGATGGCTTGACCATGGTGTAATGATCAGTGTGTGCGTGTGTGTCCACCATGTCCCCCATCACTGTCGTTAACTTAATTAAAGGTAAGCAGCAAATGTTCCAACAAACTTGGACGCTTTATTCGGCTTCAATTGCTTCTTGAATCTTTTTCGTGAGTGTTAGTAGATCGTCGGCACAATGTCACCGTATGGTAGTTTCGGAACACTATTTAAACGAGTACTTAAACACTTTTTACAATAACCACAAGCTTCTTAATGCTAAGATCAGATTAGCAGCTTCAGAACTCCACAATCATGAACACGATTGATCATATCGGTGACTAATTGCATTCGTGCACACCTCTTCTGACGACTGCTAGAGCAGAATAGATTCTTGTTCCTTATTAAAACAATTCCTTGTTTGTACCACAAATATCCATACTGTTGAGTTGAAATATTTTGCCCTAAACCCTAAATTATCGTTGCATCTGTTGCACATTTCCACTCACAATATCTGTATGCACCATATAGCGTACAACTATCACACTCACACGTTCACACCACATTAAAATCCGTCCTTTATGAATCCCGCTGGCGCTCACTCGCATCCGGAAGCAAGTGGAAAGAAAACACAGACCGGAAAACCATATCGTTTGCAAGTTGCTTGCCTATTACGCAAACAAGGTTCACCCTACCCATTCTCCTCCCTTACCCAGGTAATCTCCTGCCTTGTATAATCCCCTGAAACCCCGGACCCCGATCGTGTAGCAGAATGCACGTGTGTGTGCAAACGAGACTGTCGACAGCTCGAGTCCTGCAGCAATCCATCCAAGCAAACCATCATTAAACGTTCGATGCAAACTCCATAGCGACAGTAAGAGGGAGAGAGCGCAATATAACGAGAGAGAAGGAAGAACGCGCAGGACAAAGTAAGCAAATATTTTTCAAATTGCAACGGTTACACACACACCTTTTCCCACCTGTTCCACCCATCCATACATACCCTCGAAAGCAGGAGGAGTTTTCCTTGGTGAATTTTCTTCTTCGACTCTGCCGTTGTCGGTACAAAAAAAAAACGGTGGAAAACTGGTGGTTGGTGCCTGCGACTGGCAGGACGGAACGAGTGTTGCGTTATTCAACAGGCTCTTTCTCTGCTGATGATGTAACTGGCTCGGGTAGGGGCCAGAATTGGGAGAGTGTAGGGATGGGGTGTAGTTCGAATGGTGCCGGAATATGGACGACAGAAAATATCCAACCTTTTTCCAACCATGCCTGACCCTTCCCCGTCTGGCGACATTCAGCAGTTCCAGTGCAAACAAATGAATAAGGCGAAATAAAAACGAAACCAAAAACCCCACAACAAGCGCCGTGCTATCACCGTAGCATGGTTGCAAATGACGATGAATCGGAACCCGAGCGCTAGGATTCCCGGCACTTTTGCGGTTTCGGTGCGGGACTTCGATTGCTCGCACTGGGAAAACGGGCGGGTGTGGCAGTGCGAACGAAGGACAACGGAGAGGTCTGCCCCCTACCCAATGCAGGTATGCAGCCTTTTTGTGTTGGGGAAAAACTTTGCAAACCAACAATATTCAGGTTTGGAGTGGTTAAATAAAGAAAGATTGTACAAAAGTTTGGAAACATTATCAAGAATATAGCATGTTTCGATTCTGTTATTCATTAGTAATGTAGAATTAAAAAGATGATATTGAGCCTAACCTACTGGACTACTCATAATTGGTTCGGAACTATTCAGGACCCGTTCCGAACTTCAGCGAATTCAACTTATTCAAAACAAGTTGCGAAGTTTTCCCATTTTCTCTAGAACTTGTCAAACTCTTTCTACCATGCCCAGTGTACCTAGTCGCTGACCTGTATTAACCAGAGACCCGATCTCTTACTTAACAAGACTAGTATCAGACCATTCTCCCGTAGCATGAACTAATCATCCTGAGATTCCGACTATCCAAACATGAGTTAGGAACAAATCTACAAATCTAATAATGATCTAAATTTTGTCCTGAAAGTTTATTAAGTCAAGAAGAAGAATGTCCGACTAATATTACGTTGACTTTTAGTTGCATGTACATATACTTCAAGAATTGTGACAAGCACTAGACCTAAAAACACATTTTCCTAAGTCTCTTAAGCTTCAAACTTTCAGTATCTTACAAGCAAGACTTATGATGAAGAGCCAGAGAGACTCAAAATACTAAACTTCACCTAATCAATCGCACGAGAACATAGTACGCTCGTAGTCTAAAGCTTCTCTGAACTATAACGTAAGAACGCAAATGGCTTTACCGCTCTCTCGGAGAAGCTATAGCGCGATAGCCATCAAATTGGCGCTACAATCACTAAACTACACCAACCATTACGTTCACATGATCTTTTCCTTATCTCATCCGATACACTCACACACACGCACACACACACCTACACTCAACCCATCGAACGTTCGCAGTACGAACTCAACAACACAGACAAACACCAGGCGCCTCCGTTGGGTTTAAGGTTTAATATTCAATTCGATCGATCACTCATTTTTGCAAACAAATCATTCTCTCTAAACGATACATGTAAACATTTCAAACAAACAGTTACTACCACCATCACACGCGTTTCTTAATTAATCGATCTTTCTAATCATCCGTTGCTATCGTTTCGCACGGCACACTAGCGTTGACATTCAAAACCGCAAACATTGCACAAACAGCTCAACGCCAACATCCAGCACACCAACACTACGCTGCGAACGTGTCTCACACATTGTGCTTTCGCATAGAAAAATTGCACCGTTGCAGTTTAGCTGCCCTTTAACTGCATTCACATCGTGCAGCTTCTTTGTGTGTTGGTGTGTTTACGGGGGGAGGGGGAACAAATAGCTGCACACCATTCACTCCAGGTAGAATTGCATTCTCCAAACACACACGCACAACCACAAACACACGCACAGAAGCGTGTGCAAACGTGCGCACGTAACGCTTCCGGCAGAAGAAAACCGCAAAAACCGTCGATGATGCAAGTTGCAAGCTGGCTAAACAAATTGCACTTTTGCCTGTTATCTTCTCTCATCGTTTTTCTCTCTCTCTTTCTCTCACTCCAAACACTAGCGCACACGCGACACCCTTCTTCGCAAGTTCCCTTCACCCGCACCCAAGAGCAAGGTCACTGGACACACACGAGGAACTGAGGGGCGGCGGCAAACTTCGCGACACGTGTACATCAGAATAGAGCCCGCGAAATAGCTAAGC
Source organism: Anopheles maculatus (assembly GCA_002091835.1). Lineage (NCBI taxonomy): Eukaryota > Metazoa > Arthropoda > Insecta > Diptera > Culicidae > Anopheles > Anopheles maculatus. The sequence continues at coordinate 54,901 of KZ062054.1, read as the reverse complement.
TCTGCCAACGCCTCCCCCTCTTCTGCTATCACGTCTTCCCACAACTCAATGCGCGAGAGATGATCATGAGACTGTTGGTGAGATTGCAGCCAGGCGTGTGTACTGACGACATTCAACAGTTTGCAGCAGCAGCAACAGCAGTAGTAACAAGCACAAAAAGACGCAACTTTATTGTACACCAACACCGTGTCAGCAAATCATCCCTCCCTAGTGTCACCCTGTTTTCTGAAGAATCTCTTTCGCGACATGAACAATAAATAAATTACGATAAAAATAAAACAACAACAACTGCTCTACACACATCGTGTGGTGCCACTTTGCCTCGAGTGTGGTGCCGTATCGGGCCACACGAGCCAAGCCATCGTACCGGTCAACAACTCCACAAAGCAATAGTGCGATAACAGAACCTAATCGTAACACTACACACTACACACGTTTTGAATGACTCTGGTGTGTACGCTTTCTGTTAGAACGGCGCCATATTTCGTATTTCTTCCCGTATGCACACATTCAAACACTCATCCACTATACCTTTTTTTCAAACCGATTCTTCCAATATCAGTAACGAACCGGATCAAACTACCAGCGAAGGTATCACTACCAGTTGCCTAGAGCGCGGGAGCTACTATAGCAAACGGCTTTACCTTGCACGCGCGTCAACGTCAAACTGAACGAAACGTTCATCGACAGTAGGCTTTGGAGCTGTGGTAGATTCATCGCGCCTAGACCAGAGAGAGAGAGAGATAGAGCGTGCGAACGAGCAGTGTTCATCTCGTGTCTCGCAGACGGTCGAGAGTGTTCATCCGGATGGAAATTGCGAATGCACGAGCGCACGCGCCCCTAATGTTGTTGTTTCGTGTTGATGTTGATGTTGATGATTTAACGACTACAAAGGGTCCATTTTTTAAATAAGAAATCTAATCTACCACAAAAATATGTACAAACAATCATTCCGAAATCTTGAGAAATTCTGCGACACTTGCACAAAAGCTCACGCACTCCGCCCTCAGTTGTAAGCAATGTTTCTCCAGCGTCCTACCGAAGTGTAATTGCTTCTACATGCAAATTACAACACCTAATGGCACACCGCTTAGCGCGTCACCTTAGTTCTTAGTCATGCGTGCCTCACTCTACGTCGAGAACGCCTTTCCAGCCTCTATTTATCGATTCTAATCCGGCGCCATTCACCGTCCAGACCATTCTAAGCTCGATCGCGCGCGCGCAAAAAAAGCATCCCACATTATGCAACACATCAAAACCGGGCGGGTTTGCTTCAATAGATTCACAAGAGTGTCCTCTACAGTGGCTCTAGTCTAAACAAAAACACGCCCCCCGAAAGGAAGTCCGATGTAAACCGGTGCGTCACTAAAATCTGTGCCTCCGGTAAATTATTCCCTCATCACCGACCAGTTCTAGGACTTCTTGGTGTCTGGGAAATGTTCTCGAAGCGGTGACATACTGTGACGACCGGTGCGGAGTGGTTGTGTGTGGATAAGTCCCAACACAACACACCATCTTTCGAGCAACTTCCATACACAGCATAGGGGCAAGTTCACCGGAGTCCATGCGAAGCAAACATTCTTCATGGCGCCCTTACTCATCTTGCATGGATTTATGGTAAACGGTGCTGTCCGTATTCAGGTTCATCGGAGGAAGCGCCTGGAAACCGGCTATAAAGAATTGATGGTCCATTTGATCTGTGTTTGCTTTCATCAAGAAGAGATGCTCGAGAGGACAACATTGGAAAAAGGAAACCTCCATACCAGGTTCCCTTCTTTCTTTTTCCATATGACCTCGTAAATCGCGTCACAAAATCCGCCTACCGAGATCGGCAGAGCGTTCGAATCGATGGATAGGTCTGACGAAGATGGGTACTACACCGAGGGCTGTTCTTGGAAGAACGAAAGTAATCTCTTGAAGATAGACTGCTTCAAGTTCAAAGTACACAATAGATAAAAGTGAGTACTACTGCGTTCTTACTATGCGCCGGTTCGTAGTAAAATGGCGCGAAAAGACTTATGCGTTCACAATGAACTGAGATCGTTCCGTACGCGTCACACCGTTTCCCTACTTCTCCATTTATTCCTCCCTCGTGAGGTAAATACACAGCAAAACGTCACGTTCACATTCCAAAGCTCTGGAACCTCTGTCGCACTGCACTGTGCCATACTACTGTTGAGTTTACCTTCACCCCTCTCGCCTTCCAGCCAACAACCTGCGCCACCCGAACCGCTCCAACCATTATCTAGTAGCCTGACACCGCTGAACACTGAGGAAGTGCGACAGGAGGATGTGCCACCGTTCAGACGCGGCTCGTGTAAGTTTGTTTTGTTTGTCTCAGCGCGATCGGTACTGCCGTGAACCGCCGCCGGCCATGATGATTTTTGCGAGTGGAGAGCCACCGGCAAAATCGGCTCGTGTGCCGTTCTCGCGTTGCAGTGATTAGATTGCATAACACACGCCGCCCATTGGCAAAGCACAGTGTCAGCATGTGTGTGTGTATGTGTGCGATTTCCAAAGCGCAGTATGCGCTTTTACCGCATCACTACTAGCACTCATCCGATTAATGCTTGTCATCATGACTGACCTCATCACCGTACCACACAGGTGGTGTACAAGAGTCTTCATTTTTCATCTTTCCAATGTAATAATTAATCAATTTCTCACATTATTTTCTCTCTCCCTGTCTCTGTTAAACTTACTCAACTTCCGGCGATTTGTTTCGGCACTTTTCAAAGCTCAAACTTTGAGGAGCATCCCGTTTTGATGATTATGTGTGTTTACCGTTGTCATTTTTTATTTATAGTTGTATCACTTTAGTTGTTTTTTTTTTGTTTGTTTGTTTGTTTGCTTGTTATCTGTCATAGTGTTTTATCTCGTCCTTCGCTGTGGTATGGTATTTCTTTGTAGTACACCTTTCCTTGTTTTCCCTACCGATAAGAACTCTTGCTTCTTGCTCCTTCCACCAAGCTACAACGCGTAAAAGACAAATCCGTGGTACTAATTACGTGTTAAATCGTTTCTGCTTCATGGATCTCTTTGTTTTGTATGTGTGTTACGATCAAATACACCCCCACGCAGATGGGGGTGGGTTGGGCAGGTTGAAATCGAATTTTTCATATACGCCATATGTTGCGCCACATCTTTAGTAGGTACACGAATTATACACGAATAAATGCTTCTTCCTTCTGCTTTTGTTTCTGCATATAGGAAAACAAACACATTGAAAAATGTTCCTCCTTTTTCTTTTTCTACGATTCATGATCGATTGGAAATGGATTTTTGTTTTCGAATTTCGTTTCGAACTCCAATTTTGTTGTCTTCTTTCCGTTTTGTTTTAGTCTCTATTAAATTCTCCTTAAATTTGTCGTTAAATCTACATTTAAGGGGAACCACCAATGTGAATTCTTTTTCATGTTTTTTCGTGTTTGTGTTTGTGTTTACAAACATGGTTGCATTGTTCTGCTGCTTTACTTTCTATATGTATATATGTGTATGTGTGCTGAGGCGCACTTATCTCGCCGTTAGTGGCAAACGGGATGGTTTTAGTAAGAAGGATAAAAAGTGTGTGTTTTGTTTGTTTTGTAATTTACTTTAGTACACTATTGTTCGTACATTTAGAATCCGTTTTCCGGCCACAGAAAAGCACACAGACACGTCGTCACACATCTATAGGTTGTGAAAGTTTTGTTTACGTCTGAGTGTGTGTTTGTTCGCATTTTGCTAAATAGTAAGGTTAAGAAAGTCTTATACCGTTCGCATACACTAATATCCTCGAAGAACTATTTGCAGTACGTTAAAACAAAAGGAAAATCTCGAACCGATGGCAAAGTACGAAAAGAAAACGGTTCGGCTAGCCATGCAACGAGAAGAAGGATGTGTAAAGTTGGAGTTTTTGTTTTACTTTTTTTCATTTACTTACTTTCAACATAATGTGTAAACACATTCTGTTTACTGAGCATGATACTTTTCCGCGCCACTTTTGTGTATACGTTTCTGAGCGCGAAAATACGTTACAATATGGAAATAAGTTCCGCACATGCTGGTGTCTGTATCGTTAAAGCGACTTGACGCTTCAATATATCACTTGATGACAAAAAAAACTAAACTTTTCAAACTAATAAATTGATATAGTGCTACTAAAAGTGCAACAAATTAAACTAAATTATGACGCAATCGAATTGTCCTTTTTTTTAAAACAATACATATCCTAAATTAACTAAACGAACGATTCGATGATTAAAACTAAAGCGCATTTCAGCCATGGAACCACAGCGCACAACAAAGGCTCCAGATTACCGAGCGGTCAGATTTTATCTACGTGCGCTATAACCCAGGTTCCAGATCCAGTGGTGAATGCTTCCTGAATGCAAAAACAAAACATAAAATCACGAGCAATACAAACTAAACGCGAGATTCTGCTACTTTTAAAGGGTGTGTGTAATCGTTCCGTGTCTTAAAGTAGAGTAATTCCCTTTTTTTCTCTTCAATCCAAAACTATCCAATTGTGCAGTTTGCGTTGCACTGGATAAAAAGAACAAGTAGACATAATAATTGTTTCCCTCCCAGAGGGACGGCAAAATGTAAAATTCAATGCAATTTGGTCTTTGATGTGTAGACAGCAGTGTTTCTTCCCAGTTCCCAGTGCAGTTGCTGACATCATTCTTGGAACTTTACTTATAGACACATAGTACAGCTAATCAGCCTTCGGTATTATACAAGCACAAGGAACGTTTCGTCGTGTCTGTCCCAGGAACGCGTTCAAAGCGTTCAAACTAAATCTCAGCACACGAACAAATCTTACGCTTTTGCGACTAATTCACCTCTACCCGTGCACAACACACCTCACCGAGTATGCTATAAATAAGTCTACGGATGATATAAACTGAGCATTGGCCACTTCCGATAATACAGTCGAAAGATCTAGCAGCTGTGAGCGACATGTAGGGCTATATCTTCCATTTGTCTAAACCGATTGCAGGAGCAGTGTGAGTGTAGAACACCGCACAGAAAATGGTAGTAGAAGAATTCAGTTTTCAATCTCTTTTGTGAAAAGGGGCAGTATAAGAGTTGCTTGTCCGACTAAAAGACTGATTGATCGCGCACGATCGTCGCACATAAACTACGGCTACACAGTGTTCGATACTTCAATTACTTCTCCGTAAAATTAACATCGTTGAGCAACAGACAGCACGCGTATGCATGTGCAGCAGACAGGATGATGATCGATTCTCCTCGCTATGCTTGTACATTTACTGCGGATGACAATTGTATGTTTCAGTGTTTTTGATTGATCTCATTTGAATCGTTTGGTCTTTTTTGGAATGAATTGTAGCTAACTTCATTGTGTTGGTACATTGTGTACGCGTTCCCTTAAAACGAAACCAACTCATGCCCGTTTGTACCAACGCATCAATCTGAACCCAATACAAGTGTTGTTTAATCATAAGTGCTCATTCTAATCTTCTTACACGTCCGTGAGATTCCTGTAACCGGTGTTGCAGCACCGGTGTACGCTCATTTACATTTATCTATCCTTTTTTAAATGCTTTTTACCAATTGTTTACGCTTTAAAAGTCAAATGCAAAAATGAAACGATGCTGCCTGTATAAACACACTAATGTAGCACAACAGAAGAATATCAAATATAGAATTCAATTTTACGCACACAGAACCGCTTGCTCTGCCTGCTCTGGTTGAATGCACCTCTCGCACATTCACCACCCTCCTACTACACACAGTATTTGAGTATATTATTTAAGAATATAAACGATTATATAGTTATATCGATGCGAAACTAGTCCTTGCTGTAGTAGTCGATGGCGAATTTATGTAAATTATAGTAAAAAAAGAAAACAATATGCCCTTATTGCAACAACGAATCATGGGGGGTTCAGACATCCAAACCGTGTTATATAGCTGCTGCCTTGGCACGGGTCGCGCGTTTGTCGGAGAAGCGATGTCGATATTTCGTTTTGTACGGAGCAGCATCTTAGCTTTACGACACGTTTTACTGAACAGTTACTGAACGTTGACGTGGAAAATGTGGGAGGAAGAAGATTTACTCATGTTCACTCGGTGCTCCCGGATAGTAGTACGGTGGTGGTCGTTCATACTCAGCTGCCGGTGGCGCCATCGGAGGATTCTGATAGCGTGGCGGAGCTCCATCCCAATTTCTGGAAGTTATTAAAGCAAAAGAGAAACGTTTTTATTAGAGTTCGAATTAAGTCCATCACTACTAGCATATACGAAAGAAAAGAAAGGTTGTGAGAGAGTAGGGGAGGGCAAGGGGATAGAAACGAGTGCATTGTTTTCTTTTTCTCTCCTTCCTTTTTTATCTATGTACACAATCATACATACATTTACACACGTGCACGCATTTTTCCAGTAACCGCGCTTCCATCAAAATCACCAAACACATACACATGAACATATACATTTTTTCGGACCTAACGGTTTTACTCCTTTAGTTCTGCCTCTTCTTTGCATAATTTTCCATTTCCCTAACTAATTTTAATTCCCATTTTTGCATTGCATTGCTGTATTTGCCAATATCCTCCTTTAATCGCCAATATCTTAGAGCCTCACGTTGTGTTAGAAAGGTCGACAAAAGGAAATAGGAACAGTGTGCGAGAGTAGACTACAAACGACTACGGAAAAGGGGAATCATCTTTGGGCTCACGGTCGATCTTCGATCTTTTTACTCACAGATTGCTGCAGAGAGGGCTTTTAAGCTGTCGGTTGGTTCTATCATTGCGAGTTTATATTTATTGGCTAGCGACACAGCACGTAAAAATGTTTTACGAAATAGGACGATAGTATTGTTGCTGTTGCTGCAAACCGAACCCGGGCCTTGGACGACCATCACAGGTCATATAGTGACATCTTATATGGTGCGCGTGAGTGAGGTTGAGAGGCAATGTTTGGAAGTTGTTGAGAAATCGGTTCGGGGTAGATAGAACCGATTGATCGACACAGTGTGACAAATAGATGGAATCGGAGGAGTAGAAAAAAAGATAAAAGTAGACAAAGAAACACATTAACACGACATTAAGATCACACAGTATTAATGCAGCCACAGTACGTGTCTCATGTAAGTATGACAAGAAGCGATAGAGAGTTTGAAGAAAACCAATGAAAACATTATGGAACTTTAATGATACTTTAAAAAATCGAATGTGTGACACAGTTTGTGCATGATAGTAACACGAAAAAGATAAACAGGAGACACTAGTTAATTGCAGTGACATTAACAAACAACCAACACGCGTACATTACACAAAGAGTGAGCTATGGAGCAAGAATAGCGGAAGGACACGTGTGGGCTATGTTCCTTGATAAGAAGTGGGATATTGTGTATGTACAGGGGGTAGCATGGATTTCTTGAAGTTCTTCCAATTTAAGCCTGGTGCCATTAAAATCGCAAACAGCTAGATAAAGAAGAAAAATCGTGTGCTCCAACGTTTCTCCAACGGAGGTGTGTCTTTTGCGCCAACTATATGAGTAGTTCTAAGCATCTAAGACAAAACATGGAACAACCAAGCAGGAAAATGAGAGAAGTGTATCAAAGGAGCACAATCAGAGGTGAAAACAGGGCGGGACATACGACAACAATGCGGCTACACGCAACAACATGAGATGGTTGCAAGTAAGGATATGATGGACACAACAACAACATACACGAGCGATTTCTTAAAGTGGGTTGTGAAGCTCAGTGAGGAAAACCTGCCACTTCCAGCGTCGGCGTCTGAGAGTAGGGGCGGTTCAGGTTCAGGTCTCGGGAGGGGCTAGTATTTCTCGTAACCACTGTCCGTGCGTGTTGTCGACTGTTTCCCACCACTCTCCTCGCTGGCCAACGATCGAGGCCGCCGGAAGGACATGGTACGGAAGTCCAGCGGTGAGGGCGTACGTGTTGGTACGAGCGCCATCGATCGGACCGAACCGACGCTACTGCTATTGCTTCGGCTTACATTACCAGCGCGTGGCACATGCTGTTGATGAAGATGGTGATGGTGATGTTGGTGCAACATCGACGGTAGATACGACGGTTGATGATGGGTTCGCCGATCGTGTCCCGCCACCGTAAGCAGATCGGACGATCCACCCGCAGGTACGTACTGCTGATCGTACTGCTTGAGCGCCGTTTGAAAGTCGTCGAAGAAGCTTTTACTAAACAGGCGACTAAGCATACGGTTTGGTGAACCAGCACTGCCCGGAGGTTGCGCCGGTTGAAACGATGACGCCGTCTTCATAGGCGAAGTTGGAATGGAATTCTGATATCCACCGTAGGACGGGGACTCGGGTGGGTCCTGCTGTTCTTGGGACTCTTGTGACGTAAGTAACGACATTGGCAGTGACATTGGCAAAGGGGTAGAGTGGTGACGTTGGTGCATATTATGGCGCTGCTGGTGGTGGTTGTGGTGGGAAGATGTTAGTAGTACCGGCGGTGGCGAAGATGCCGCCGTATCGCTGCCGCTATGGGTTAGTATTGAAGGGATCTGTGACTCTACACTGTTGTGGAAGTACAAGAATGAGATGCAGGTAGTTAGTGACGTGTACCGGTCACCTTCGAGCCGTTCGGACGACAATAGAAGTAGTCGTTCAATGATGAAGTTTCATCGTTTTATGAGCGACTTTGGCCCGGTAGTAATGGGACGAAATGTGGGAGAGTTTGTAGTAAAAACTGCCGCAGTCAGTACGTAAGTGTGTGCTTTGTTGAGGGTTTTTATGCCGTAAAAACGCATGACTGTTTGTGGATGGCTATCGAGACTAGACAAAAATCGATTTCTACAAAGGACCGGAAAACATCTACCCTAGCGCTACTTCAATCCTACTTCAATACTATTCTTGTATCACAAAAACAAAACATCCACACGATTTTGGCTAGTGGGTCCTTCTATTCTGAATCGTTATGATGAATTATGCACGCCATTTCTCTCACATACTTGTGTACTATCAATCAAAATGTACTTGAAGCGCATCTTTTTATTCGAAAATGTACGTTAATGCTTTTGATTGTGATGGAATCGTACAATGCATGTTCATGTGTATGTGTATGTATAATTTGTAATGACATGAAACGGCGAATCCGTGCACTTTTGAATCAGTGACGCTTGTTTGTAGCTTATGTATAGGCACTCTTGCTTTTAGACAAGAGGTCCAACAAGCGTACAGTATCTGTTTGTTCATCATTTCATAGTTTAATCTGCTGTTGAAGAATAAAGCACTTACTTCGGAGCCATGTCGTTGTACCTTGGGTCACGACTGTGGGATGGACTGCCCTCTTCGTAGTAGATATCGCGACGATCACGCGATTCGCGGCGACGATCCTGCTTCTTGCGGCGCTTATTTTTTGGACCACTGAAAGCACAACAAATCCATGAAGGTGTTTAGTAATTTGCTTCTCTCAAATGGGATTGACAAAGTACAATCTATATGTTTTTAACTTCCATTATGCACTACAAATAAGTACGATACGATACTGCCAAAATCAATAGATATTTTAATATATTCATATATTGAAAAAGTCCTATAAAAATCATCCGCAAAACATTCTGTATAAACATATCCAGGTATATTATATCGTCAGCGATTTAGCGCCAATAAACAGCAAGAGAACAGAAAGAAATTAATTAAACAATAACAAACAAATACATATCGCAAAAGATAGTTAATATTACAGAACCCAAAACGGACAATGGATCAAGAAACACAAAAACGGCAGGCGATTAACAAATGAAAATGTTACATAAAACGGGGTTTCGTACACAAACAAGAGCAATTTGCCTTAAATATATATATTACTGGTGGTAAGTATGAATCAAGATCATTATCAGAGATCGGATCGGTGTGTATGTGTGAAACTGTGTCTGTAGCTTGAGATCATTCATTCCTAACCGCTCGATCACAATATTCCCTTGCAACGAAATATGCCATCGTTAGTTCCGGAGGGGAGGACTTACCTCGCAAGAGGAATGTTATCACGCTCGGTGTAGGCATCATACAGATACTCACTGTAATGAGAACGGAAAATGACAAGAAGAAAAACAATACCACAAACATAAAAAATCGCATCCGATTAAGACACAACCACACCTTCACCAATCACCACAACCACACACACACACACACACACGCAAAACACTTGCAAGAACAGTAGAAGAAGAAATAGAAGAAGAAGGTGTTTTTTTGGTTTGGAAAAGTGTTTTAGCAAATAAACTAATAGACAAAAACTGAAAAGTTAAAACTATTGTACACTCGCTTTTCGCATCAAACCGCGTATTTGAAGTAAATGTTACGAATCAAATCTACAGGAACGACGTATGAACGGGATTAACCGATGATGAAGGAAGAGGTATGTGTGTTACAATGAAATGAGCGAGTAAACTAAAACAACCGAAACAGCAAATCAAACTTTTTCTTGCTGTAATGCAGTGTTGTGCACGATGCAGGTTTTGTGTGCTGCAGTTCAGTGCTAGCACTCTTCTTATAGCGAGCGGGTGCATCGTTCAGTGGAGGGGAAGAACTGTCCCGTGTACATATCTTAACACACACGCACACACTCATGTACAACAACCACCTTCGTCCTAATGAAGAACAAACAAACAGCTCACGAGAATTTGGGGCAATCCAAAATTTGAACAAGTTTTTTTGAAATTTTCCAAACAAAAAAACAAAAGTCTGTGAGCTGCTGTTATCAAAGTTAATTGTTAACTATACTTAATTTCCATTGTACAAAACAAAATTAAATATAACAACATCCGTACTGCCAAACCTTAAACCAAACTGTTTATTAACTGTTTTATTGTCAACTATGTTTTTGTTTAACTGTCGAGCGTTTCATAATATTCTACACTTACCTATTCTCTACAATTTGTATAGATTATGTCCAAAAATTTACAACACTATCAGGATCAAATCTAATCTATTTTCAAAAGTTTGATCCCATATTTACATCTTGCTTAACACATGATCATTAAAACTTACTAGTGCGTACGATGTACAGTGTATAAAATCGAAAAATCGATCGCAAAAGTATAAAATTAAATAAATGTATTAAATATCTTACAGGAAAATCTCTTTAAATTTCACGCCTGACACCATAAATGGTCCGTTTTATCATTTACTTTACGCTAAAATTGAATTTGGTGCTAAAATCACAACCAATTGAAACATCGTAATTTTGGAAGTTATATGACAATTTACTTGTAATCGTATTTTCAGTGCATCGTATCAATACAGTGCGTAACGTAACTATTCTAAAACTTTCGTCGTATAGTTACGATATGCACAGCAGTACAGTTGATTGCAATATAATTTCATTTGGAATGATTCCTTGTAGTATTTTTTTATCTAAAAATGAAGCAAAATTATGAGCAAAATTGAAATTCACAAACCATGCATTATAATACTGTTCTTTTTGGGAAGCGTATTAGCGAAACAGCATGCGCCATTATGTACTATCACTACAGCTAAGCTGCTCGCTGTGCATCCTTATCCGCACAGGCGCGCACAACGTTCATGCAATGATTGACTACAATAACCACTTTTTTATTAGTTAAAAAGCATGCATCAATAAAACAAAATAAGTATACTTTGGCACCATTAATCTCTAGGCATGCAGTTAAGTAGCTAACTCTACATTGTTCTACTGTAAATTGCAAGGGATGGAAGAACTAGCTTTTGTAACTTACGATTCCACCATCGGCCCCGGGTAAGGATCCGACTTTTGATACAGTGTCGACAGCTTCACGCCGAAAATGATTGAAGGCAGGAACAGTAGCAAACACCACACCACTCCAGCCCAGAATCCATTCTAAAAAAAGGATACCACATCACACGATGTTAAAGGCAATCCGTCGCTAACACTAGCAGCTGGACCTGGATGATACTTACAAATGGATCAACGATACGATTGCAAGTTGCCACAATCACCGATTCGTACACGTTGTACATCGGTCCACACAGCCCAATATCGTTCTGTGTCGAATCGATCACGAACTTGATATACGCATAGATTTGATTGGTAAACCCGGTTACCAGCTCCTCGGTGACATTCTGCACAAAGTTTCGGCCGTGATTGTTGATGTAAAACTCAGCCTCCTTAATCTGTACCAAGAATTTCTCGATGGCAGCGGAGAATGATGGTTGCCCGAACTTCAAGCTGCTGTCCAGCGTGGTCGACAGTTTGATAAGCTCGTTCGTGGACGCTATTATCGGATCGACAAGGTTGGTCTGCAAGTGTCAAAAACAAAATGAAAACGATGTTTCAATACCATGCCCAGAGAAAGATTTGCTTCAAGTTCTCCTACCTGATAGGAAGACAGATGAAGAGCTTGATTCTTTAGGTTCACTTTGATATCGTTCATTTCCTTTCCGGGCGGCACACGGTTCGCTACGTCCCGCAGCTTGTCGGCTATCTCGTTCAAGTTGTACTCGGTAATGTTGTACGTCAACTGTCGAAATGGCAAACGAATTAAAATAGACACTCGCTTTTCCTTTCCAGCGCACAATACTCACATTGTCAGTGAACTTATCCACATCGAAATCATTCAGCTTTGACGCCTTCAACGCTTGAATGTCTTCCGTTGCTTCCGGGGTCAGAATTTGTACCGGATCGATCTTAATCTTGTGCGTAAGCGAATTCAGTTCCCGCGTAATGCCGTACTGCTCGGGGAATTCGCGTATCGTGTCAATATCCACGAAGTTGTTCAATTTCAGCACCTTGTAGATGGAACCATTCTCCCGACACGCCACAATCAGCTCGCCGATGTGTATCTGCTCCACATTGTCGCTGACCGGTAGCTTGGGCCGCGAACGTACGGCCTGTGCCCGCAGATCCGTGTACAGCCGATTCAGGTCAACAAACTGATCGAGATAGTTGACGATCTGATCGTTGGCCGGATCGTTTAGTGAATCACAAGCGGCTCGGCGTGTTAGTGTGCCAACCAGGAATGAAGCCAATGCTACCGCCAGGATAACAGAGAACGTGAGGAAGATGATGGCAACCGCACTGTGAGAGGAGAGAAATAAAAATCGAAATTTATTAATACACACACACGTACGAAAGCAACAGCCTGGATGGATTTACTTACAAAATAAGGAATCTTCCACCAGCACCCTTGTTGCAGCAATCGTCTCCATAGCCGTCCGGACGCTTGCCACAAATGCCACACAACAGTCCAAACACTAAACAAATCAATATCAGCAGCAGCACCGAGCTTATGCCCAGTCCGGCGTAATATCTGTAAATGCTGTACTGCTCGATGTACTCGTCCGCCGTGTCCAGATGTTTGTACGAATTGTTCCCCAGTGTGTCTCCCACATTGTTCAGCCGGGAAGTGAGCATATTCGAGACGTCTTTGATTGCGTTGCCCGTAGAATCCGAAGCGGCCTGCACTTTCGGAATATTTTCCAGGACGGTCTGCTTGAGCGTACTCTTCAGCTGGTTCATCTGATCGACACCGACCTGGATGGCACTGCCCAGACTGCTGTCCGTTAGCTGTTTAACGCTCTCAATGATTTGAGACAAATCCGGCAGCTAAAGGACAAATACACAACATCAAACACAATTAGTAAACTAGTACACGTTAACTGGGACGAGCTGGAAAAAGCTGATATTTATATTTGTAAGGAAAAACAGAAGAA
>KZ062054.1:340-39911 GCA_002091835.1 Anopheles maculatus | reverse complement strand
TTTACTTTACGCTAAAATTGAATTTGGTGCTAAAATCACAACCAATTGAAACATCGTAATTTTGGAAGTTATATGACAATTTACTTGTAATCGTATTTTCAGTGCATCGTATCAATACAGTGCGTAACGTAACTATTCTAAAACTTTCGTCGTATAGTTACGATATGCACAGCAGTACAGTTGATTGCAATATAATTTCATTTGGAATGATTCCTTGTAGTATTTTTTTATCTAAAAATGAAGCAAAATTATGAGCAAAATTGAAATTCACAAACCATGCATTATAATACTGTTCTTTTTGGGAAGCGTATTAGCGAAACAGCATGCGCCATTAAGTACTATAACTACAGCGAAGCTGCTCGCTGTGCATCCTTATCCGCACAGGCGCGCACAACGTTCATGCAATGATTGACTACAATAACCACTTTTTTATTAGTTAAAAAGCATGCATCAATAAAACAAAATAAGTATACTTTGGCACCATTAATCTCTAGGCATGCAGTTAAGTAGCTAACTCTACATTGTTCTACTGTAAATTGCAAGGGATGGAAGAACTAGCTTTTGTAACTTACGATTCCACCATCGGCCCCGGGTAAGGATCCGACTTTTGATACAGTGTCGACAGCTTCACGCCGAAAATGATTGAAGGCAGGAACAGTAGCAAACACCACACCACTCCAGCCCAGAATCCATTCTAAAAAAAGGATACCACATCACACGATGTTAAAGGCAATCCGTCGCTAACACTAGCAGCTGGACCTGGATGATACTTACAAATGGATCAACGATACGATTGCAAGTTGCCACAATCACCGATTCGTACACGTTGTACATCGGTCCACACAGCCCAATATCGTTCTGTGTCGAATCGATCACGAACTTGATATACGCATAGATTTGATTGGTAAACCCGGTTACCAGCTCCTCGGTGACATTCTGCACAAAGTTTCGGCCGTGATTGTTGATGTAAAACTCAGCCTCCTTAATCTGTACCAAGAATTTCTCGATGGCAGCGGAAAATGATGGTTGCCCGAACTTCAAGCTGCTGTCCAGCGTGGTCGACAGTTTGATAAGCTCGTTCGTGGACGCTATTATCGGATCGACAAGGTTGGTCTGCAAGTGTCAAAAACAAAATGAAAACGATGTTTCAATACCATGCCCAGAGAAAGATTTGCTTCAAGTTCTCCTACCTGATAGGAAGACAGATGAAGAGCTTGATTCTTTAGGTTCACTTTGATATCGTTCATTTCCTTTCCGGGCGGCACACGATTCGCTACGTCCCGCAGCTTATCAGCTATCTCGTTCAAGTTGTACTCGGTAATGTTGTACGTCAACTGTGGAAATAGCAAACGAATTAAAATAGACACTCGCTTTTCCTTTCCAGCGCACAATACTCACATTGTCAGTGAACTTATCCACATCGAAATCATTCAGCTTTGACGCCTTCAACGCTTGAATGTCTTCCGTTGCTTCCGGGGTCAGAATTTGTACCGGATCGATCTTAATCTTGTGCGTAAGCGAATTCAGTTCCCGCGTAATGCCGTACTGCTCGGGGAATTCGCGTATCGTGTCAATATCCACGAAGTTGTTCAATTTCAGCACCTTGTAAATGGAACCATTCTCCCGACACGCCACAATCAGCTCGCCGATGTGTATCTGCTCCACATTGTCGCTGACCGGCAGCTTGGGCCGCGAACGTACGGCCTGTGCCCGCAGATCCGTGTACAACCGATTCAGGTCAACAAACTGATCGAGATAGTTGACGATCTGATCGTTGGCCGGATCGTTTAGTGAATCACAAGCGGCACGGCGTGTTAGTGTGCCAACCAGGAATGAAGCCAATGCTACCGCCAGGATAACAGAGAACGTGAGGAAGATGATGGCAACCGCACTGTGAGAGGAGCGAAATAAAAATTGAAATTTATTAATACACACACGTACGAAAGCAACAGCCTGGATGGATTTACTTACAAAATAAGGAATCTTCCACCAGCACCCTTGTTGCAGCAATCGTCTCCATAACCGTCCGGACGCTTGCCACAAATGCCACACAACAGTCCAAACACTAAACAAATCAATATCAGCAGCAGCACCGAGCTTATGCCCAGTCCGGCGTAATATCTGTAAATGCTGTACTGCTCGATGTACTCGTCCGCCGTGTCCAGATGTTTGTACGAATTGTTCCCCAGTGTGTCTCCCACATTGTTCAGCCGGGAAGTGAGCATATTCGAGACGTCTTTTATTGCGTTGCCCGTAGAATCCGAAGCGGCCTGCACTTTCGGAATATTTTCCAGGACGGTCTGCTTGAGCGTACTCTTCAGCTGGTTCATCTGATCGACACCGACCTGGATGGCACTGCCCAGACTGCTGTCCGTTAGCTGTTTAACGCTCTCAATGATTTGAGACAAATCCGGCAGCTAAAGGACAAATACACAACATCAAACACAATTAGTAAACTAGTACACGTTAACTGGGACGAGCTGGAAAAAGCTGATATTTATATTTGTAAGGAAAAACAGAAGAATGTGAGCTTGCATTAGAAATAACAGAAAGTTTGTACCTACGCACGCACATACACACATTAAAAAAGGTGCATATTATCTTACAAAACTAAAAATTAATTAATGCAAAACTGCTGTTTAATAAAATGCGATTTAAGTTGATGTTTGCCAACATGTAGATGTATGGAATGATATTAGTCTTTTGCCTCCGATCGAATTTTGTTCTCCAATTCGCTCGTCCGGTACGCCAAGGAGCACTCGTGTAATTCCAGTTCAATTTGGGTGAGTTTTTGGGGGTTAACACACACATATATTAACATTGCAGATATAATATCACACACACACAAACACACGCACACATACACATAACTCGAGTAAAAACCATTGACGATCAAAAACAATCATGATAATAATACATCATAACAGAAAGGTAAATAAATTGATATAAGAGCATAGCAAAGGAAATTAAAATAGAAAGTAAATTATGTAAAATAATCGGTATTGAAATAGTAACAAATTGAACAACATGTTGAAACCGATAGTTCCAAAATATAAGACAAAAATATAAAGATCAAGACAAAGGAAGTGAAAATCAAACAAGAAACTTTAACACAAACACAACTCGAACACAACAAACACAACCAACACTAGCGGTAAAGCCGAAAGAGTCACCTACCCTCGGGAAGTATCTGTCTTGTATCTGGTTCGACGATGATAGTATGTACGGTGGATTAATATGTGTGTCCAGAGGATGAATAATAGTTGAGAGTTTAGTAAATTGAGTTAGTTTTGTGGGTGTGTTAGTTAACAATTTAATGTGTTGGCGGGGATGGTGAAGGTGGTGGGTGAGTGATTTCGAATTCGCATGATTCGTTATCCAAATCACGCTCCATTTTGTCGTAAATGTCCTTACTGTACGACAAAGTTATCCACAATTGGTGAGAAATGAATGATGCTTATGGGAAATAGTTGCTATGATACAATTGTAATGCGTTTTACGATGGATGCGATGCATGTAAAACTGAAACTCTACAAAATTGTCGCATAAAATGAATGAATTAGAGTAATGTAGACAAATTTAAGGGATTTGTTTTAACTATTTAAACTAATGTTTGATCGATGTGAGTAAAGCAATCTAAGCGAACGAAACCATCCAATTAAACATTATTTAGTATGAAATGTAGAACTTATCTGTAGGGATAAGTTTATCGTTATTATCTGTAGGATTTAATTTTGCTTCTAAGATACCTTCAAATATTTGATAACGGTTTTACGAATACAAAAACCAAACGATTCTATTATTTGGCTTCAACATCTTTCCCTTTTAGAGTTTTGTTTTTCGCAAACGCAATTGAGGTTTCAACTACAACAGGAAACATTTCACTGTTTGCATTTTTATAGTAACTTGCTCTTAAGTATGCTTTCAATATTATTACTTCAAACGTTAGATAAAAGCTTCAATATTATCTGCACGGCCACCACCAACCCCAACAACACAAAACCCCATCGCTGACGAAAGCCCACACGAAGCTTACCGAGTTGTAGTCGATGCCGTTCACATTCAAACGTCCTATCTTGTAGTCATCCATCACTTTAATACATTCCTGTGTGCCACACTTGTTAAGCGACGTAAGCAATTCTCTCTTCACACCACGAAGCCCTACGGAATGAATTCAAATGTTGATTACATGAAACTCCATAAAAACACAACGAGCCTTCGAAACTTACCATCATTCAGCTGAGACGCCGTGATCCGTAGCTCGCTAGTCAGTTGTTTCATCTTCTCCAAACTAGCGCGAATTTCGGGCAATGTTTCGACAAACTGATACAGCGTCGTTAGCTTTTCTGCTTGCGATTCTTCCTCGAGCCGTGTGATAATATTGCCAGAAGCATCGTTCAGCATCTGCTTGAGATCGTTGTTCAGCTCCTGGTAGTTCTTGTTCAGCACATGATCGATGTGAGACGAGGTACTCTTCAAGTACAGCCGTGTATCGTGTACAGCATGGCGTGCGGAAGTAGTAACGTTTTCCACCCCATGCTGCATGTAGCTATTGGTAACGAATGCAACCACCACACCGAATCTGTAAAGAAAAACACCACTTATAAGGATGCTTGCTCCCTGTGCCGCGCTTTCTCCCCCCAACCAAAGCCGAGCAGGATCACTCACACCAAAGCCGAGGTTGAGCAGATCAACAGGAAGCCCAAAATTGCCCGACGACAGGTATCGTGTTTCTTGTCGAACGGTTGAGAACGTCCACCGCATCCGCCGAAGCACCGGCAGCAACACAAGCACAGTCCCATGATGGGCATTATCGCAATCATGATGATGCACAGTGCCGCCACGAGCAAGATCGCCCAGTACTGCTTCAGCAATGGGCCCCAATTGTTGTCCGAAACGTTCGGTCCTGCAGCAATTGCGCCTGCCTGGATGGTGATATATCCTACAAGTGGAGAGAGAATAGAATTATTAAATCGAACATAAAACCCCCCTCTTTCCGTGACTTACCATCCGGAATGGGATTCTCGTCGACGAACAGATCGATCACGTGGTTGGTGATTTCGTACAGCGGTGCCATACCGCGCGGATTGTATGACGTTGAGCTTTGATATTCAATCACTTCATTAAATCGGGTAAACTCAGTCGTGCGGATCTTCAGGATCGGTTCCGCTTGCGCTACCACTACGAATGCACTGGGCAGGATGAGCAATAGGACGACACCGAGCGTCTGTTGTCGCCAGGACAAACGCCCCATGGAAGAGATCTTCGTGGTCGCCATGGTTTGGGGTTGGTGATGTTGGCGTTAAATGATGGCACCGACGACACCTCACACAGCACAACAGCGCGTCGTCCTTCTGTTGTCCAGCTTTTGAGAGGTTGGTTGAATTAGTTGGCGAAGTATGTGATTAGGTTTCGGTTTCGATGGCAGACTCTTAGTTTGGCCACTTTGGTTACGTTTTGAGGCAGTGGTATGGAAGGTCACGATAGCGAGAGCACAGGGAAGATGAAGCACCTTCCGGGGTTTCGGTGGGAACGTTAAACAATATCTAGTAGCGATGACAGCTCAGAAGTGACGAAGAACCTATGAAAAAAGAAAAGACATAAACAACATATGTAAGTGTCTTGTTGTTATAAAGTTATCACCCATTCCTAGCTTACAACTCCTCTGTGTGCTACGATAACTCTAGATCAAATTGAAATGCTTATCTAATGGTAATAGAAATTTACTGCAACTGTCCCCCTGACTGGCCTGGTCTGATTTACAACCCAGTTATTGCTTCCAGAGAACGTTTGAAGCCTTGAACCATTTACCGACAATTATTGCTTCAAAAGTCTTTCATCCAAAGTGTTTAAACGCACCGTACATCCTGTTACAGAACACTTGCTAGTATCTGAAGCGAATTCATTCTTTTCTTTGTGGACTATAGGAAATTTAGGTGGACGTGACTCTGGTGAAGTTGTGCGACTACACTACTAACTTCCAATCGCACATAATACATAACAACCCGCTGAACGCTACATCTACTCGGAAGAAGCAGCACGTAAAAAGAAAACACTTATTTTCTTCGTTTTAATTCCGTGTCTAGGGGTGTGTGGTAGAATATTGATATCTGCAATATGATCATAACCATTCCTAAAGTCCTTCCATAAAACGTTTCACCCATCACAGCCTTACAGACAACGCGGAGCAGTTATGGCGTGTCTAGATCGCATAAAACTAGACCGAAAAATGAAGTCTTCTGTCGTTGACATGGTGCACAAAAAAGAATGAACAGAAAATATAAATAATAACGATGATGGAATTGCTTTGATAGTTGAAATTGGAACTCAGAAATTCATAACATCATCTATACTAGAATTACTAGAGCCATCTCATGCAAAGATCACTTCAAATATGATGTCTTACAGTAGGAAATCTGCTAAAATCTGTCAGAAAACCACAATCACTGGGCCACCGGGCCCAGTTTCGCCATTACAACCGACCCAAGCAAAAATAAAGGTAGCTTCAACGCACAGTTTCAATTTATCTCTCCCTTGGGTGGTGGTCGTGGTGGGTTTTGGTTTCGTTCCCATTTCGCGTCCTTAACGTTCCTTCTTCGCGCTCTGTCTCCGTGACTCAGCCAGATCGGTCTGTGGTCACGCTTTTTACGATAGTTGTGCATGAATAGCTGCTGTTTCCTTGGTTCAGTTCTGTGTTTCGGTTGGAGGCCCCCGTTAGTGAAGAGAATCGAGGCAGCATTTGTACGGGGGTTTTCGTTTTTGCCTCGCAGATTTAGCAACTTTAACCGGAATCTCCCAAAAAGGAAAACTTAAACAGTAGTATTGCCTACGGTGGCTTAGGTGAAAGCAACGCGAAATACATTCGTTCGGGTGGTAATTTGGAGCCGAGTTCTAATGAGAAAGCTCCGTTACTAAAAGGTTCAAATGATTGTAAATCACGATTGCCGCTAATTTTTAATATCATCAAACCACAGGGAACTGATCATAGATGAGCAATCCAATGATTCATACGTACAAGGTGATAGCTTTCGCTAGAAAATGCTTCAACAGAACGACAGATGTGTGTTTACCGCACATTAGTCAATACAACAAATATAAATTTTCTAGCAAAGAGAAAAATATTGATTAAAAAATCAACATTGAACATTAATAAGCCATTGAACATTAGGGTTGGGTAAAATTGATGCTTTCGAGCAATCCGATGTATCGGAATACATTTTTCTTCCTGTTGCTAATACGCTATGGAACGTGCCAATAAAACGCAAACATTAGCCTCAAATGGCACCACTCAAACAAATCGTGACTGCTAGAATAAGGCCCAAAATAACTTATATTCCACCACAGGGTATACATGGTCAAAAAACAGACGTCCATATGTTTAAAACAATGTAGTATGTTGCTCTCATGATACGATTTATGTGCAAATTGTAGACAGTGCTCGAATTGTGCATCGTTCTTGCGTTCTGTATCTAAAACCCCCGGATGTACACTGAGTAGCTATTCAAAAAATGTACATGTAGGTCCTAATGACCCCCTGCCATATTTTACAAGCCCTTCTTAAATATACGATTCGATCGAAATACACAGCAACCAATTAACCCAACCACCGAAGTCAAAATAAACTTTATCCGACAGAGCATTTGATAGACCACAAAGGCATGGCATGATAGCAAATGATGTCTTTCCTATGTCTCACCATTAATGGTGCCTGCGTTTTTTGTAAGCTATATTTTATCACCCATATGAACAGCGGCAGCAGCATGTTGCTCGTTCTTCTCGTCTCGGTTTTACATAAACATACTTTTCGGGTTTGTTTTTGCTTCCTTAGCTCTCTCTCTCTCTCGCCCCCCCACGGACAGTAATCTCCTGCAACGATGATAACCTTTTCCTCCGAGTGAGTGGTATTTCAACATTAGCATCTTCGTTCTGAGAGCACCAAGAACTACTGCTCGAATGCAAGCGCAACGAACCACGAAGCAAAAGCAGAGCAAAAAATCCCAACTCGCGGAGGGAAAACCTGAGAGACAAAAATAATAATATAAATATCCAAACTCAACCGATCGTGACAGCAGCTGCATTATGTTTGTGAGGCGTCTTCTCTCCCGGTCCGGTTGATGGGAAAATGGGGTTTCATCTGCAGTGCATTCTTCACCAATTACTTCACTGCTGCTGACTGATGATGCTGCGAAGCGATTGCGATGCTCAACCGAATATGCTAAGGTGAGGTTGTTCAAGGAAAGCCACTGAATCAGAAACATTCGTCATTGGTGCGAAATATGATCGAGTGCTTATTTACTTATTACTTTGATTCTCAACTATATTGACAAATTATTTTGTACATTTATCCCCAAACCATTCCAAACAAGATACATTCGAGAAACATTTACTTCAAACGAATGACGCTCGCATATCATTGATAAAAAGGCGAATTAAAACTTCCCCCGAATGAATCATCACACTTCACACATGTTTGCTTACTAAAGTGCGTTACAGCTCACTCGCTCAATTGGTCACGTTGGAAAACTAAACACGTTTTATTTGTCACTTTTATTGTCACGCCATACGAAAGTCGTCTTCACTGTGTTATCATTCAGACGACCGTATGTCATCCATGCACAATATGATAAGACGCTCTACTCATCGATTGTTTTGTAAACCATTAAGTGTAGTGCAAAGGCAAAAAAAGCATCTTTTTATAACGCATGTGGCCACGGGAAGGTCTTTAAATGAAAAAAGGAGTAAACGTTTCCTATCGCAAAACGGTTTAGCGGTCGTCACTGTCTAATCGAGTGGTAACGCCTTTGAGTGGCTTAATTATATCGAATTCCGGCGTTCCACACCCATCGCAAACTCAGCGCGACAGCGAAAATGGTTTCGCGTGTCGCCAATCGAAATAGACACCTAGACGATGCTTGCAATCGGGCAGGAGAATTTATCTACAATTAACAACTTTTGCTTCAAAGGAAAAACAAACTGAAAAGTTTATTTTTTTCCCACCGCAACCTAAATATATAGGTTACCCAAGCACGTTACTGCCTGCTTCTTGTCCGTTTTCCTGCAATAAAGCTACAGCCTGCTGTTGGCCTTGAGGCACTGCGGAAAGGGAAATTAAATCAATAATTTTATTACCTTTCACCGACAACGGATCGACGGCAAACAACATCGTCATCGTTCGGGGGGTTGCCTTTTACGACCTGCTCCCGATGCACTTTTCCTTTTCCTACCAGAGAACCATCGCCAAGTGCGTGTTCCCGTCCGTCGTGTAGTGATCTATTTCTTCCAGCACGCAACAAACTCCTCCAAAAGACCAAGAGACAGTCGCTTTCTTGATTGATAGAATGCTTCCTGTTGGTGATTTCCGTTTGTTAAATGCACTTGATGTTGTTCAAGAATGTTATTACCAGTTCACACAAACAAACGCAACAAAAGAAACCCTGATAAGGCGCTGATTATAGCCAGTGCAAAAGGTTTTGGTAGGATTCTTCAATAGATGGAAGTTTATGTTGGAAAAGGTCGTCATCGGAGGTTATGAAGATGATCGCTATGACTATGTTTTTATAATAATCGATTGGAGAAGGCGTGTAACATGAGATTACAGTTGAATTGTGGCACAAGCTTGAGTCTAACTAATAATAAATAAATTTGCTGTGACAAGTAGTAGCACAAGAAGTGTGCTGTATTGGCCTTAACTTCTGTAGCATCATAAGCTTTATACTAGCCACGAAACAGAAAACCACTTTACGTTTCAAACAGACTCGTGTCAAAAGAATATTCTTTCTCGAAAAAAGCACCACAACATAAGTCTAAACGAATGTCTCTGTACCGAGTCAAAACAGTTTTGCTACCGCACCAAATCAACCGAACCGATTCACTTCCTCCTAAGCGAAAGACGGACGCACGTAGCGCCATTTCGTTCATCGAACAAACGGTTTCGACTGTTCGCCTCTAAAAGCTCAAGTTTTGTGTGGCACCACAATGCCACCGCCCGAAAAGGGGGTTGTTTATTTCTTCTCCAACGTTTTTTTTTCTCAGTTCTCACTATGCGCCTCTGACAAACAAACAACAACAACGCTCGAGAAAGTGCCAAACCGCACCGTCCGACCGGGAAACGGGACTCGTAGACGTCGTCGTCCGTTGGTGACGTTTCCCAGTGACGTTCTCTTTTTACCGAAGTGGGTCATTTTGGGGCAAAAGGTAAAACATCGAGACGTAGGAAGCTAACCACCATCATTCTCTTGGAGTTTCTATTTCTTGCCTGAAGCATTTAAGGTTTTCCTCTGTTTTTGCTGTTAAGCCCTCATCATTTACGACAAATTTAAGCTGAGGGTTGTGCTCTATAGCTGCATAAAAAAATATTTTTAAAGACCATTTTTATGAGGATAATCGATGTACTACAACTTTCGAATATCTCCATATTATTGCGAAATGTATTCAACAAACTCTCTAAATATGAATAAATAATTGCAATAAAGTAACCTCTTCATATAGCATAATAACTAGAAGGACAGTGGATCGTTAGGGAGCAGTAATTGCAGCATAATATAATAAACTCGCTCTAAATTCGTTTAACCGTCGACTCATCGCTTCATCTCATCATACCGTCATTAACTCAAGTGAAAAAGACACATCCTTCAATCACGCACACCCGTGTGCGTCAGCAGATTGGTGCAATGGCGAAAAGAATGAAGCAAGGGAGAGGCTAAAATATTAATTAAAGCATATGTTTTCACCCCTTTATCATATTCATTGGAGCATGCATGAAATTAATCGTAGGGAAACCCCTACTACCCCTTACTAACGCGAAGATTTTAGATAATCAATATTCATCAACAACATTTCCTTTCCAAGAGACGCACGCACATCAAATCATAGTAGCAGCACCCTTGTCGATCGAATTCTAAAAACAGGGAACACCACATTATTTATTGATCCTATATGGGGTAGCGAGTTCGGGGATTCAATTTCCTGTCGTTCCAGGGACACACAAGCGCGCCTCTTCCAGGAAACAATATGAATCCTAAAAATATCCTCCACACTGATCAGGTGTAGTGGGGGTGCTGTTTGCGTATGCCAAATCGAGAAAGATGAATATCTTTGCGCAACTAACTGTCAACACTTTGTACGACGAAGTGGGAAAAATTCACTGCCACTGTGGGCCAGAAGCTATACAGTAGTAGCAGCAGCAGCAGCAGCACCGCCAGCATTAGAAAAGGAGGCCTACCACGAGCCAACCATGTCGCATCCGTTCATCAATCATTCAGAGCATGCTCCCGGGGCAACCCCTAACGTGACAGAGGACCATCATTACCAACGCGTGCCTCCACGGTCCTATTTCTTCCACGCCATTTCTGCCCGTTTACTTTCATTCAATATTGATGCCGATGGTTGGGTTGACCAATCGGTGGCGCTATGTGCCGAAAGGGCATCTAGAAAGCTAGTAGGCTTAGCACAGCAGCGCCATCGGTTCGTCTAAAATCGTGACCATTTCCGTTAATCGCCAACCTGCATCCACAAAGCGCGGTGTCCGCCTGTCGTTTTTTTAAAGCTGTCCACCGTTTGGCTTTTTGTTTCTGCTCTCTTCTCCAGCTGCGAATGTGTATGTCGTGATTGCTTAGAAAGTGAAACAATCATAGGGAGCAGATAGAAGAAAATAATTGGAAAAAGTCGCTCAACGCGATCGCAACACTATCTCCGGCACCGCGGTACGGAACACCTCAAATCGTGCACCCGTGTAACAAAAAGCCTTCGCCATCCGGTCTTTCATTAACGATCGAGAGCAATCACGGGGCGGTGTAGCTATCAGCCATCTATTCTCGTCGTACGTGGAAGATACATCGGACACCTGTTTACATGGTGTGGAGCCCATCGTTAAAAGTCCAACCCAACCGCTGCCCGTGCTTATCTGGCTGAAATATGCCAACAATCAGCGCCGCCAACACATGACTTTTCCAATGTTCTATCGCTTCTGCTGGCAAACGAAAAACACAAACTACAACAACATAGTCCATGCCAGCGGAACTACGAAACGATAAGCTACCGCATGCCGCCATCCAGCAGTTCGTGACGATATGGTTCTGGCTTTCCTGGTCGATATGGTAACAATTGTTGAACCGACGACGACGACGACGACGACATGGGTTCATCGTTCCAGCGACTGTCACATACTCAACGACACGTCCGTCAAACGAAGTGCTGATTATTTTTCTGTTTTTTTGTTGTTGTTGTTGTCTATGCTAATCACGGTAATGGAAGACCAGCCGCCGGAGGTATAGCGCAAAACGACTCTGTTGTTACTAGCGAAGCTGTTATGATTAATACACGAGCATTCAACAAGACACATGCCACCAATCACAGGATATCGGTTGACATCGTACATAATTTACGTTAATTGTGTCTCGTGGGTCAATAATTGTGGTGGATCAATTCAATTGTCACGAAACACTTTGCATTATCACGCTCCGGATCTTAGCGACTTGACAGTTGATGAATGCGATAGATGTCTCAGTGAAGCTAGTGAAGGTTTTTTCGAGGTATTCAAATTCTCCCGCGAATTCTCCCGATAGCCAGCGAAGAGCGTTACTTCCACCTGTGAATTTCGTTTGGGACATTATTAGTTTTTGTAGGTAGATGTGTGCCTTATAATCCGGATAGTTTATGAAACTGGCACATACTCAACATCCAAAACAGTTACTTGAAACATATTCTACAGTGCACACATAACATGGCCCAATCCTACCAGCGCCAGGTGTGACCTAGTGACCTCTCGTTTTAGGGATAGTATATCACCCGCCCGAACTGCATCAGGGTTTGGGTAACATTCGCTTGCAAGGTTTCCTACCAAAAACCTCAAACAACCTGAAGTTGCAGCTTAGCACCACCACCTCTGCCCGGTGTTCTCCCTTCATTCCGCCCAAAACTGCCCCCGTAGGCGATTCGTGGTTGAGTTTTCTCCTTTGCCGCACAGGCAAATGCAAAACCACGACCAGTTTTGAAATGTCGCCGGGCTAGCCGAGGTAGCTGGATAGATGACGAAATCACCGCACCAAATGCACTGTGACGGTGGGAAATGCGCGAATCTCGCCTCGACAGTCTATTTGTGCAATCTTGCTGTTATGATTAATACACGAGCATTCAACAAGACACATGCCACCAATCACAGGATATCGGTTGACATCGTACATAATTTACGTTAATTGTGTCTCGTGGGTCAATAATTGTGGTGGATCAATTCAATTGTCACGAAACACTTTGCATTATCACGCTCCGGATCTTAGCGACTTGACAGTTGATGAATGCGATAGATGTCTCAGTGAAGCTAGTGAAGGTTTTTTCGAGGTATTCAAATTCTCCCGCGAATTCTCCCGATAGCCAGCGAAGAGCGTTACTTCCACCTGTGAATTTCGTTTGGGACATTATTAGTTTTTGTAGGTAGATGTGTGCCTTATAATCCGGATAGTTTATGAAACTGGCACATACTCAACATCCAAAACAGTTACTTGAAACATATTCTACAGTGCACACATAACATGGCCCAATCCTACCAGCGCCAGGTGTGACCTAGTGACCTCTCGTTTTAGGGATAGTATATCACCCGCCCGAACTGCATCAGGGTTTGGGTAACATTCGCTTGCAAGGTTTCCTACCAAAAACCTCAAACAACCTGAAGTTGCAGCTTAGCACCACCACCTCTGCCCGGTGTTCTCCCTTCATTCCGCCCAAAACTGCCCCCGTAGGCGATTCGTGGTTGAGTTTTCTCCTTTGCAGCACATGCAAATGCAAAACCACGACCAGTTTTGAAATGTCGCCGGGCTAGCCGAGGTAGCTGGATAGATGACGAAATCACCGCACCAAATGCACTGTGACGGTGGGAAATGCGCGAATCTCGCCTCGACAGTCTATTTGTGCAATCTTCAAACTTGTTTGTGACGTTGAGCTGGGTGGTGGTTTTTACCATGATGCATCTCCGGGGACGAGACAGACAGCGTGAATCGTAATCAGTATCATATAAATTCTTCCAAATCTGCTCGCTTTTACACACACACCTCTGAAGTTGAGTTCAACCTAAAAGTAGAAAAAAAGGAGAAACCATACATTAAATCAATGCAAATAATATTTAATATTTAATCCCTTAAAGCTAGCTAACTGGTCACAAATTTGCTGCACACGCTAGGAAACAAATAATGCAACGTAATGTGCAACGGCGACTTGTTTTGCGTCAAATCAACAGAAATAAATCAAGTGAACATTTCTCATGACTCATCGAATACGTCCTTTTGTAACCACATGTCAACCTACCACTGTTGTCAAAACAACATATTCATTCAGTTCGAAACCAATTTGGCCATTTCGTTGATTTGTCATCACATTTTCAACGGTACGACATCCAAGAAATTCACACGCCAACTTTCCACCACTTTTGTCAGGGCTCGCTAATGACCACCTGCCGGAGGAGGGCTAGCCGACCCACTAAGATACAGACAAGCCCCGTCCTACAGAGCAAGGGGGAATTTCCTTCCACCACATACATACAGCTCCCGTGTATTTTAGGTCAGAGCCGTACAGACAATTGGCTCTGAAGACAGTTCACTAGGCTGCCGTCAATTTAGTTCCACTTTCTCAACCGTGGAGCTAGTCTTCCCACGATCGGGTACAGTGCGTAGTAACTGATACTACCTAGTTCGTTACACTGACCATTTCACTTTCATTGTAACGTCCACATCCACCAAATTCCAATACATTGCGAGAGAAATGTATTCACGCACAAGCCTTGTGTTGAATTCCTTCCTACAAAAGCACATTACCATAGGCAGGGCGCTCTCATCTTATCTACACGCCATAGTTTGTTATCTGCAGTAGCATTTCCTAGAAGCTGAAGCAGCCCGGCCCACAACTGAATACTTCGGCGTCCGATAGGAAACGCATATTCCTATGTTCAGTCAAATCCGGAGAATATGGGCTACAACAGCAAACACATATTTGCATCCACATTTTCCACATTGCGCCTACATCTTGCTCGTCGTGTAAATTTAATCAACCACATATTCCCGGGCGCACAGATACACAGACACATTCTCACAGGAGTTGTTATGGTAATCAAACACACTCAATGTGTCGGGTGCAAACTGTCAGAGCGAAAAAGAATTCGAGCACGGTGGAGCTATTTGTTGAACTACGCGCAACGACGCATCTTTAACACGGTCCGTTAGACGGGAGAATGAGATGATTGCTTCATTGATTACTTTCCTGCTGGCATCTTTTTGTACAGCCCCATGGCATAGGCCTATTTTTATTGGCTTTAGACGAGTGCTCAGGAACGCTCCACCATGTTGTAGGTGCTGATCAGATTAAACAGCTGTTGTAGCAGCAGCCGGTATGCTGATTCCGACGGCCTAATGCGTGCTCGAAATAAATGTCCCGAAGGTATCGTCGACATTACCTATCAGAATAGTGGAGCAAGTTTGTGGACTTCGCGTTACATCCATTCCCGAAGGGACCCCTAATCCAGGTTGGGGGTGTGTGTGTCACGAGGGAGGAAAACATTTCATTTTACCTCCACTTTTTTTTCTCTTCTTCCTATATATCCACCCTGCTAGATACAGGAAATTGCTGATAAACGCATTATCATCGCAATTTACGCACACACGGCGGACGGTGGTGGATTCACGCGCTTCAACACCGGACCCTTTTCATACAGTAACCCACGTTCTGCTCTCTTCGCCTCTTCCCGAACGGTTGGTTGGTCCAGTGCGCAAAATACTCGATCCGATTTTCAGCTTTATTACACGAGAAAATTAAACCTTGAAGCGATCTCCTGCCGCGAAGTATCTTAAGGTGCCGCCCTCCTACTGATCCATCAAACGGATTGAGGGGAGCTGCTGTGGCAAATCTTTGGCAACAGTGTTGGCGGCAGCTGATGAGAAACGAGCAGCGAGAGAGCCAATTTCGTTCCGTAACACCTCCGAAGATTACTATAGGGAGGTGAGTTTGTCCATGCGTGGCATTTGGCGGAACACGTCATTGCCGGAACAAACGTTACGGTGGAAGAAGCATCCGACAGCAAATATCGCTTTTACTGTACACACACACAGAGTTTGCTGATAAGAGGCATATTTACTTAACAATCTTTCAGAGGTTGTATGCGTTTTGTAGGACCGCAAACATGATCAACAGATCGCCTTGGAGTAGTGGAGATTATATATGGTAAAGGAAACTACTAACAATAAACAGTTTACTGTATGCACATAACATTAGGTGTTACTCATGTATCTGGACAACAGAAAATCTTGTACTTGCAATCTCTTGCAATGTCGGAATTTCTTTCAAACACGATTGTTTATGATTGATCGCTTGCGAAAGGACAATTTCTTGGAGTGATAAAAGTAGAACACAATCGAAAGATAAAGTCTGTCTATCTTAATCTGTCCATTGAAACAAGCTCACGTCCAATGACGTGAAGTCCTCGTTGGGAACTGGAAGCACTTGACACCATAAAAACGGCGTTGTAAATAAGTCCTCCATGGACTCATTATTCCCACGATTAGGATAAGTATATAAAAGGAGATCTCTTAATAATTCGAAAGACGAAAGCTTAGCATAACTCCACAAGTACTTCATGTTCACAAACTTCAACCAGGGACACGCTTAATCCAATCATTAACCAGCCTCTTATCGCCTTAATACCGGAAAATTCCGCCCAAAAACCCTAGGATGATCATATCGATGTTTGATAAGCCCCCGTTCACAAGAATTGCCACCACGAACCCGTCGTGCAGTCGGTCTGATTGACAGCGGTAAGAGCAACCTTGGCTTTTATCACTTATCGTCGTTATGTTTGCTAATCGGTTCAAACACGGACACCTCACGCCACACAAACGAACTTCACCGTCACTCGAAAAGGTAAAGAACGCCCGTAGGGAAAAGCATTTGATGAATCAACTTTTGACAGCTCATGTAAATCGATACCCGGGGTGGAAGTTTGAAAAAAAGTGGATGTAAATATTGGAAGATTAGGACCTTCGATGTACCAAAATGTGTGTCTATATGAATTAACTACTACTTTAATCTAAATAAATGATTTACTTCACATCCTACCTCAATAACAATCCTTAGCTTAGTTTAAGATTCTAATTAAACATCATTGGAAAGCTTAAAGCGGCACCAGAGAAAACCGCTCCAAAACAACGCGCCACGGAATAGCCATTACGCTGGGGCCATTAAAACCTGAACGATTTGTTTATATTAGCGCTACTGGCCACGGTTACCAGCCGGCAAAACACAAGGCAAAGGGCATATACGGTGTCTGTGTGTGAAGGTAACGTCCATTTTTCCGGTTTAAACAATCAGATTTCAATTTCATTATCTCTCCTCCACTCCACTCACGCCAGCGCGGCCCACCAAAAGCCGCTTGAACATTATCTACCACAACACTTTGCCTTAAGGAAGGTTTTGGGTTGGTTATATGTGTCTAGGTTCTTTCACGTAAACACACTCACCGATGTATTGCCTCGGTAAACATTGGTTTTACCCGGTAGATACCCTAGTCGCGCCGAGCATGTGGTAAAAATTAAGATCCTTCTTCTTCAGGTCTCGGGTGCTTAGCTTGCTCATTGCTCATGTTTCAAAGGACGAAAGTGTGCGTGAGAGATCTCGGAGCATCCGGTTTTATGAGGCCTCTTATGATCATGCTTTGTTTCCCGTGTGCGTTTCCAAACCATATTCTATGCGGCACAGGGTTTAACAACTACCCCTAACACTACACGACAATCTCTCGTACCGATCATCTTCTAAAGGATTACCACGACAGCAAAGAGAGACCCAAAAAAAAAAACGAGTCCACGTAGGCAGTTTCTGTGGGTCCTTGTTGTTTGGGATTATGTCCGCCTACCTCTCAGCACAAAATTTATACCCGGCATACCCGAGGGTTATTGTTAATTATCCTGCAGTACAACACAGATTAGGGATACGGCACACAAACAAACTCGTACTCTCTCTCCCTCGCACAGGTACAAGGGCGCCCAAAAATGCAAATTAAAGGTCTTGGACGGTGCGTGTACTCGTTGTCCGAATTGGCTGAATAAGAAATGGAAAACAAAGTTCTGCATAAGCAAATGGACGGAGCTATTAACGTACACACGGCGTAACCTTCTCCATTAATCGCGCCTTCTTTTGGACACATTTGCCTACACACTTAGTACGCTTCATGACGGATCATTTGGCTAAGCTTCTAGCTGGTCACCGAAACAACTATCAACGACTAATTCGGGACTAATTCCATCGAAATTTATGTTTCATCAACACGACATGCAAACAGCGTACGTACACTAACAGCAACCTACCCACCAATTTAATGCAACCGCGCACCGCCAATTTGCTGTCCGCTAATGATCAATGAAACGATTACTAACCTCTCCGAAAGACTAACCCTTCGAATGAAGCGCTTCGTCATTGAGCATCGACGGATTTCGGAGGCAGCAGAAAGAAATTAACGAGAAAAGATCAGAGATGGGCAAGTAGCGGCAACGACACGAAAAGCACACCACCCCAACTCAGCTCAACACAAGCCCCCAAGGTCAACTGGTACAGTTTCCGTTGGCGAACTTTAACTCCTTCCACCGTAAACCGACTTTCTGTTTTTTGTTGTTGCGTGTTTGTGTGTGTCCGCTGCCCGAAAGCTACAACCTTCATTGCCTTTTGCCGTACGATTCGCACAACCAATAGCCTGTTAATCTTTAGAGCACCACCTACTAGGGATACTGCAGAAGCGTGCAACAGTGCCGGACTCATATAGTTTCGGTACTAAATACCAGCGTCGGGTCTCACTCAACCGACTTAGCCATGGTCGAGAGGCGGAATTGCGCCACATGATCCATTACAACAATATGACTCAATCGTGTACGATCAAGAAACAAATGGCTATCAAAAGCTGAGGGTGCAACAACGTGGTCGTTCTCACCAAGGGAGATACACCGCACAACATTGCCTGGTATTCCCAGCTGGCACACAAAAACACAAAGCTTGATGTTGCTTGATTGTGGTAGTTGAGTTCTCCCAATTATTTGCCCTTGCTAGCCGATCTTTAGCTAGAGCGCTGAAGACTCTTTGAGATGCAGTCATATTTGGTGAAGAGAGAACTGGCTCAGCTACGAGTTGAAGCAGTTAAAAGCAAGGTTTAATCGCCTAGCTTCACTGCCATAGTCCGGATGAAGCTAGGGCACCGGTGTCCGGAATTGTTGGAACATTCCTATGTACTTGTGGACCCGGGCTCTACAATTCACCTACTGACTCACATTTAACCCAACTGCAAACTGTTATATCATTCGATTATGCTGACACGCGAGGCAAATGGACCTATTAAAAGACACACCATAAAAGCAAAACAAACAACGCCATCTTCTCCTTCGCTGGATCCCTAAGTACATCCACAAACTCTCTTTACAGCATAACAACTGTTCACCCTTGCCAATTTTCAATTACATCACGTTCGGACCATACAGTTTTGATGCCCGAAAGTTGTCCGCATCTCGCTCTCACTGCTCCTCGAAAACAAACCCACCCCGGAATCTTATAATTTGCCCCAACTCTTTTCCTGCGAGGCGTCTGTACAGCATTTTTTTCTCCTCAACTTAATATGGCCGCAGCTTGTCGCTTCCTTTTCTCGCTCTTTCCGTGTGCGCTGATAATTGAGCTTTGCATTCAATTACAGCCAACGAAGCATAACACACCGCGCCTCGATTGCACCGGGTTACAAGCTTTGCATATACCTCGGATGTAAATCAAAACCGTTCTCGTGTGCCGCGTGGCCTCACACCGAGCTCATTCACTATGACGCCAACCCCTTATCAACACCGGGGAGTCAATTCGCATGACGAGCGCGAATTTTGCCGAGCCTCCGAGAGGTCTTCCACATGCAAAGGCAGGGGCTTCCACTAATATTATTTGCGTTCGTTATGCTCACTTTAGTACACAAAAGACGCTTCTCCAACCCGACCGACCGACCGACCAAGCACCGGAAACGAGTGAATTTATAATTAAACTTAAATGCAACGCTTGCCTTCGGACAAAAGACGGCTGGTCCGCGCCCGTGGATGTAGGCGAGATGATCCACCAGTGCCGTTTTCTCACTTGCACTTTCTGGCCCACGCTATGACGCGATTCTTCATCAAAGAGGTGTGGGCTAGAAGAGGATCGGCAGCTGGGTGTGAAGATATTTGATTTCTCAACCCCAAAAAGTTGCCGATGAACAAGTTATAAATGAAGAGAACTGGGCGAGTAGGAATGGCGTGCGCCTTGGATTTGCATATTCTGCAAATGGACCTTGGAATGGTAAATATTTTCGCATGCAATTAGATGAATAGTGTAAAATTCTCCAGTAAAAGAGCTCCAGGAAAATGAGGAGCATGGGAATGACTTTCTCTATCGTTGAAGTTGTTAATAATATTCATAGCATCAAAAACTATTTCTATAAGCCTTTTTTACACTATTTCAGTGCTCTCTACATATCCTCCTTAGTGCTCTGTAGTACCCTAAAGAACTAAGTTTATGCTTTAATATCTATAATCACTATGAAACCACCATGATCACATTACAACGGAATAGCTTACGGTCCGAACTAGCTAGCTGCCCCGAAACAAGTCGCTCGGTAGAATTTAATTAAAGCACCAACACTTCTAGCCACAACAAAACCCGATCGTGAAGTCTGCTGTCCATGCACCACCGCACCAAACCCCCTCCACAACTTAATGTCAATTGATGTCGGTTCCGTTATGCTACGCTCCGACAAACAGCCACGAACCAGCAGCACAGAAACCGAATCGAGATTCTAGCGGCAGGGCAGAAACCTCGTTGTTATGGGGAGGCGGAGGTCTGATGGACGATCTGATGTCTCAACTCGTCTACTTCGGGGGGGCAGCGTGTTGCCGTAAACATATAAACTGTATCCATCAATGTCTCTACCGACACAAAGTTGGAGCTTGGACGATGGATTGTGTTTTCTGTACCGAGAGAGCTCTAACACCTACCGGACCAAGACTCGAGAGATGATGTACATTTATCCGAGCACGAATGCACTTTCGGGGTAATGGTTCTAAAAGCAATTGAATACAGTTGACCTTCTTTCCTAGCTGTAGTTGAAGTTCTTTACGGTTCTCTCTCGCTCTCTCTTCAGTACACTGTGCGAACCAATAAAACTGACCACTGATCACGCAGCATCATGACGCAGAGACGGAATAAATTTACTGCTTGACCAGCGACCCCAATGGCGGAATATCTGCTCCATCTGCAGTACAGTACCTATACGAACTTTGTTTGGCGCCGTCAAGGAGGATAGTTCCTTTAGACAAAGTGTTCTTCTAATATTGATTTTGGAAAAACTGAAACGCACCAACCAGTACTTGTATTGATTTTGTTTTCCGTTGCGTTTGTTTTGTTCTGTCCAGAATTTTCGATTGACACAATTCTGTCAACGGGTGATGATGATGATGATGATGGTCCGGTCCGCAGTGTCAAGAGTCAATAAAAACTGAGACAGCAGCTACCAAGAGATTACGCGTTACGTTGCTGTTAACATTTCACTGCAGTGATTTTGCGTCCGCTTGCGTCCGTGATTCCCGAGCGCGGAGATAATCATCACGATCGATTTTCACAACCTTGCGTTGGTTTTTTTTTGCGTGGGGAAACTCTTCAAGGTACAACGGTCGTTGTGATCCGATTATGGTTTGCCACTTTGGACTAGCAATGCGAAACACGTTTTATAGTGTAACGGGCGACTAGTGTTGAAAAGTCGCAAAAGCACTTTATAAAGCCTCGAATCAAACCTTCGCAAGCAGACTGTTCTAATCCAGAGTAAAAAATGTTCTACTATTTTCCTCAAATAAGACTCTTTAAGTCACCTCGCTTGAGGCTTATGTAGGCAAGAATGATTTGTGACTAAGACTTACTTGCCTCCTGGTAACCATCAGTTGCGCTCTTATCGTAGCGATTTCATAACAAATGTTTAAAACTAATGTCAGTAATCCGATGTCTACGCTGGGCGACTTAACTCTGTGGAGTGTCTTTATCATGTGATACATAGAGGGATTGTTTCTTTCCATGGTGAGGAATAAAAAGGTTTCTTTGTTCGAGAAATGCTTGTTGTACTTGATGTGTGTTAATCCTAGAAACCCTTCGAGCTCACAACACACGAAAGAATTGTATCATGTGTCATATGTTTTGATGCAAATAATGTTAAAAAAGGTCTTAGTTTTATAATATAATTTAGAGAATAATAGGAAAAACCCGTTTTATGCGATACTAAGCATCTGTAAATCGCCACTCTTTCAACATATTTACATTGAATTGCATTTTGTCGCTCAATTACCTTCACCATGAACAAAAGCAGAATTGCAGTTGCAAAATGTACTTCTCTTATGCCCCCGGTCCATGTGTTTTACCCCACCCAAGGGTAACACTAAATATCCGCATTCAACCGAGATTTTAACTACATACCCGTGCTTCTCTTCCGACTTCGTCCCCTCTGCGAGATCGTGCCAACCTTCCAAACACGGTTCTTAGCGTATGATGAACCACCACGGTGTACAATAGAGAATTTACACGACGGCACCGCACATTCCCTGGGCAGGGCAACTGTATACACACAGACACGCGCTCTGATGTATGTCCACAATCATGCCAGGCTTCATTTAATCTCTTTTAAGGTCTCTGTTTTTCCATCGTCCCACCCGACGATGGGACCGACGAGGTCTAACGTGCATCAACGAGCAACAAAGAATGAAATGCACCTTGCATTGTTGTTACTGTGCACTTTTGTTGCACAGTAACTGT
Organism: Anopheles maculatus; assembly: GCA_002091835.1. Classification (NCBI taxonomy): domain Eukaryota; kingdom Metazoa; phylum Arthropoda; class Insecta; order Diptera; family Culicidae; genus Anopheles; species Anopheles maculatus. The sequence goes on along the minus strand of KZ062054.1, from coordinate 17,093 downwards.
AGTTGGCTCTATTATCTAACGGCCAGCAAAGCAAATGCAGGTGGAGGAGAAGGACAAACGCTGAAGAAGAATTAATTTATCTTAATGTTTTTAATATATAAGCGTGCTGGAAGGGAATGTAACGTAGCTCATTGGATACGGCAAACTAGACGCCATTTAGCGCAAACGAAAATAAATGACATGATGTATGTGGCTAGTTCTAGAGACAATTTAGTGAGCAAAGAATGTCATTTCTGGGAATGGATATATGACAACTACTCTGATGAGTCTTTAACTCGCAAAAAGGAACGTACAAAGAGATCCAGCATCGCCTATACCCTAAGGGATACATATTTTTCAACTATTTACTTCAACTTTTGCAAAATATGTTTTGGGATAAAGAGGATTAAAAATATCGAAACAGGATCGATTCTAAAACCACATAAGCACATTCGCACAAAAAAGGGTAAATGACCGGTCACCGCCATCATTTACAATCACCTCACTAGCGCTCTCGCCATCAGCAAGTACACAGTCCCTTCCTTTCCTTGTGTATGACCCCACCAACCCAAGTAATGTCGACGACTCAAGAGAACAAGTAAAATTAGACCCCATTTTGTATGAGCCCTCAAAAAGGGTGAGAACGAGAGAGAGAGACCCTACTAATGGAAAAGCCTCCCCATGGTCGTCCATTTTGATATTGGCCAAACAAGCGTCCCTCGCGCCCTGTGATTGCTGTTGGTTGCTTGGCCCACATCGACCATCGCCCTGGTCTCATTCTATTCGGAAGGGGGCGCTTTTTAAATTATCCCCACAGCCACACATATGTACCGAGGCGCGGGCCGTTTGCAGCACGCGATCCACTCCCCTATTAAAGTACAGCTTTTGATGGAGCGCACTGAATATTGAAGTAGTGCAAAAACACTCTAACCTCCTGCGAAAAAAAAGCGACAACACACGATGGAATCAAAACGAAACCATGTCAACAGTCAGAAGGGACGTCACAGTCAGCTAGAATAGGAGGATGCAAACTGCACACAATTGCAACCGATCGATGCAAGAGACCGTCCTCTTCTGTGCGTGAAATTCGGTCAAAGCATCTATTTTGGACACATCGCCTTAACTCAAGAACACGCACCGTACATCCAACAGCGAGCCAGTGACTCACGCAAACCGCCGAGCAAGAAGAATACGCACCCGGGGAAAGGTTGCTCTTTAAGGTTGTGATGCCATTTCTTGACATGGTGGCGCGTCGTGTTCTTCATAAGTTGACTCACCCTACACAATCGCTGCTAGTTGCGGCAGGTTTGAAGGAACAGTTACGTTAATCATCATTAACGGAGCATCGGGACTTTCCTCCACAGATCACCTCCTATCCCAACCCAAGTTCTCCAACTATTCGCGCCTTTTTCGCCACAAGGAACTGCATTCGAGTGGGAGAGAAACAAGCTATGACACGTGGTCGGAAAGCGTAATGAAGGCGACATGTCGAACAGGACGGAACCAGCTCTGGCGTCAATGCCCTGTGACTTGTGAGCGCTTGTGTTCAGGAATTCTCCCCCTCTCTTTGTAGTCTGGGCTAGAGACCCGTGCCACAGACGAAACGTGCTTGTGTTTGAAGTTTGCTGCAAAAAAAAAACCCAATTGGATGCATTCGAACAATGATCGGGACATGCTTGTAGGGAAAGACTAATCAACAACCTTTTTTTTTTGCCCCTTCTTCCGACTGATAGCTCCATTCTGACAGGCTCAAACAAAAACTGCGATTGGAAGAGTCCGCAAGATTTTCCGCACCAACATAGGGCAGAGAAAAAAAATGTACCGTTTTGTGCACTTCGTGCTTAAGAAGCTGTGGTGGAGTTGCCTCAATCCTAACACACACACACACACCCTTTCTCTGGTTCCTCCCATGCTTTCCTGACACACTTCCGCCAACGTACCGAGAAGAGTGGCGAGAAGTTTGAAGAGTTCAGGGCTTTGAAAGTGGCCGGACGATTAGTGTCGAGTGTGAACAAGATGGCGTCGTCTTTCGCTTCTCAAAGCGACAAGAGATACACGTTCTCAGCTGCTAGTTGGCACACTTTTCCATCCCCAGCTGGAAAGCGGTTTAGCAGAGAAGCTAGGAGAGCACCACTCCTACCGATGGGAATATCATTTTTATCTTTCTACGGTGTCTCTTTGGAAGTTGAAAGCGTACAAGCAAACCTGTTCCAACCGGGTGGTAAGAGTCTCACATAAGCGTTATGATCGCATATGCCGATGTGGGATGGGATGACGCACAACAACACGGAGTTTTTGTCTGCAGATTCTGACCGATTTTTGATTAGAAGGAAAGGAATGTGTCGAGGTATTCAAAAGACGCTTTAGGTTATTTTTACTGCAATTTTTATGTCGCCTAATGGCTCCTAAATGTCTACTTTAAGAGAAAACTTTTGCTCGCCACTCCATAAAACTCCATTTCGTACGTTTATTATGCTGCCCGGAAAACCGGAATACCACATCACCGGAAAAGCAATGAAACTGTCCTTTATGTTGCAAGCATACCTGAACGAAAGCAAGCTTTGGTACCATAAATTCCAGCCCAATGCCATGGTCAACGAGCGACCGTCGGTGACGGACTACACAGATGGACAATAATGTGCCCACCGAGAGCTCCACGAAACGATCATTTTGACGGACATGCTCGGGGACCAGCGAACAACAGAAATCGTCCAAGTTCATCGAAACATGAAAACGGTACGAAAACAGCACAAAACATAGCTCATCCAAAAAACCAACGGGTTTTATGTTAATGGCACTAATTGATGGATGGCCACGAAACACAAAAAAAAGTCTGCTGAGCAGCGCATTCTTGATGCGTTTACGGCCTAATAGTTGCGTGTTCTGGTGGGTTTTTTTGAAGAGGCCTAAAATTACATCACTCCTTAGCCGGTTCATCGTGTGCAGACACCAATTATCCTTAAAAAGCAACCGGCCGTGGCATCTATGAAGGCATCCTCACAGCTCAACTTTGTTTTACCTTGTCTGCAAAAATTAACTGTTTCTAGAGTAATTGAGGTGGATTATTTGTCTTTTTTAAGTATTTTTAAGCTTTACCATTATTTTTAGAGTGCTTTAAAGAGTTTAAAAACGAATTAAAATTAATAAAATGCCACTGCAAGTTGAAGTGTAACTAACCAAGAGCAATTATTTGTACATTTCCTCGGTTTATTACACATGCGTAACACTCTCCGGAAAGAAAACTTTGTAGCACAGTGGCGAAAACAACTGCAACCAGGCAGGTCGCGCTTTAGGAATGCGCTTAATATTCAAACCGACAGTATCCATGTTTGCAAAACAACGAGAATGCGGATAAAACGAGTTGAAAAGAAGGGCTTATAAATTTCTCCGTCTCCAAAGCGCCAGTAAACAACACGCGCACACGAGGGAGACTACAAAACAGGCCGAGTCAGGCTTCTTCTTACAACAAATAGTGCACCGTTGCATCTCTGTATCCGTCTGCTCCAGCGAACCGGGAAGCTCCACGACAAGTGTGACGTTATTTACAATTTCCCTTTTTACCTGCGTGCACCTGAGGCTCACCCGTCTCGTTATCTTTCCCACTTCCCGATCACATGTGTCCACGTTGGAAAAACGTTTTCCGCGCCCGGCTATATCTCGAGAACGCTTCTACAGCGCTACAACAAAGCCCGGAAAAGAACGAAATTTTCAAAACACACACACACACACACACACACACAGCAACCCCAGGAAACGTGTCTCGGTGACGGAAACCCCGGAAGACCGAACTGCGAGCGCAAGTTTCCAAACAAACCCCCCCGACACAGGCAGGCAGGCAGTTCTAAATCAACCTTTCGCAATGAGTATCACCCCACGGACACGGTTCTGATGGGACTGCCGACCGGCAATTGAGCAAAACAAAAAGCACAACACAACAATGGTGGATACAGCATAACCTCCAACACGGCCACAGTTTCCGCTTGGCTGGAGATCATCACCGGGGGACAGAGTTGTGCACACACGATTTTCCGGTCCCCGATGGGGCCGTGACGACGAGCCTACCCGGGGTGTTCGGGTTGGTGTTGATATAATCGCATGAAAATGATCATCGGATCGCTTTTGGATAGTATAATCGCAACAAACGGGAAACGAAGCACCATAAACAGCACGAGTCACACAAGCTGCTTTTATATTTTCAACTTACATTATGGAGAGTACTATATGCATCACGCAAAATGTGTGTTGGTGCCGTGACCAGGATTTCTTTCTTTTTCCCCTTTTAAAAGGGCACAAGGTTCTACCTCAACAAAGAACACGCTGCATTCAAGTGCATACGGACGACCTTCAGGATTGTATCCCCCGAAAAATTAACCTCACTCTGTGTCCTTCAAATTCTGGCATCTTATTCAACAGACGACTTACTTGGTGCTGCTTGTGGAGAACACCCTAAAATCAGGTCAACAAATGATGGGAGCGCTCTGTTGCTGTGTCGAACTCAACACTGCCATAACAGTTTTCTCCAGTTGTGTCCTTTGTTTTGTAGTGTTGAATGTAAAAAAGCACCACCCCGAAATCAAATCACTCTCCCCATGGACTTATCGTAGAAAATTGAAGTGCATGCAAGCCCTTTTTGTGCATGGGTACTATCAGGTTACTTTATTATACGTGACCTATGGCACAAACCTTTCGGAGGACCTATTCTTTTACTTCGAGATTATGCCTGAAGCGAGAATTTAGTAGCTTTTTTTACTTTTGGATTATTTAAACCATCGCAAACGTGTTTTCGATTGAGTTCCACAATCTATTTCTTCCAAGTTTCCAACGCACCTTCGGAAAGGGATATGAAAAATTCAAAACGATCGCACATATTGGTTGGTTGAATTTTTGAACGGTTCATTAACACATTTTCATGTGGATTTTCGATGACACGATGAGGTACGATACCTGTCACTGTGTGTTAAATTTAATTCGCTTCGAACAACGATACACAGAGGCGATAAAGACTCTTAGTAGGTGTATTAAAAGCAGCATATAAATGACATTTTTATAACGCACCAAAACGTATTAACGTTTCATGGAGGAAGTGTCGCAAGAAGGCACACGTACTGTGGTCGATTTGGTTGTTTGTAAAATGAAAAAAAACAGCAACACTAATTAATCCAATCCCAATGAATAATAATCCACCCGGCAGAAACCCATTCCATCAAACACGCGCCGGAGTGCTGCGCCATCAAGAATGATCCGTAATTTATATTTCCGCTACGAAATATTCACACTCATGTTTGAACATCAGCCGCTGTTTCGGTTTGTCATCGTACCCCATTGCACGAACTTCATTTGGAGGCTTCATTCCGTAGTAATGAAGACCCTCATCTACTTCCGTGCTTTAGTTTATTGAACTACGCATAAACTACGCAACTCCCAAGAGCATCGGTTCAATAAAATCGTAAATTTGAAACCAATTATCCGACGAGCTCGGTAAGGCAGACGCTCAAGGTTCAAGGTTTGCCGAGTTTTTTGGGGGGTTCACCGTAGAACAGTCTGACAGAATGACCCGGTGGCGAAATACAATCAGGTTAGATCAGTTTATGGTTGTGCAAAGTTTTAACGGTCCGGAGCAGAAGATGAAGGTTTACGGCCGCACAAAAACATCGGCATGGTGTAATGAAAGATTCAGATGGGGTTGAGCTTTAGATGGACATCACAAGACACCGCCGGCTATAGCTCCAATTTGTATTAATATCTAATTCGGACAAGTTTTTTTTTTGTGAGCAATCCAACAGGACCTGTCAAACAGCATAAATTGGTTACGCATGACTCACTAATACGCTTAATTCTGGATACTTAATTCTCTGATGGACTATGTTTCCAACCGCTGGCACGACAGTTTTATAACACTTTGAACAACCATTAGTTAAGGCTAGGGAACTTATACTACACCTACAAAAAATCCTGGGCCAAGAGAATGGCACAGAAGGTGAGTATTTGCAGAAATGGATAACTCGGAATAATATTAGGCCTCAATCACTGCTTCGTCCGTAACATTACAACATCAAGAGCTGCAACTTCTGGCTTTCTATCAGATGTGTCAACCCATATTGCGCCGTGCACAGCCAACTAGATCAAAAGAAGAGTTTTTAGGGAAAATAATGTATGTTTCGCAATGCATTCGAATTACTATCTCACAGCTTTTCCGTGGTGAAGCAAAAACGAGGTCAACAGAATGCCAAAAAAGGGGGTTCCTAAGGATCAATTTATGAGCCAGTTATTGTAATATTTCATGACGCGAAAAACACAGATCTCGTCGCTTCAAGAACGGTGCGGACAGGACAGACAGACAGACATTTCATGATGGTGTGCCGTGTGTGCGTTTGTAATGTTTTTGTTTGCTACTTTCCCATTCTCCCGAAACCGGTTTCAACCGCGATCTATGCTGCTCGGGGGGGGCCGTCAGCTATGCTGCTGCAGAAGATAAACAAGTATGAGTAAGCGACATGACAGGCGGCCGTATTACCGAGCCAAGGCAGGCAGGAAGAAGAAGAACACAAGTGCTACCTGGCCCAATTTGTCTGGTCGGTGCTGCTGCTGCTGCTGCTGAATGCAGTCACCCCGAAATGCGCATGTGTGTGTGTGTATGTGTGCTCAGGACACAAAAAAAAGACGATGTACGAAATGGTGTGGAAATGTAACGAGCAACGACGAAACGATAACGCGGAAACTTAAATCTTTACATTCAATTTTCGTTTTCCTCCCCAGTTTAGATTAAGAAGAAAACAGAGCATAGAACTCACGCGGTCGTTGGCTGCTGTGTTTTGCTGCTTTTTCGTTTTACTCCTTCTTCTGCTGGTTTATTTTCTGTTACGAAGACATCTATCGCGTTCTCGCTTACACACACGGTTGCTTCTCACACTCTCTCCCTCTCTTTCTCGCTCGCTTGTGGCGTATTTGTGCGCTGCACGCACACAGACGCTCTCTCTCTCTCTCGCTCTCTTCTTGCTCGCGTTTCCGCTCGCTCTCACACACGCACGGCGCTCTGCACACACTCTAAACAAAGAAGCCCACAAGAACACGGATTGACCACTTCGAGCGCAACTGCTAAAAACGCACTTCACATATTCACCGAATGCAGATCCAGCTTTTCCTTGCCCGTGCACTTATTGCTGCATTTTTCATTCAACTTTTCGCACCACCGGAAATCCAACCCACGGCAGCAGCAGCAGCAGCAGCAGCTCTCGTCGTGGTCAGACAGGATTAATCAAACACTTTGCAAACACAAACACACGCACACACACGCACCGCCTACCACACTTGCCACGACCCACCACAGCAGGACTTCAAAAGCCAAACGATCCGGGGCGTATTATCACACGGGCCTTTCAGCAGAATTCTAATTCGCATAGAACACTGTTAATTAACGCACTTACACTACCCACTGGCCCACTGAGCTCGTGAAAATCAACCACCAGCCAGGCAGACGGCAAAAACACACACACTTTCGGTATTGAAGATGCGCGCGGATAAATGTGCTGATCCCTACAGCAAGGGAAAAGCGTTAGTTTTTCACTAATCCTTTCCGGTTTGATCGAATCGGTTTTTTTTTCTTTCCTTTCCGGCACAGTTCTAATGGCTTCCTTGGCAAAACCCTAAATCCCACACTCTGTTCCTACAAGCAAAACATTCGGAGCGAGGCACGAACGTACCGCACGCACGTCCGTTCGCTATGACTGCTCGAATGACTGTGAGCGGCGGCGTTCGTGCACAACTACCAAAGCATCCGCGACAACCGTGTTTTCATCCATGCGCAACACAAACAACGCTACAAAGGCGAGAGAGCGGGAGAGCGAGACAGAAGAGATCATGAAAAATGGGAGAACAAGTACACAAATTAGCTAGAATAACAAAGCTGTAAACATTGTTTCCCGCTCTTAACGTTAGCAATAGTAAAAGGCTCTAAATTTAACATCTTGCTTAAACAGTTTTGTGTAAGATTTATGCAAAAAGATGTGAAAAATCATGCAAACAAAGCATTCAATAATACGGCCGATTTCAACCACGGTGGTAGGCTCCCTTCATGCGGCACGGATAATCGAGCACGAGCAGTTTATTCGGCCATTTTCGATCAGTTTGAAAGTTTTTTTCGAGCTCCTGTTTGACCGTTCGGATTTTGAAACGGGTAGTTGTTCATTTTAGTCTTTATCTCTCGATTTTATCGTCTTAAAATTAAAAAAAGAATGAAGCCGGAGCCGGACGTCTTGCATGTCTTACAACTACAATCCTACAATTGATTAAACACCAGCAGAAACCCAATCCGAGTGACATTTTATCAGACGATAACTTAACAGTTTCTTATCACAGCAAACGATAGAATCCAGTCGCCCGAAAACAAATCCATTTCCGAAAGCGTCCCAGTACTCTGCGAACGCTAAACCGACCATGTTCAAGTTGCTAGTGCTGTGTGCTTTTGTTGCCGGTGGTGCGGTGGCCATCGGCGATGTGTCTAAAACGTCACATCCTAACTCCCGCATTACCGGTGGAGAGCTGACCGATCCGCAGGCCGTGCCGTTTATCGCAGGCATTTTAATTTCCGGCTCATCGGCACACTCGTTCTGCGCTGGTATTCTAATTTCGACAACGCATGTCCTCACGACGGCCAGTTGTGTGTCCAAGTAAGAAATTGAAAAACTTGGACCTTATGTCCAAATAGATTCTATTCAAGATTCTATGTCTTTTGCAGTCAACCAACGCTGACAGTTCTTCTAGGTGCGAGTGACATGACACGCATCCAACAGTTTATCGGCGTGGCGAACATACTGGTCCATCCCAACTATAGCTCGTTTCTGAACCGTGATGATCTTGCAATCCTGACTATGGATCGTGCTGCGCAGCTGAACGAATACGTCCAGCTAGCAAACTTGCCCCGCTGGTCCCATATGGGCAACTCCTTCAACGGGTTTGGAACCACGATCAGTGGCTGGGGTAATACAGGAAATCGAGACAACGAACCCATCCCGATCCCGAACCTTCACTCCATCCGGACACCGGTGATCAGTAACACGGTTTGCGGATTGTCTCACAACTTCATCCGGGACGACCATATCTGCACCTCGGGAGACGTTGGAGGTCCTTGCAATGTAAGTTTGATTCCCACCCGGTTTAATGATCGTCTGAATGACCCATTCTCCCATTCTCGCAAGGGTGACGATGGAGGTCCGGTAACGATTACGGAAGCGGGTGAAGCGATCGTGATCGGAATGCACTCGTTCCACTACAGCGGACTGTTCGGGTGTGATCGTGGCCGTTCCGCAGTGCATGTGCGTCTTAGCAATTATCTCAACTGGATCGAAGCCAACTCGGGCGCAGTAATCAGATCGTAAACGGTAATCCCAACTCGATAGCTAGAGAGCTCGGAACCCCTACGACATGGTGTCGTCTACGTGGGGGAGGGCGTTATTGCCGTACGTCATTGCAGCCCCCAATAATCCGGAGATCCTTTATCTTATCCGTTTGACAATAAATTAATCCGAAATGCCAAAAAAAACTGCGCACCCTGTTTTGTTTTTATGATCGATCACGAAGGAGTTTCATGGCATCGGGTGGGGGGGGAGAGTGGGTAGTTTGGGAAAATCCAGCCACAAAATGGGAGTCTCAAAGTGAAAATTCGCAACATTCGCACAGTTGAGTTGATACCGTCGGAACGAAACGATACACTATGACGAAGCTCTGTGCTGTTGGGTTGTGCGTTGCCTTGCTGTCCATTGGACTGACGTTGGCCATCGAGTCCCGTGAGCCTTCGACTCGGATCAGCAATGGGCAGGTGGCAGGTCCGTCGCAGTTCCCGTTCATGGCGGGAATTCTCATTTCGGGCACCTCGGACCGAACATTCTGTTCTGGAGCACTAATTTCGCGTCGATTCGTGCTAACGGCAGCGGCCTGTGTAGTTGGGTAAGATAGGATGATCACAGCAGGAACACCTTAAGAAAGCTTTGTTTCAAATACTCTTCCTATCGTATAACAGCACCAACACGTTCACCGTACTGCTAGGCGCAACCGATATGACACGAATTGAGCAGATCATCCCGGTGCTTAACATCCCGTCGCACATTATCGTTCATCCGGGGTATAGCTCGCTGCTGAACAGGGATGACATTGCGCTGCTGCAGCTGTCCCGCGATGCGGACCTAACACCGAACGTGCAGGTGGCCAACTTACCGCGCCGATACCATACGGCGTTCACGTTTAACGATTGGGCAGCAACGGTAGCCGGCTGGGGCAATACCGGTAACCGGGACAATGAACCTATTCCACTGCAGCAGCTCCTGTTCGCTACCGGGTCGGTAGTGTCCAACTTTGTTTGTGGCATTTCGCACAGCTTCATCCGCGATGGCAATATCTGTAGCTCTACCGATGAGGGAGGACCGTGCAATGTGAGTGCCTTGCTGGGGTAGTCTTGTGGATCATCAAGTCATTTGATCTTTGCTCGTCTTTTATCCATTCCAATCTTTAGGGTGACGAAGGCGGTCCAGTTTGGGTGACCGAAGGAGGCGAAACGTTCATCATCGGTGTCCATTCGTTCCACTACGATGGTCTGTTTGGATGCGACCGTGGTCGATCGTCGGTGCATACGCGCGTCACGGAATATCTGGACTGGATACAGGCCAACAGCGATGTCGTGATTAGACCTTAAATTGTTTACTAATAAACCGAAGCGTTTCTATACAAACAAGCGTAAAAGATTCTTCCTAGGAGGGTTGTTTGCATGGTTGAAAGAAAATAACTTAGGGCATCACGACAAATTGGATCATTTGTGCGCAATGACTCGCGGAATGCATCTGTACAGGTACTTCACACCACACTCGTTTAATCTCCAACCCTAGAATGCAGATCAACCTCCCTGAATATCGTAAATCAGGTAGCTTACCTGATTCGACAAATCTTGCTTATCGGTGGCATGATACACACTAATTCGCCAACGCCTGCGCACATCGCGTGGGTCTACCCGATAAGCTTCGGGCGCTATAAAAACGGACCACACGGCACGGTCCCTTGCCTAGTTATCTCTCATCGCGCGTGAAGGTAACCATGAAGTTGTTCATTGTGCTCGCTGCTGCCCTGCTGGGGTCGGTCTATGCCTCCCCGGTAGATCCGCGTACGATCGACTGGTCGGTCGTGCGTATGCTCCATCAAACGGATGCCGTCCGTGCGAAGCAAGGACTCGCACCGCTAACGGACGATGAGGTACGCTCGTCGCGCATCTCCGACGGACAGCTGGCCACTGGCAACCAGTTCCCGTGGGCGGTCGGTGTGCTGATTTCCGGCTCATCGTCCCACAGCTTCTGCAGTGGTGTGCTGATTTCGCCTCGCTTCGTCCTTACTGCGGCCGTGTGCATTTCTGGGTAAGAAACGGTGCGAAAACCAAAAACTGTCAAGGTATACTAAGAGTGTATCGTTGCCTGCTCTAGTTCCAACACGCTTACCGTCCTGCTGGGTGCCTCGGACATGACGCGCGTTGAGGAGTTTATCGGTGTGACGAACATTCTGTCGCATCCGAACTATAGCTCGTTCTTCAACCGCGACGATATTGCCATCCTGACACTGTCGGGTTCGGCACCGACCCGCGACACGATCCGCCCGATCGACCTACCACGCTGGAGCGATGTGGGCAATAGCTTCAACAACTGGGCTGCTACGACTGCCGGCTGGGGTAACACCGGACGTCGTGAGAATGAACCGATTCCCGTCCAGAACCTGCACTTCGCGATCGATTCCGTCAATTCGAACTTTGTCTGTGGGCTGTCGCACACCTTTATCCGCGATACGCACATCTGTACCTCTACCGATAATGGTGGACCTTGCAATGTAAGTGTCATTTTTTTGTGTTGAAGAATTCAGTCCATTTGATGATGGAACCATCACTACTCGATTCTATTCCCGCAGGGTGATGAAGGAGGTCCGGTCACCGTCACTGAGGGAGGACGCACGTTCCTCGTCGGTATTCACTCGTTCCACTTCTCCGGACTGTTTGGGTGTGATCGTGGACGGTCGGCTGTGCACACGCGCATCACGGAGTATCTGGGCTGGATCCAGGACAACACCGATGTTACTATTCAGTAAAGGGGGCGCTGCTTGTAAGGATTTCCTTTTCGAAAGTCGCTACGAAGCACGCTGACGATGATTGGTGTAAGCTATAGTGTACAAAGTTCACTAATACTATAATAAAATCTAAACAATCTCGTATCAATAGGACATGGCAACTATTGAGCTCGAGGTGGTGACTGTGGATATTTTTTTGCAAACGAGTGTTGTTATGTACTGACTGAAGACGGAAGAAAAGTTGCTCACCACTGAAAGTGTCTAGGACCACCTCAGTACCTACTTAGCTTGACATTTCTTGCATGCAATCTTTTTTGCGAAGCTTGCGATAACATCCAAATGTGCTTAGAAGTTCAAAAAAAGAAGCCGTGTTTTGTTCAGATAAACTTAAAGGTGAACCTTATCAGATAAAGTTAAAAGCTTCGAAGAAGAATAGTATACTGCGTAGGTAGCATTCCTTATCAAACCGCCTGACAGGCAAGTGAGTGACGCGTTTCGATACAGCCACAGCGGCCATAAATTGAGCCGAGCGCTGAAGACAAGTGATCAGTTGTCTCCGGTTTCAATCAGTTGTAAAACGGTGCTGTTTCCAGTATGAAGGCACTACTACTCCTTACCGTGATTGCCGTCGCTCTGTCCGCGGTCCATTCGATAGCGGTCGATCCGAAGAAGATCGACTGGACGTTGGTACGTACGCTGCACCAAACGGATGCCGTCCGTGCGAAGCAAGGACTCCCGCCACTGACGGACGATGAGGTCCGTTCGGCAAGGATTGCCGATGGTGAGATTGCAACACCGACACAGTTCCCGTGGGCAGCCGGTGTACTGATATCCGGCTCATCGTCCCACAGCTTCTGCAGTGGTGTGTTGATCTCGCGCCGACATGTCCTGACTGCTGCGGTGTGCATTTCGGGGTTTGTAACTTGAATGGTCAGCTTCATTGAGAGATCATTCTACTAAAACGATGTTCCGTTCTAAACAGCTCCAACACACTTACCGTCCTGCTGGGTGCTTCGGACATGACGCGCGTTGAGGAGTTCATCGCTGTAACGAACATCCTTTCGCATCCGAACTATAGCTCGTTCTTCAACCGCGACGATATTGCCATCCTGACGCTAGCACGCGAAGCTCCGATTAGTGACACTATTCGGCCAGTGGATTTGCCACGCCTGAGCCAAGTTGGCAATGATTTTAACAGCTGGGCTGCTACGACCGCCGGATGGGGCAATTCGGGACGGCGTGAGAATGAACCGATTCCGATCCAGAATCTACAGTTCGCTAACGATGCCATCACGTCCAACTTGCGCTGTACGCTGTCCCATACGTTTATTCGCAGTACGCACATCTGCACCCAAACCAACAATGGAGGAGCTTGCAATGTAAGTACAAAATCTGCCACAGAACTAAGTGAGTCGGATAGCTACTAATGCCGTGCCTCTTTTATCCGCAGGGTGATGAAGGAGGTCCTGTCACCGTCACCGAAAGCGGACGCACGTTCCTCGTCGGCATTCACTCGTTCCACTTCTCCGGCCTGTTCGGGTGTGATCGTGGCCGTCCCTCAGTGCACACGCGCATCACGGAGTATCTGGACTGGATCCAGCAGAATTCCGATGCCATTGTAGAGCCTTAGTTGTATGTCTAATTGTGATGGCAGGAAATAAATCCATCCCACCCGCCTTATCAAATGTATCTCATCCGCACACCTGAATGAATGTTGTTTGGTGTGACCTGTACTGTTTTCGTCTCTAGAAATGCGTCACTCGTTCAAGGTGTTTCTCGAAATCACCTTTTCCGTTTCTACCTGCTGACCAACATTAATCGAGAAATCAAACTGATAAGATTAGCTGGCAGCAATAAGGGATGGGAAACTATGGTAGCCAGTGGCATATATACACCGGCCACCTGCTAATCCTCGTTCAGTTATACGATCGACTAACGATGAGGCTACTATCAGCGTGTGCTGTGTTTGTGCTGACGATCGTCGCCACTAGCCAGGCGGCACAGATTACGCGCCTGGAAGATATCAACTGGGCGGAGGTACGTCCAGTGCAGGAGAGCCCTTGGTTCAAGGCAAACCGTGCCGCTAGCTTTGTTGATCGGTTTTTGGCTAATTTTGAGCCGGTGCAACCGTTACCATCGCCGGTGCGTAGTAACCGTATCAACAATGGCGTCATCGTAGGTCCTACCGATATTCCGTACATCGTCGGTGTGCTCGTGTCGGTTGAGCATGGAACGTACTTCTGTGGTGGTGTGCTAGTGTCGGCCACACACGTCCTTACTTCGGCCACCTGTGTTGAGGGTCAATCGTCGATCACGGTACTGCTGGGTGCGAGTGACATTACGCGCGCTCAGGACTTTATCCTTGTCAGCCACGTCCGGATGCATCCGGATTTCAGTTCCTTCTTCCAGGCGAATGATTTGGCCATACTGACACTTTCCCGAGAGCCACGATTCAACGGTAATTGGAGATTGCTTCTAACGTAGAAGTATCAACTAATGCTTTGTTTTTGTGCTTTTGCAGAACAAATTCAAATTGCACGTCTTCCGCGCCGAGCTCAGGTGGGCGAATCGTTCGCCAACGTCTGGACCACGATCAGTGGTTGGGGTGAGACGGCTTCCAACACTGGTGAGGCTTTGCCGATGCAACAGCTGCGTTCCGTTCGCTCGCAGGTCATCTCGAACTTTAGCTGTACGATCAGTTTTCCGCTTTACCTGAGATCGTCCAATGTTTGTACCTCGTCGGATGGTGGTGCACCCTGTGTGGTAAGATACTAACTCCAATAAGACTCTCGTCGTTCCCTACTAACGCTTGCTTTATAATTATCCTCTTGCAGGGCGATGAAGGTGGTCCGGTAACGATTGTCGAAGAAGATGGACAGTCCACGGTGATCGCCATCCATTCGTACACCTACTCCCGAGGATGTACTCGTAGCTGGCCAGCAGTACATACACGCGTCACCGACTATCTCAACTGGATTGAGATCTACACCGGAGCTACCATTCGCGCGTAGAAACCGTTCAAAGCAGGTCGATAAATATAGTAACATTGTGTATAAAGAACAACTTGCGTCCTAGCTGTCCAGTATGGTCATGTTTTTTTAGATTAAGAATAGCTTTTTCTGGTCAAACACCTTCTTCTTTCTATTTCGAACGGACGATGTTGAGTTCAATCACCAAACCAAGCATGGTAACTCATTCATACTCATTCTCCACGGCACCAAGCCCTCATTCATAATGAGTGAGACACCAAATCAACTCACTCGTCGTGATTTAATTTACCTTCTTAGTGAGTGAGACATTCAACTCATTGAGAAATGAGCGAGATTCAGCTCATTCATTCAGATTCAGGCTCTGGTTATCTGATATTGGTAACGATAAGAGAGAACTTGATAGAGATATCAAGATTGGGCTTACTCATTGAAGACTCGTTCAAAATAAGCTTGGGAAGATTCAATGCTTTCTTCCAATACATCGTTTAGTGATGCCTATAGAATATCCTATAATTGTATGTTTAGATCCATTAGGATAATCACGTCAGTTATTAATAGAACCCGCTCGGTAGACAACATAAACAAACATCTGGCAAGAGCGCACATCATGCGTTGCCATAAAAGTGCAGAATTTTATCACTCATTCCCTGATGTCGTATTAAACCCTTTGACTAACACCTGCCCCTCTACAATAACAACAACGACATCTTGGACAAATCATTCGCAAGCCCCTTTTTACGCCATTGACCAACCTATTAATCGGAGCGATTGGAGCGCGATAGTGCGAATGCGTTCCGAAATTCGCGCTACCCTCTTTTCTGTCCAATCACCCTTGATAAGCGTCCCGTGATGGTGGGCCGCAGTTTTGCGCTAAATCCCATCATACCCCCTGCGAACCATTTTCCACCCAGCGCCAGCCCGTTAATGAGTTCTTTGTCGTCGCAGAGCCATTGGATCTAAAAACCCGTAAACTCCCGTACGGTACGATTCATTGTACGTCTACGGCTAGCACGAACAGGATGGCAAAGTACTGCGCATTTGTGCTTTTGGTGACCGCTCTGGTGGCGCTCGTTTCGGGTGAGATTCGTTCGGCGAACGATGTTGACTGGAGCCGGGTTCGTCGATTCTACGATCCAAACGTACCGGATCGTCGCATCAACAATGGACAGATTGCAACGCCGACCGATGTCCCGTGGGCGGTTGGTCTGCTCGTGTCGCTTACGTCCGGTACGAACTTCTGCGGTGGTGCACTGATTTCTTCGACTCACATCTTGACTGCGGCATCGTGCGTGAACGGACAAGCCCCATCGTCGATTACGGCAATGTTGGGAGCGAGCACGATTGCTGGTACGTCGGACTTTGTGCCAGTGTCTCATGTGCGAGTGCATCCGGATTACAGTTCGTTCCTGGAGCGGGACGATATCGCCATCCTTACGTTGGCCCGTCAGCCACGCTGGAATGGTAAGTTTTGAGGTGAATCCAACAGCGCATAGGAATGTTATTGACCGCCGCATATCTCTTGTAGATCAAATCCAGATTATCAACCTACCCCGCCGCATGTACATTGGCCACTCGTTCAACAACTACGTCACAACGATCTCGGGCTGGGGTGAAACCGGAACCAACACGGGCGAACCACTGCCGATGCCGAACCTTCGCTTTATCCGCAGCCCGGTCATCACGAACCTGAGCTG